>CM034148.1:782679698-783149698 GCA_019776745.2 Taxus chinensis | reverse complement strand
GATGGACAGTAAATTCCTTTTTACATGTGTTATTAAAGTCTTTTATAATGTAGTTGTTGATTTTAGTGGATAATAGATTTCAAAGTCCCTTAAACAATAACAACACTAAAATTAAACAACCTAACTCCCTTAAACAATATTCAAAGTCTTTTGATAGTCACTTGTAATAGTTCAGAACCAGTATTGGATATTAGGAAGGTTAAAATGCCTTGGAAGGCGATTAGAAGCAATGAAAAAGGCATATGAATGGCTATGGTAAGATTGTTAGCAACTTAGAGCCATGCATACTGAAACACTTGCACATGCCTTATTCGTATGGTCATGGAAGCCAATGCATTTGAGCATGTAAGTACAATTTGGAGATTAACTATGTTGTGCAAGAGTGGCCACGACTATTGATTATGCCTACCTTACCGAACAGTCTTCAACCTACCAAAAATAGATACTTGAGCATCTATTAAAATATTTCTGACTCCAAGAGCCAAGGAAAGTTTTATTCAAATGATGTGTTGTCAAGATTATATTTTTAATAAAGTACATGTCTTTAGTATTGATACATTGAGGCATTAAAGTTTTGAGGATTTTAGGGTGATAGTAAAATTTGTGTAAGGATTACATGTGTAGATAGGAACACTGAGCTACTGTTACAGACAAAATTTCACATGTAGAGGGAATTATAAAAGGTGTGGAATATTACCGGAAAAGTTTTCTAAATGAAAAGATAGAGGACATTGAGAGGCTAAATCATGGTTGCAAAAGTGCCTCTACATCTTTGTATTTACAAATATATGTTCTCCTTTTGTTGCACTCTCTCATTCCTTTTTGTGCTCTTACATGTTGTACTTTGATTGAGTGAAAGAACTGAACCTCCCCTCTAAAGAAGTCGTGGCCTCCTCTCAGATCCCTGCCCAACATAGAATTTTTGTCTCAAAGAGAGTAATTGTATCTGTAAGGATGACCTGCTCAAATTTTTCCAACACCATGCCTAAAGAAAAATCTTTAGACCCTCATACTCTTCCAAAATTGGGAATCATCTACCTTAAAAAACTCATTGGTAGCCTCAATCAGACAAACGTATGAGATCCTTTGTACAATTCATACTTGTGAGTCTCTGACTAAAAGCAAGTTCCTAGAGTATAGAAGAATGAAGTAAACATGAAGCATGAGAACCCTTGAAGGCTTGTTGTTTTAAGATATTCTGTAATTTTGCTTGGTAGTTAAAAGAGATAAAAACATGGTAGGGGCATGAATGAAACAAAAATGAAATTACATGGCAATATGGTCAAAGCACGAGTTCATCTATCTATCAAAAACCAAGAAAGATATTAAAACAACAAATTTTGAAACATTTATGATACTATCAGTTTAACTGTTTATCCTTCTGCAACTTACTGTAAATATTTCTACCTCCCATAAATTTGGACAAGTGGTATTTATCGTGTCTTTAAGAGGTCAAGTTTCTTCTTTGCCTTATGGAATGTTGTGAGTGCAGAAAATGATTGAAAAACAAGGTAGAAGTTTAGTTTTTCTCTAATAGCTCATTAAACTACTCTAATACCATTACCATTATCTGCCTCGGTGACAACTATATTCTTATTGTCATTCAGCCTCTTTCAAGCAGACCATTCTTGTTTGGAGATATTACTCCTAAGACATTTAGCACACCTAAGTGCCAGCGTGCAGTCTTTCCTTATTTCCTATACTACATCAATGGGGAGAAATATCACATCTTCAATACCAACCAAGAAATTCCATAACTTCATTCTTTTTTAAAGGTCCCTTGACTTCACACTTTTTATTAGATTGGAATTCTCCCACGTGTATCTGAAACCAATGAAGCATATGAAATCATTAATAAGAAAAATATAACTGATCATCAATGGTCTCTGATTATGCAACCTACCATTTGAAATATATATTTTACCCACTTTATTAGAGAAATATCTCACTACCAGCTATACACAAAGTGGAAGCTGCACTAATTTGAAAATAATAGGGTGTATATCATGATAATTTGTAACTAACAGAGTAGATTGAATGACAATTTTTTCTTTCTACTCCTAATCATATTGTGCTAATTAGGTGAATTTCAAGTTTATGGATGTAAACTAAATCTCAAAAATTAAATGGGGAAATATTATTTTTGTAGAGAAACCTTTGTGCAATTTCTTCTAAACCATAATAAAAAAATACAGTTTATTATCTTCTTATGTATGGCCTCTATTAATATACAGTTTTTAATAACATTTTATAATCTTTTTGGTTTTGTTGTATTACAACTGAGAATGAAATTGAAAATAGAGATTAATCTTAATGGAGGAGTCCCTCCTTTTGAATTCGCAGATACATTTAGTTTTATTAACTTCCTATTTCATTTTTTTGTAGGATATTTGTGATTCTATTTCTTTGACGGTAAAGAAAAGAGTGTTGTCTCTAGACGAACTTCAGGTGGGTTTCAATATTGATTGAAGTATTTATTCAATTGTTCTGATTATTGCATGTTATGGACTAAAAAATTATTATAGATAGTTTTCATGTTATTTGGTTTGGATTGTTCCATTTATATTTGTAGTTGGCTCCAATCTTTTTTCTGAAGTGGCATGTGGGGGCACGTGCCTTTGTCAATGACAGGATTCGTTATGTGCTAAGGGGCTCATTCCCTAATGAGGCCATTTCGAAGCATCCCAAGTTGGACGTTAGACTGATCAACGACAAGGATTTTAAAGCTACCCGTCATACCTAAGAACGTCTTGGTGGACTAACATACTTATTTTCCCTCTCCAGTTTAATATGATGCAGACTAGAAACATAATTCCCCTCCCCACAATCTTTAGACCCTCATACTCTTCCATAATTGGGAATCATCTACCTTGAAAAACTCATTGGTAGCCTCAATCAGATAGATGTATGAGATCCTTTGTACAATTCATACTTGTGAGTCTCTGACTAAAAGCAAGTTCCTAGAGTATAGAAGAATGAAGTAAACATGAAGCATGAGAACCCATTGAAGGCTTGTTGTTTTAAGATATTATGTAATTTAGCACAGGAATTTTGTGGCTTCTTCACCATGTCCATTATAATCATAACCCGTAATCATTACATTCCATGAGACCAAATCTCGTACACTCAACTTATGAAATATTTTTTCGGAAACCTCTATGCTTCTACATTTTACGTATATGCCAACAATGGCATTATTGGAAAAGATATTCAACGCACACCCAACTTTTACTATGGTGGCATGGACAAGTGTACCCCATTCTAGGGCTTCTAGGTTGGCACATGCTCCAAGGACACAAGTGAAGGTAATGTGGTCGAGTTTCATGCCAGTATGAACTTCATTCTTTTTTAAACATCCCTCAACTTCACACTTTTTCTTAGATTGGAATTCTCCCACGTGTATCTGAAACCAATGTAGCATATGAAATCATTAATAAGAAAAATATAATTGATCATCGATGGTCTCTAATTATGCAACCTGCCATTTGAAATATATATTTTACCCACTTTATTAGAGAAATATCTCACTGCCAGCTATGCACAAAGTGGAAGCTGCACTAATTTGAAAATAATAGTGTGTATATCATGATAATTTGTAACTAACGGAGTAGATTGAATGACAATTTTTTCTTTCTGCTCCTAATCATATTGTGCTAATTAGGCGAATTTCAAGTTTATGGATGTAAACTAAATCTCAAAAATTAAATGGGGAAATATTATTTTTGTAGAGAAACCTTTGTACAATTTCTTGTAAACCATAATAAAAAAAATACAGTTTACTATCTTCTTATGTATGGCCTCTACTAATATACAGTTTTTAATAACTCTTTATAATCTTTTTGGTTTTGTTGTATTACAACTGAGAATGAAATTGAAAATAGAGATTAATCTTAATGGAGGAGTCCCTCCTTTTGAATTCGCAGATACATTTAGTTTTATTAACTTCCTATTTCTTTTTTTTGCAGGATATTTGTGATTCTATTTCTTTGACGGTAAAGAAAAGAGTGTTGTCTCTAGACGAACTTCAAGTGAGTTTCAATATTGATTGAAGTATTTATTCAATTGTTTTGTTTATTGCATGTTATGGACCAAAAAATTATTGTAGATAGTTTTCATGTTATTTGGTTTGGATTGTTCCATTTATATTTGTAGTTGGCTCCAATCTTTTTTCTGAAGTGACATGTGGGGGCACGTGCCGTTGTCAATGACATGATTCGTTATGTGCTGAGGGGCTCATTCCCCAATGAGGCCATTTCAAAGCGTCCCAAGTTGGACGTTAGACTGATAAGCGACAAGGCTTTTAAAGCTGCCCATCATACCTAAGAACATCTTGGTGGACTAAAATACTTATTTTCCCTCTCCAGTTTAATATGATGCAGACTAGAAACACAATTCTCCTCCCCACAATGGGATTGACATTAACTACGCCTCACTTGCAGAGGGAGGAAAATTTTAAGTGTATTTAATGTGTTGTTAATGTTTTGCATTGTAGGCAACCGAAACCACCTAAAACAATGATAGTTGAAATGATCAGAGATCGCCTCCACTTGATGCCAACATCCCCAATTTTTCTCTCCAAAATCCGAACAATTGGAGATCATTCATGAGGCTTCTACTTGATTTATGATTTGAATGAAGATGCACTGAAATACAAATTGAGGAGAATGGGAATTCCAATCGAGGCATCTATAACTGGACAAAACTACTAGAAACGTGTAAAGAAAATTACACAAGCAAAAAGCAAGAAATTTGATTTTAAAAAATAGCTTGTAGTGGTTAGTTTATGAGTGTTTGTTTATAAGTATTTTTGAAATAAACTGTAACTCATTCCAAATATTCCATGTATGTATTGTGGCAGTATATATCTGATAGAGAATCAAACTTATCAAACATATGTTCATTTTTTGTGTTTCCATACAAATACCTATAGTCTTCTCACTTCAAGTGTACATATTGTTCTTATTGTTTTCCATTATATTTGCTTAACATAATAATCTGTAATTAATTTCAAATAAATGCATGAATATATTGCGGCGAAACATATGGAGCACAAAATATAACTTTTCAACAAACAACAACAACAACAACACATTTTTAATGTGTTATTCATTATATGTTTCCTTTATACAATTGCTCACTTCTTTATGTAAACCAATGACACATTTTTAATGTGTACTTCATAATATTTGCACACAAATACATATAATTTTAAAATGCCGACAAACAACCATACAAATTTTAGTTGTTTTCAACCAAAGCTTTGTAAATTATATCACTATTTTGCATATTGAATTGTTAAAGGGTTAGACTTCATTTTTGCACTTTTTAGAAAATATAAAATAATAAGGAAGCCAACTTTAAAGGTTCTCATTCTTTACAAATGCATGATTTCCTAAACAAATCCTTCATTTTATGATTGACTGCCCTACAAGTTTACATTTTCCACCATATATTTGTAGAATTCCCACAATCTCGAGCAACTTTTAGTTGCCATGGAAATAACTTTGACACACGAAGGCATTTCTCAATTGATTGAGGGCGGTTCCAATGCTGACCCCACATTTCGGATACTGCACTTGAGCTCTCTAAGGTCCATTCTCAACACGGGAGCCCAACATCGTGTTGACCTTTCAGATGGGATACATTTTCAGACAGCACTTCTACCCTCCAAATTTACAAGTCATGTAACCAACAAATCAATACAAGAAGGCTCCATCGTGTGCTTACACAAACCCCTCGTTAGAATGATCAAAAGTGAACTATAAGCTTCATCTCTTGCTCAATTACCAATGTACATAAACTCCCTATATTAATTAAAATTTCTTTCTCTTTGTTTTTTCCATCTATTGCTCAGTTCTAATTCTATCTTGTTTTTCTTTTCCATTGCAGCACCATTCTTATCATTGAAATGGATGTTGTTGTTGAAACACATTTGGTAATCGGTGATCCAATCCAACTACCAACAAATGCTCTCAAACACAGTCAGTTGCCGCAAACAGATGCAAGTGCAAACCGGGTTAACAAATATTTTGCGAGAACACCAACTAAAATAAGTGCTTTGAATACATCTATGCACATGTGGTCCGTAGAGGGCCGTGCCCTAGCAAAAACAACCCTTCGCCAATATCACAATGCAAGGGGAAATGGATCCATGTTTGGTTTTGATTTTGTTGATCGGGAAGGAGGGGAAATCCACATCGCTTGTTTCAACAAGGCCGTGGAAGCATTCTATGAGTAGATTGAGAATGGGAAGCTATAAACAATTTCCAATGGGAGGATTGTGAGGATTGTTGATGCAAAGCTATGCTACAACCATTTGAACAATGCTTTGGAGATTTTCCTGTAGCCTTCCTCAACCATATCTCCACTCATAGCAAATGAAGATACAATACCTTCCCATAACTTTCACTTCACCAAAATCAAGGAATTACCTACAAGCGCTAAAGGTTCTAGAGTTGATTTGATTGGCATTGTTGTTACGATGTCACCATGCTCAACAATTTGTCGGCATGACAAGTCTAAAACAAAGAGAAGAACACTGCAATTAAAGGACATGTCGAGTTTCAGTGTAAGTGTCACAATGTGGGGACAACACTTGGATGATATAAGTAACAAAATTGAAGACATGCTTTCTATACCACCTCTTCCGGTCCTTGCCTTGAAAGCTGCCCGCGTCTCCAGTTTCAATGGAAGCTCAGTGGACACTGTTTCAAGAACCAAATGTTACGTCAACCCTCAAATTTCAGAAACAAATACACTTCATGGTTGGGTTGATTCCGATGACTACTCCCTTCTGGCACCCTCCATCACAAGCCAATTTCTAGGCCCTCCAAAAAGCCTGACCTCTATAACGACGATTTCAGAGGTATTACATATGGGGAATACAGAGAGAGATGAATGGGCCATGGTTTCTGCAGAAATCACAAATATCAACAAGGACAACTTTTTCTACAAGGCATATCCTATTCTAAAAGGTGAAAAAAATTACAGGAAAAAGGTGAGAGAGAGTAGTAATGGTTTATGGTTATGTTCGAGTTGCAACAGACAAGTTCAAAACTATGATTATAGATATGCACTCAGAATCGATCTAAAGGCCCAACAAGAGAACTTCAATCAGTTACCGCTTTTGATGAGACAGTTGAGTTAATCATGGGTATTGCAGCTAGCGACTTCCATATATTGTCTATAGACGAAGATGCAACTAGTGAAATTATATGTCATCGGCAATGAATAATGCTTGACACTTTCATTGAAAAAAGAGACATATTGTGGAAACAACAGATTGAAATGTGTCATCCTCAGTTCAAAGAAAGTGGAAAACAATGCAACTCCTCCATAACCTTTACACAAGGATTTCCAACCCACCCATCCCTTCAAACATTACACCCTCACTCATCCCATTCTATACTTTGAACTATCACTGCTATGTTTCTTATTTCATATCTATGTTTCACTTTTTTCCCTGCTTTAAAAGAAAACCGTTGAATTCCCATATACACTGACATACTATTGTCTCCTTCTATTATGCAGATTGTTAGTACTTTTAAGAAAATAAATATAAAATAAATGCAATTTTGTTATGTACATATTTACATCCTTCTGTAGTATGTGAACACATTGTATGTTTCTATATATCTAATACTCTTTTCCTTAATAAAAAAAGTAGTTTCTCAAAACTCAAATTGTTACCTCTTATGCATATTTCCCATTGGAACTCCACATGCATTACAATTGAATTTAATTCTACATTTTTACTTATTTCTGCATTTGTTTGTCATCAAACTGTGTATCATTCCTTACTAACCCAAAATGATCTTTATGCAACAAGTGGTACTCCATAATCCTGTGACTTCGTAATCATGTCGACTCCTACAAAACGAGCCCAACGAAGAGAGAACTATGCAAAAAATAAAGTACACATACCTGCTAAGCAATGACATTGTAAATTAGAGCATAGAACAATGAAAATCTCTGATATCTTTCAACTTACAATGACTAACAACCTACGATCCCCCGACATTCCAATCTTGCAATCAAATACAACTACTAAAGAATTGTCAACCAACATTCCGCATGTAACTTCCATGGGAAAAAACTTTCAAGAGCATACCACTTCCTTCCGTACGAACCCATCTTTGCTAACAACTATCACTTTCCCCTAAATGTTTGGGATGCCACATGAAACTGTCTCAAGTACTGACCTCTCTTCAGTTCGTCCCACATATACAACCAGTTTCTCCTCTCCTTCAGACTACTTTCCACCTTGCAATCCACAAACGACTGAAACAGAACACCCCACCCCTTCCAATACACAAATATTTCCCATATCCCCGCTCACTTCGCTGAATTTAGAAGCCCAAAGTCAGTTTCGCAAAAGAATAGATTTGTTGGCAAACATCCAAACTTGCTCAATCTGTTTGGAAAATTGCCCAGGAATTAAAACAATTTCCTTCAAAGGCTTTCCCTCGTGTAACAAATGCAAAAGTGAAAAACAAGGCCACTGCTTCTCTTCATGGAACAACATGGACCCTGAAAAAAAACCTATCATTCTTGCATCTTTAACTCAAATCGAGGAGATGCTTATCGCACAAGTTAATCCATTCATGCAAGTCGCCCAATTACATGGCGGGCAATACAAATACTCAGGACACACCATAAGCTTCCCGCAAAACATTACTTCAATAGCAAAGACCCTACCCCGCCTCCTTGGAGATTTGGACATAGTTCTCATACAAAGGGAAGGATCTAATTTAAAAAATTATGATTTCTATGTCAGTAGATCTCATGTTTGTGCAGCCTTGCAATATAAAATCCAACATGATCCCTATTACAAAGATGTCTTAATCGACGATGATGCCATTTCCTCACTACCATCTGAGTCGTCAAATGTTTCCTCCTCTCTCAACACAGCCACAATGGAACTGCCCCAAATGCAAGCTTGCTCTACAACTCATGGTAGTGGTGTTCCCACCCACTTTGACGAAACATATGAACACTCATCGTCTTTCATGCCAACACCTCACAATATAGGAATAGAAGAAGAGGAAATCGAACAGTTCTTACTCAACCACGATGGTAACACTCCATTTACCATGCCATGGCCAGAGCTTGGGATTTCGCTAATAAATGAATACAATACAGAAGACATGTTCTCAATGGTTTTCCCAACTTTATTTTCGACAGGAAAAGCAATGTGGCAACAACCCCGCATTAAATAAGTTCCAATGCATGAATACACACTTCATTTGATGCATTACCCTGATGGGTGCTTCGGTTCCCACCTAAGATTTTGTTATTTCCTTATAAACCTCATAATGCGACATAGACGCCAGTCCACTATGAAACAGAACATCGAATATGAAATCCCTCCAACAATTAGAGAGCTGCAAAGAGAACTACTGGAATGCCCCAAAGACAACCTCCTAGACAGCTTAATGTGCTTTGGGTTGAGCCTACAAGGGACACGTTCATTCTAGGAAAAAAGTAGAAACGAGCTTTCAGATATGGTGGAACAATTGGGGACACCAACCTTATTCTTCACTCTAAGTGCTGTAGACACTAAATGGCTAGATCTCCACAATATTATGCCTGGTGAATGCCCAACAGATCCTCGAGCCACACAACGTTGGAACACTTAACATTTTCTCTAACCCTCATCGAGTATCAACATACCTGCATCATAGATTCACAATAATTTGGGAAGAAATATTGCAGAAGGAACTTGGAGCAGTAGACTTTTGGTACAGGTAATCAAATCTACTTATTTCAAAGTTTTTCCCAAACTACATATCTAATATTTATGTGCCCTTGTCTCGCAGGTATGAATGGCAACATAGAGGCTCCGCACATGTCCACGGTTTATTGTGGCTCGAGAATGCACCAAAAGTTGACAAACTAGACTGGGAGGACACAACAATTATTGAGGCAACAAAACAATACTTTGAAGTTTGTGTCTTCCTGGAACCCCCGCCCGGCTTGCAACCGCTTGGATTTCATTCGCAGGTCACTCCTAGACGACTAGATACAACACAAATTCTATCCACCTCCCTGCATGCAGACCTTGAAGAACTGCTTAATCGAGTTCAGTGCCACACTAAATGTTCAGAGTAGACATGTCTATGGAGAAAGCAATCACAACTGTAGTGCAGGTACAACGCTCCTTGGGTCATGCAACCTACTTCTTCCTTGCACATTGAAGGTGATGGGAAAATAAAGTACCTCCCTTCAAGAAATGATGATATATTGAACATCCACAATCGAACAATGATATACATATGGAGAGCAAATGTCGATTGCTAACCGGTACTTTCCCGCCATGTCGTTCTTAAGTATATTGCAAAATATGCTTCGAAAGCCGAGCAACGTTCAGAAACATATCACCAAATGCTATCCAGATTTTCAAGAGACGCAGATGTAGATTCTCCAACACATATCGCGATTCGTAAAATGCTCACAGAAAGCGTTGTTGAACATGACATAAGCGCACAAGAAACATGCCACATGCTACAAATAATGCCACTTGTTATGTGCAGCTGTCCATTCATATCATTAAATGTTGGAAAAAAGATTCTGAGATGTGTCGTTGAAAGTGATGCCGATGCACAACAAACAAATGCTTTCTTGGATGCATATAAAGTTTGTCCAACTACCATGGAACACCTACCACTTATTCAAGTTGCTCAAGATTGGAGCTACAACAAGAACCGTAAAGGTGATAAATGTACAAAGCGATCGACACAAGCAATTGTTCAGGTCCACCCGAGATTTGTGGATGTCCGTGCTCAAGAATCAATGTCATAGGACCTTTTATGTTGGTTAGAACTCCTATTATATAAGCCTTTCAGAAATATTGCGTTTGAATTTGGATCAACCCCACATGACATCAATGGCACTTGGGACATGTACAAGCACAACTACAGACCGTGGCATGTTCTACGCACTACCGCAGACACAGGACTTGCTACAAATGTTAGTTCTCAATCTGAGCCCGAATGCAGTACTCAACAAGAACCATAGCAAGAATGGTAGGTATTCGCACAACTTTGCCCCAGAAACAACACAGGTCTAGACAGTCTTGAAATGTTGGGGAAATGAGATTTCAACATACACAATAATTGGACCATACACGACGTTCCCCATGATTTGTAGATAACTGGTTCATCATTCATCAAGAGAGAGAAGGCAAACACAATTAACAACAACATACATGCCACACCACCATCTTCCACACTTCCTTTGTCTCCAGAACAACAAATAGCTCTTGATACCATACTACACCATTCAGCAAACAAAGCCCTTCTACCTCCACTAAGATTGATAATTCAAGGAACGAATGGCATAGGAAAATCATTTCTGATAAATAAAATCTGAAATTCATTCACAACATCAACCATATCTCCTTCACCTCTACTTGTGCTCGCCCCTACCGGTGTTTCAGCATTCAACATCTCTGCATCCACAATCCATGCAGCCATGCGTATTCTAATCAAAGAACTGAAACCCCTTGAAGGTAGTGCATTATCGTCTTTTCAAGAGTTGCTGAAACATATAGAATATGTTCTTATTGATGAAATGAGTTTCATCGGGCCAAAGTTGCTAAGCAAAATTGACAGTAGGCTCCGTGAAGCTTTCCCACACTCAAGAACATCTGAATTTGGGAACAGATCCGTCATCCTCCTTGGTGACCTCGGGCAATTACTGCCGGTTTTGGACAGTCCTCGTTACGCAAGTAATTCCTACTGAGCAACCCTTGGAAGGGATTTCAGTCTTCCATTACATTGCAAACAATATTTCGGCAACAAGGAACAACCAATACACAGGTTTCATCCGGAATTTACTGCTCCACATGCGAGATTCAACCCCTTTAATTGAGGATTGGGAACTCCTGATGTCTGCCACCTAACTCAGCAGGAGCTCAACATTTTTAAGGACACACCACATTTGTTTGCAAAAAATGATCAAGTGGCCTGCCACAACCTACAGATGTTGAAGGCATTGAACGTTCTGATCGCCCAATCCATTTCTGAAAGTAACAGGTGGATTGGACCAGGAAATCCTGATGATGATCAGTTAGAACACAAAGTTCTATTGTGCAAACAACAAAAAATCATGCTTATTGCAAATCTATGGGTTGATGCAAGCCTCGTGAATGGTGCCACAAGAACAATCATCGACATTGTCTATGACGCATCAATGCAACCACCAGCGTTACCTTTATTTGTTGTTATAAAATTTGATAGATACAATGGCCCATGTTGGGATCCCTCCAACCTGTTACATATTCCCATACCCCCTATTTCAAGAGGGAATCGAAGATAGTTGCCGATTAAAATGGCCTGAGGATTAACTATCCACAAGTCGTAGGGACTTACTTTGCACAGAGCAACTGTCGACATTGGAGCCACTGAAAGGCAGGGTCTGACATTCACAACTTTCTCTAGAGTTCCCTCGCTTACAAATCTGTGCATTTCACCTATTTTTTCATTTGAGAGATACTCAAATATGGCGCACGTACTAGCACTCAGAGCAAGAAGAAAGGAGGAAGCAAGACTACTATCACTCAACCCATCGTAAATACTACCCTTTGCTTTCATAGCACCTCCACTACTACTATACTCAACACTTCTTCTATCCAAAGCGGCACAGTCATTCAAGGGATATCAAATGTAATCAAGTTTATTAAAACTAAAATTACCCACTAAAGGCTACCACTCATGATATAGATACTGCAAATGTATACATGTCTCATTACGTGTACGTATACCTTCATTTATTTGATGTTTCCAAATATGGTATGCAACTTTAAATGTACGAATCTGTAACATAATTAAATGTACACATACAACATTATAATGTAATGTTTCAACTAAAGTCCTAAACTACAATTATCAATCACACACATTATCAATTGTATAATAAATGTTTCTCCAACAAAACACCAATTGAACAACCGATGCACAATTAACAACATCAACTATAAAATTGATTAACCATCGAAAACGGTATCACAAGTAATCATGTACGAATTTATAACAAGTTTGAAATGTAGAAACAACCTTCAAATTAAGTGGATCAACTATATTTCTACAATTACAACATCACTCAAACCCCTTAACAACATCAAGTACAAAAGTAATAACTATGCCTCTAAATCAAATAACATATACCATTCGGCGTTCACATCTCATGAAACACATGCGATTGCTAGTTTTTTATAAATTTTTATTGCATTTATTGACTATCTTTAGTTAAATTAAAATGCAGCTGGGGTCGATGTATTTTATTTTGGAGAGATATGCCACTTTATATTTTTTTAAGGATTGAAAATTTATTTTTTAATACAACTCAAGTATCTATTCAAATAACTGGTAGCAAATAAGAAAATTTGACCTTGCTTAAACAATAAAAAGGAGGCCTTGCAATAGTTACATCGAAGGCGTTTGTCTCAGTTAGAAACATGTTGGCTATTCTGACAGCGAACAAAAATCCTACGGTTGTTAACAATTTTGTCGTTGATATGCAGATCAAATCAAGACCGTTCACAAATTACGATGGACATCTAGGATTTTAAGACCTGTGTCTTCACAATGGACATCTGGGATTTTAAAACACATGTCACTGACATATCTGAACCGTCTAAATTATGCAAGCCTTAAAATGAAATCATGAGGTGTTTTGGGCAGTGGGCGTTCGGCACTATTGTCTTCGACAAGTATGACCTTGCTTCAGGATTTTCGTCTAAGATTTTTGTGCACTGGTGGTGTTTTTCCCAACCTTTGATGAGCTTTTCAATTTCCGTTTGTTTTGTTGGTTTCCATTTTCAAACCAAAATATTTGACTATGGATCTATTTTGCTTCCAGATTTCACATCGATGTTGTTCTTGGGGCTAACAGGAAACCCCCAATTGCTACCCCTATGGTGCACATTGCCTATGAGATTAGGAAAGTGTACATTTGAAAAAAAATTTAAATATTTGGTCATCCCTTCTCAGACTCGTATTATCTGTTTTACAAGGTTTACTTACATCAGGTTCCCACTTGGTTTGAGATTCCCCTTGGGTCAACTACGAGTTTTCTCTCATCAGCTTCGCATGGAGACAGAGCACTACATTCCTAGAGACCAACACACTTGCACACTTTCCAACAATGAACTTGAATCAGAGGAGCGCTTTATGTTTCGTTGTCCTGTGTACTATGAGATCCATGGCAGGTACTATTGTCTCTTTCGAGAAACTCAAGGCTCATTACGTGCCCTTATTCATTATGATGACCAGAGGTGTGTAGCTTTATTTATCAGGGAGATGACCCAACATAGATATGGCCTCCTCAAACATCATCATGGCAGCCTTGGGTCCCAGAATATTGGTGCATTCCTTCAACCTTCTACACAACACCGGGGGCATAAACGAGCACATGACTTCACACATCAGCCTTGATCTATCAGGCGTAGAACCTCTTAAGCATGACACTTGTTGCATCATGTGTATTTCCTGTTGCTTCTTGTATTTTGTGTAGTTTTTGTTTTTTTCTTTTTCTTCCTTCATGCATCGTCTTGTTCTCTTTACACCTCTTGTAGTTCCTTTAACCTTTTTGGTTACTTCTGGACATTAATTTCAAATTAAATTAAATTAAATTACATCTCCTCGCAGCGTGTATGCGTGAGATGAGGAAGCTCCGAGAGAGGGGGGCTTGAAGTTGTCATAAGCTTCTTAACTGTATTGACCATCTTTCATGGCTTTTTAACTCTATGGACCATCTTTCGTGGGTAATAACTTGGACAATAATGTTGGATATGATCTTTCTCGAAGCAGAGAATAAGCTAGATGCGAAGACTTGAGAGAAGTAATTATTTTTTTGTCATATTTTAAATTTACCCTCTATGTTAGGGGAGAGGATCTAGTCCCTGTGCATTACCCAATACCCGGGAAGGTAGTTGTGAATTTAGCACCTAACAATTGAAAATTAAAATTCCAAAAATCAAATGAAAAGTTATTAGTGTTAATATATAAATTTACCATTTCTATGCAACTTGAGGACCCCTATTGTTACATTATATAATCTCAAATTTTAAAAAAGTGACTTCCAACAATATAAATACTAAAGAATAGATGTTATCTAAAATATGTAAGACATATTTATATCAGGTGTAAATGTAGAACCAACATGTCAACATCTTTTCAATCACTAGTGATATTATTAAAATTGAAAAACCCATTTACAAGTTTGAAAAGATCAAATCATCTTTATCAAAGGTACTTGCATTAACATAAATAGAAGATTTGTTTTTTAAATATTAAGTACAAAATCTACTGCAATAGAAGCATAAATTAATTATTTTCAAATACATATCCCCAAACAAGCATCCCCCTTGCAGCCACTTTCCATCCCAACTGCTATAATAACTGCACATTGACAAAAAAAAATACATGCCCTTGTAAGGCTCAAGAAACTGATTAAAAATGCATTTAATGGAAAAAACAGATTCAAATTTAGCCGTTGGATTTAAAATCTCATGATTCAAAATACAATTTGACCCTTGGATCAAAAATCTCAAAATTCAATCCACAACTAGCCATCTCAACCAATCACAAATAAGCACCAAAAAAACACTTCAAACTTTCTTATAAATTCATTTCATCAATCCAAATTTCACATTTTATTTCTTTGCTTGAATTTGCTGCTGAATGAAAATCTCTACAAGTATTGTTCAACTCAACATTGCAAATCATTTGCTGCTGAACCGAAGTCTCTACAAGTACTTTTTCAACTCAACACTGCAAGTATTTGCTGCTGAACTGAAATTTCTGCAAGTATTTTTCAATTTGCAAATTGAAAGTTTTGTTATTATTATATTTATGTTTAAGTTATGTATATACACACAGAAACATTAACATAAAAGTATACTCAGTATTCAGGCATGAAGTGGGTTTACTTTGAGAATGTCAGTGTATGTGTGTGTGTGTATGTGTGTGAATACACACATAAAGACACTAACATTATGAAAGTAAACCCACTACATGCCTGAATACTGATATTTACAGAGCACCATTTATAACTTGCATGTTTGATTTATGTAATGTAAAATTCAAGCTACTAACCATTATAAACTCAATAACATCTTTTCGTATGCTAATAGATGTAGAAGTGAAGTATATAGAGGGTTGTAATGTAAATATGTTTGTAAATAAAACATGTTTTTGAGCTCTTATTTAAGACACTACATTTATAGCCTGCACCTCAACTATTACCTGAAAACTCTCACCTTTGAAGTAAGCATAGAGTGGATCATGTACATTTTCATCAAATGGTTTTACTTTCTAGTAGAGTGGAACGTATAATCAAGAGATGGTGGAATATTATTGAAATATCAAATTTCCATTGCATTGTGTTAACCATACTATATTCCAATGTTATTTCTATAAGTTTCATTGATTTGACTCAATTCTTCATGTAAATTTGTAGGTTGCAGTTTCCATCATGAGGAGAAAACCACTTAAGAGAGCAAGGTCTGCAAGTTCTAAAAAAAGGGGAGCAATATTTCCACCAAGTGAAGCAGAAGAAGATGTCATTTCTATGCCAACACCTCAAGCTCCAAATGTCCAAGTTACGGGAGGGACTTCGACCAAAAAAATCAGAATAAGAAGAGATTGG
This sequence comes from Taxus chinensis, assembly GCA_019776745.2. NCBI lineage: Eukaryota > Viridiplantae > Streptophyta > Pinopsida > Cupressales > Taxaceae > Taxus > Taxus chinensis. The sequence continues at coordinate 783,133,048 of CM034148.1, read as the reverse complement.
GATGAATCCACCATGAAGAATGCTATGAAGGATGTTGAAGAAAATGGATCCTCTGTAAATGTAGTTGCTATTAAGTGGGGTTTATCAGCAAGCACACTTGCTTCTTGGATTATGGGTACCACCACCACCAAGAGAAAGGGGCCACCGACAATTCTTACTCAAGAGGAAGAGCTTGAGTTGGTGCAATGGTGTTATGAAATGGCTGACTTGGGTCATGGAGTAGAAATCATACAACTTAAAGCATATGTGCCTTCAATTTGTGAAACTAGGTCCACCCCTTTCACAGATGGCATGCCTGGTAAGTCATGGTGGGCTAGGTTCAAAAAAAGGCACCCACAAATCAAATTGAGAACAGCAGAAGGGCTTGACAGGGATAGAGCATTATGTCTAAGGCCCACAATTGTCAATTCTTTTTACTTGAATTTTTCTAATATTTATAAGGCTAACACATATGGCCCAAGTAGAATATGGAATTGTGATGAAACAGGTTTACAAGCAGGAAGGAATTGTGGTATGAGAGTGCTTTCTAGAACTGGTAGTAGAAGTGTCCCATACATCATCCCAAAGAGTAGGGAGTGGATTACCATATTGTGTTGTGTGAATGTTGTTGGACAAAGCATTCCTAGTTTCTATCTTTTCAAAGGGAAGAAACAATTAAAAAATTACATTGTAGGTTGTGAACCTGGAGCTTGCATGGCAGCACAACCTCATGCATGGATGACTAAGGAGTTGTTCATGAAATGGCTACATCACTTTGCAACATCTATACCTGGTGGTGTCTCTCCAAGCAATAGGCATTTACTTATATTTGATGGTCATAGTTCTCATGTCGCTTTAGGAATAATTCAAGAGGCAAGGATTTTGGGGATAGATTTGTTGACATTACTAGCACACACTTCTCATAAATTTCAGCCATTGGATGTGAGTGTATTTGCTCCATTCAAAACTTACTTCAAATAGGAGAGGCGCAAATGGACATTGCAAAAACATGGGATAGACGTCAACAGAGCAGAATTAGCTACATTGGGGAGTAAGGCGTTCCGAAGGGCCCTTTCCCCTGAAAACATTAAAGCAGGATTCAAGAGAACAGAGATATGGCCTCTAAATCCAAATGCCTTGGATGAAGACATGGGACCTAGTAGAGCATTTGACACATCTGTTCATGATGAATCTTATGCAGCAGAAAACATGATGAGCCTATCTAGATCTGATTTGGAGGTGCCAAGTAATGAGAAGGAAAATATAGATGATGAGATTTTGTTTAACACACAACCAAATCAAGAATTGGATGATCAACATATTCAAATTAACCCCATTGTTGCCTCTGTTCATCAACAATCGACCATTGAAATTGGAGGGTGCCAATCTGATGAGTCATTAACTTTGCCAACCCAAGATAGCCCCCCTGATTGGATGAAAGAAGCTGCTCTTAATCTTGGTGTCAACATAAACTGCAGTGATGAAGATGTCAGCCTGTCTATGCCCTCAGAACCAACACTACTGAATGAGTCTGAATTGGTCCACTACTATGTGAACACTCAAGCTGACAAAGAGAATGATGCAACACTAGAGACAGATGAAGTGGAGGTTACAAGGGAAATTCATGATGAAGCTTTTGAGAGAAACAAAGATCAAAGGACTCTTTCTAAATTCTTGAAACTCCCAATGGAAAGGGTCAAGCAGTCATCAAGGTCAATTTTTGATGTTGTAGTAAGATTGAGTAGGGAATCTCAGCTCATCACTACTAATCAGTACATGGAGTTACTCATGGAGAAAGAGAAAAGGAAGAAAGAAATTGTAGAATTGAAGGAAAGAAAAAGAGAACAAATGCTAGAGAGACCAGCAGAGAGAATTGTTGAAAGAGAACGAAAAGATAAGGAAAAGTTAGAAAAAGAATTCCTAAAGCAAACAAAAGAGCAGCAAAGGTTGAAGCAGCGACAAGAAAGGGAGATAAAGAAAGAGCAAGCAAGGATCCACAAGGACCAAGAAAGAAAGGAAAAAGAGTTTCAGAAGGCAAAAAAGGAGTTGGAAAGGCAGAGGAGACTGAGCACTTCACTTAATTCTTTTCCTGAACAACACCCATTGCTAAGGGATTTTTTGGGTATCCATTGTCCTCAATATGTTTCAATCAATAATGTTTCAGCCGGGGTAAATGATTCTCCTAATACCAATCTATTTTCAACAACAGTTGTGCAGGATGTCAACGTGAGCCAACAACTATCAACATGCATCAAGCCCACTTCTAGTTTCACCATTGAGTCATCAACACTCTTTCCTAGATTTTTGCAGTAGAAGACACTATGTCTTTGGACCGTAGAACAACAATATTTTTTTGATAGTTATATGGTTCAAGGATGTTCCTGACATATACCAAATATATCGGCTTTAATATGTTTTGCAGTAATGTATGACCTATGCTCTTATATGGAAACTTGTTTCAGTTATGTAAAGACTCTATAGAAGTTAATTGCAAAGTAAGGAATGGTTTGTGCTTTGAACTCATGCTCTTCCTGCATGTTATTTTCTTGTTCATGACAGTAACATGAGGTAATGAAACTAATAGACATTACAGTCTGAGTGGCAATTTACTTCAAATAGAATTAAAACTAACATAATTGATAAAGACAGAAGTATTAATCAAATACAATGTTTCTTTCATTGCCTTAGTGAGGAAAGTAACCTCACCTTAAAGCTAGATTTTGTTCATATCCACATCCCTGCAAATGTAATAAAAAATATTGCAAACTACAAAAATTAAACTTTCAAAACTAGAATTGAGTTGTAAGAGACAAATTTTCCAGCAACAAATTGATGTGTTGATAAACACAATAAAGCTAGCATTGCCGTGTGCCATTACCCATTTGCACTGTCAATGAGAAACTGCATGCAACAAAAATCTAGATTGCACTTTCTCCTCCATCGTCTACTCAAGAATATGCAAATAAAACGAACAATAGTTCATTGAAACCAGAAAAACCAACAACGGGCATTCTACCATGCAAAAATCGGTTCATTGAAACCAGTCTCAAAGTTTCTTTCATTGCCTTAGTGAGGTAACTAACCTCACCTTCAATTTCCGATTTCATTTGTGTCCAGTTCCCTGCAAATGCAATAAAAAAATAATGTTGAAATAAATATTAAAAAAACTGAAATTCGGAATTGAGTTATCAGGGACAAATTTTCTAGCAACAAAATGATGTGTTTATAAACACAATGGAGTTATCATTGCTGTGTGCTATTACCCATCTGCTCTATCACTGAGAAATTGCACCCAACAAATAGTAGATCCACCTTTCTCCTCCAGCTTCCAAACTTGCACATGCTGCAGAAAACAAAAAAAATGCATAATGAAACCAGACAATCCGATGACTGGCACTCTACCATGTTTTACACCGTATAATGTTAAAGGCAATTGAATGCCATCTGTTTAATTTTCTGGGTTGTTGCGTGTTTGAATAGGGGAAGGTACCATTATGTCTGCCCCAACAAATCTCATGTAATCGCACAGTTGTATGTATTAAATGGTAAATGAATGCACATCTACTGGCGGAGGCATGTATGTCGGTGTAGTAGGTGGTCACTGAGATTAGATTGAATTATTTTCCTTCGTAGTAAGAAAAAACCAATTAAAAGTCTGACCGTTGAATGTCAATCTGTGAAAATAAACTGTCCAAAGAAAATTGGTGACATGGCGCAGCTGCATAAGTGTTTTGGGCAATTTTATTTTAATGAAAATCTTGCTGTTACGTGGATTTAGGCACCTGTTCGTTTGAGTCCACAGGGACTGGGTCCTCTCCCCTATTAATGTTCAACATGATCTCACTGTCCTTTGTTACGCCGAAGGCGTTTCGTAGTGAGATTAGACCTGCCCCATCTCACAACATTCACAGATCCGACGGTGGAGAAAAAACTTGTCAGAATACGTTGAAATCTGACGGCTGAAAATATTAACGTTTACCAAAAACAAAATAAAATTGTCAATTGGTGGCGCGGTACAGGGGTCTTCGCAAGAATCGCAACACTCGATCCAGGGCGTTGAGTACGAGGGCTCGGCGGATTGATACGGTGCAGAGGAGTCGGCAGTGGGTTCGGCCATTTTATTTTGCAGAGCCCGGGACAGCTTGGCCGCTCGATGCAAGGATGAACTCGCCCAAGCAGCATCGACGAATTTGTCATTATCTTTTTGTGTAGTCGGCAGGAATCGACTTATGAAGCAAATTACAGTTCGAAGAAATTATGGCTTGGGGAAATCAGGGTTTGAGGAAATTAGGGCTTGAAGGAATTCATCGGCATGGCAGCAGAGGTGACGGTTGCAGCGAGGGGTCATTTGAGGAAGCCGGTGTTTGAGAAGGTGGACGAGCTGCATCCCGGGACGGCGGGGCACACGATGGTTGTGAAGGCGCTGAGCTTGAAGCTGATGCTGCAGAGGGTGGGCCCTAATCCTACCGGAAATGTTAACTTTGGCCATGGAAGGAGCGAGAGAACAACAAGAGAAGGGAGCGGCGGAGGAGGGCAATAGCGGCTAAGATCTTTTAATAGTCACTGCCCAAGCTAACTGCAGACCTTCTAACCATTCGGATGTTGTTGGATCCAGCAGCTCAGGTACCTTACATTCGCCTCTGGATCAATTTAACAGCGAGTTTAGAGAATGCCTATCTGAGTTCCAGGCTATTTTGGGTCTCCCGGAGCCCCCGCTGGCCCAAGAGGACCTAGTCCAAATTCTTATCAAATGCGCAGAGGCCTCCTCAGAAGGACACCATGATATTCTGCACTCTCTGCTTGCGAAGCTGCAAGAGTTCTCTTCCCCATTTGGAGATTCCCTGCAGATTATATCCTTCTATGCAAGTGAGGCTCTGAAGAAGCAGTCAAGCAGGGGAGAAGCGAGGAGAAAAATGCCGTGAAATCTTACGTGGAAGATGATTTAGCTTACCAAGCCTTGTATCGGCTTCTTCCATATCACAAATTTCTCCATTTCACTGGTAACCAGGCAATACTGGAGGCTGTGGGGAGTGCCTCTCATATCCATATCATTGACCTGGAGATCAGGCAGGGTTTGCAGTGGCCAAGCTTCTTACAGTCTTTGTCCTTCAGGCCTGGAGCCCCCCCAAAGCTGCTAAAGATTACAGCCATAGGAAATGATGAGAAGAGATTGACGCAGACAGGGAGGCGTCTACTGGAGTTTGCTCAATCAATTGGTATTGAATTTGTCTTTCGCCCGTTAATTGCAGAAATGGAAGAATTGGATGAATCTTCCTTCAGTATAGAAGCCCATGAGACTGCAGCTGTGAATTGCTCTGTAGTCCTTAACCGAATGCTCTGCAAATCAGGTAAAATTCACGGGCTCTTGGCATTGTTGAGAAGGTTGAATCTTGTAATCCTTACTGTAATGGAAATTGAAAGCAATCAAAACAGGCCTTCTCCTGTGGTCCGGTTCCTCCAGTGTCTCATTTTCCTTAGGGTTGTATTCCACTCCATTGAGGCCTCCTTGGAGAGAAATAACCCTGAAGGAATTTTGATTGAAAGAGTTTACATTGCACCCAATATCTCTAGTGTTCTTGTTGATGACAAAGAGAATTGACTCAGATATTCCTACATTGATAGCTGGCGAAAGTTTCTTCACCATTCTGGCTTTAAGGACTCCCCTCTCGGTCATTACAGCCGATACCAGGCTAATATCATGTTGGGTTTGTATTCAAACGACTCCTTCGAGCTCCACCAGGATGGGTTTTCTCTAACTCTTGCGTGGCAAGATACTCCTATTGTTTCCGTCTCTGAATGGAAATTATAGTTCCCTGCATAAACGTATGTACTCTCTTAGGGAAGGTGTATTTGTATTCTTCTTAGTATTTATTGCTATCAGTTGAAATTTTCTTAAGAAAACCCTCACAATATAAGACACCCGATGCCAGTTGCAGACCAACTCCTCCAGGGTTGGACAACTATGAGTAAGGTCGAAATGGTTTAGGGAAATAAGTCTTTTGATACCTATTTTCTGAATTTGTGCCCTATTGTTTGTAAATTTATTGTCCAACAGGTAGACCCTCTCTGACACTTCTTTGGTATCTCAATTACATCTATTTTGACAAGGAGCGACTAGAAATTTTCTTTCTATTCTGGTCAGATGCAGGATGATTGCAAGGAAATGCTGCAAAAGGACAAATTACAATAGGCATTCATCCGGATCCCCCCTCCATCTCAGTATTTATGATTAGAGAATAGCTTAGGTGAAGATATTTCTGTAGAGTAGGGTAGGACAAGTGCTTACTGTAAATGAAGGTAATTACCCTCTTGCTTACTTAGAAGCAAACATGGTCTCTGCAATTGTACATGTTCTTTCCTCCCGAGGCGATTCCAGATTTGCAAATTATTGATGTAAAGCCTAATAAGCAAGGCTATCCAGAGTTGTCTCCAGTTCATGTCATTACTCCATTAATGAAATTTTCAAGTATTGTTAACATACAAGTGCTTAATGGAACGAGTGCTTTCCATTCGTCAAGTGTCCTGTTTAAAATATTAAGTCTTTTTCTCTGCCAATGCCTCCATGAAACAAACAATCTTGACTAGGAATTTAAATGATGGGATGGAAATTAATAGTAACTGAATGTAAGTGAATATTTGGTAGTATTTTTATGACAGTATTGAATTTAAGTACACAACATTTCCAAGGCCCTTATTAGCAAAACAATATTTCAGAGGCTCTTATTATGATCTGTATAATGAATATGTAGTTGTTTGGCTATGTTTCCAGAAGCATAAAACATGCTGAACAAAATTGCGAATCATTCGTCTTTCTACAAGTTCAAAGATATAGCATATTCAAATTCATTATGAAGAGTTTATAAGCAAGAAACGATGTTCCGATAGGACTAGGATCTGAATTGCTGCCCACTTCAGTTGCACAAGATGACATCCTTCATTATTTACATCAAATATAACATATACATCATAAAAAAATTATGGACCGCTTCAGCAGAGACTGATTGAACAGCAGTCCATCTCAATAGAGTATTCATGGTAGCTACTGAAGAAACAGAATGATTATACACAGATATAGAACTGGCTGTGTGTTGGAAAGAATTAGTTTGTTTTTTTAACTGTAATCTTTTTTGCAGATTTGGCCAGGCATTTGATGCAGAACAGAAAACCCCGATTTCTAGAGCCATTCTTTTGCTGGCAAAAGAAGATTGAAATCCCCTTTTGTATCATTTTCTTCTTGGCTGGTTGTCAAAACCAAGCCAGCCGCCAGTGCCTTGACTATCTCTTTTTCACGTCCCCTTATATACCAGGTAATGTAACTTCGCTTATCTGTTCCAGAGAAGTAACTTGGGAATGAACAATTAGTAATTGGGTTAAGCTTTAGACAACTTCTGATCAATTTTTCTCCACTGAATCCAACTGAAACAAGGTGAAATGGTCACAATAGATGGGTACTCAGACTCTTATACTGTAAACTATTAATATATTCTAGCAAGAACAACTATGAATATGTACTAGCAAGAAGAACAGAGGCCTGAGGTCAAAAGGAAAGAAAGATGTCAAGTGCATCTCTTTAGCATACTTCCTCATATGGGCTGCTAGACATCCTCAATTTTTATCAGATAATAAGAAGAGAGAAAATAGAAATAATTTTTGATGTTTTTCCCTGAGAAATGATATTCATAGTTGTATATATTTTTGTTAGAGCGAGTGTACATAGCTGGTTACTGCTGGTATATATTTTTTACAGTATGGATTGGATGTATACAGAGGCCTTCCTAGTGTCATGTAGTTCTTTGTCTGTTTCTTAACATCATAAAAAGTCATATCGCTAATTTTTTATGCCTGTGTGAATAGTCTCTCTATTAATTTTGTAAGCCTGTGTTTCGTAATCATGGCCAATTCCATATTGTTCTCTTTTTTATTGGAAATGCATTAGCCCTTTTTGGATCATGTTTCGTGTAAAAAATGGGATAGAGACTGAAAAATTCAACATGTACAGTCAAAGACTTTTAGTGGTGTTTGTTTGATTCCTTTCCAAACCCACGACGTTACAACACTATATGACAAAACAAAATGCTCCTATTATTTAGAATTTTTATTTCATTTTATAGTTTTATTCCAAAAAAATAGGAAAAAATAAAAAAACAACCATTTAAGCCACAAACAAATTAGGACAAACAAATATTCCAAGCAAAGTTTCTCATAGTTCAATTAAGGATAAATTGACATCAGTTTTGGAGATTTCATTATCAATTTGAACAATACACGACCAAAAAATCAGATAGTAAAAATGATAGGGTCTATTGTGTCATATGATTCTTTTGGCCTCGTGGGCGTTACAAGATAGCTATCTATCGTAAAAACGGACCATAAGTTCCCCATAAATGATATGGCTTGCTTAGTCAATTAAGCGTTGTGCTTGAAGATTACATATTGAGCCCCACCCACTACAAATTAGTTAGAATCATTAATTATGCATTCCTTCTTTGTGATTCGAATAGTCGTTTGCTATTTGTGACGCAAATACATTTGATTTAACTGACCATTAATGACACCGTCTGTGTGCCCAAACACCTTAGTGCATTGCGGTCAAATATAACAAGGTGGAAAGTTTTAAAATACCCTCCAAGTAAATCAAAGAAGAGTTTGTACTCAGCAACGTATGAAACTATATGGAGTCTTAGTATTAAACTTTCGCTTTAGCAAGTTCGCTACAAAAACATTGACCCATGAAAAATGTACGATACATGCATTTCAGTTGAGTCTCGAACATGGAACCTTTTCAAATTTCTCCATTTTTTAGTTTTTCCTCTAAACACACATATTGCACCGCTGTGAATAATACCTATATGATACAAACTATACACTGGAACTCACTGTCCTCCCCTTCGATCGAACCCCTTCTTGATCACCCCTCATCCTTTCCCTCTATTTCACTTCCTCATTTTTTCATTCTTCACTCCATTCCTTTCGGTGTTTATATCGTACACTTCACGTACAATTGCTAGTAGTAATTTCTATTTTTAGCTCAGCTTTGAATGCTACATGGATTTCCGAAATGCCTTGAGAGGAGTTCATTACAAAAAATTGGGCATACAAATATAAACAAAGATCTGCAGACAATGCTGGCAAAACACAAACTGGGATATGAATCTTTTCATCATTGTATACATGAAGTCCATTAATTGTTTTCATATACATGACCAGGAATGCCATTATATGAAAATATAATTTAAGAGTTGAGCGTAAGTTGGTGTGTTGGTGTTTTTATACGTAATTTAACACACAAATATATGCAAAATGTGTTTAACACATGAACACACCTAACATGCAATGACAGTTAGAAAAAACCTCGATGCACCAGCAAGATAAGGGTCTCCTAATCTTCATGAACAATTCTCACTTGTTCATAGGCTTTACCTGCAAGTTTTTTGAGCTACAAGAAGTGGGTATTTCTTCAACAAAATTAACCTTAGCTTTTTTGCCTCTGATTTTCCTAGCTGCAGCATCATAAGCTCTTGCAGCCTCTTCGGCAGTAGAGAATGTACCAAGCCAAACCCTGACACCCTTAGCAGGATCCCTTATCTCTGCAGCCCATTTACCCCACGGCCTATGCCTTATTCCTCTGTACACATGCTTCCTCTTCCTCACACCCACTTCTTTCACACAGGAACCTGTGCCTTCACAACAACAATACCCACATCAAAATATCAGACAAAATTTTCTTAGTTTTGAAATGTGAGCAAAAGTATTACAAAAAACCGGGACTTACCTGGTACAACTGAATTCTCTTCCTTTAGAGGAATCTCTCCAGAGCAAATTTCACTAAAATTAGTACCAGTATTGAATATGGTTAAAAAGTCCTTTGCATTCATGTGGGTAGTGGGTGTAAGTTCTGAAACAACAGGTTCTGCACACATTCTTGTCAGCTGTAGTTACTTGACAAAAGCCAACAAATTTTTACAGTTGTAAGATTGTTAGATCTTAAAAATTAATTTTCTTGTACATCACCGCCTGCTTTTAAAACATTTTGCTGGACCATGTGGAGAAAACAAGATCCTACAAAACTGTGGGCAGTTTTTCATGTATCCGCACACAGAAATTATGATACTCGTGATCTGAATTCAGTCAGACTTAATTTGCAAGTGGACATTGTGGGTTGTTGCACAGTGAGGAAAATAAGAGCCGTCGATTTTGGATACCGTTCCCAATTATTGCTCAAGTAAAGGTTACGATGTGCTTATTTCAATGGATTTTAACAGTTTTGGACATTTTAAAACAAAAAACAACTTATGCACTAAATGAGTGGAGTTTTATTATTTGTCAACCTTAGCATTGATAAAGTCAAAAATTCTTCCAATTGCATTGATGAATTGTGGTGGGATTATGAATTGTTTTGCTTTGTCATGATGTCAAAGGTGCATTATTTTACTTGATGGGTGGGTGAATGGGCCAAACTTGGTATTTTTTTCAGTTAGTTTTGAAAGAATCTTCCGGCATCCCCATGTAATCGCCATAACTATTTCACCGTTGTCTGATTTGTGATTACGATTGTTTAAGAGGCTTCAATATCACATCAGCTTAATCGTCTTTCTTGTCTTTTTTCTTTTTAGTCGTTCAATGTCGGTCATGTGCAAAAATTTCAGTAGAGTTTGAATTTGTTCTTTATAAACGAGCAATTGTTTTAGGGCAATGCAATGGAGAAGCTGATAGATGTGGAGAAGTGTTTTTTTTTTTTTTTTTTGGTAGAAATAGCCAGGTTATCAATCCATTGGAAAAAAATGAAGGGGAGCTTTTGTGCAAGTAGTAATTTGAAGGTGGAATTGTAGATGTAATTTGTATAGTGGTATTATAGAAAAAAATGTGATTGGAAGTGAATGGTCAAATTATTGAATTGTATTTGTATATTTTCTAATTTAAAATGAATACGTATCATAACATGTTAATTTTATAGAATCTATTAAGATGCATGAAATACCCATGTTTATTAAATGGAGTCTGACGTTCAACATTTGTTACATTTGTATATAAAAAGTAGTATAGTTATGAAGTACATGTTATAAGCAATAATATCAATTGTAACCTTCTAAGGAGAATGCATTAGAACCATAGACATAAATAGTTATGGATGCACTTGTAGTGACATTAGTATGTGCTCCTCTTTTCTTCGTATGTGAATGAAGACACAATTTTTCATTTTGGTGTATCTTTCAAAAGAGAATGCGGGCATTATCCAAAAGTCTTCAAGAGATCGAACCCTAGATGCTATTGTGAATGTATGTCCTTATCAATCTTTGTTTCTTATGTCGATTGTAGCTTTGTGTAGTGTCAATCCTTGAGATTTGTTGATTGCTAGTGGCCATGCCATTTTCAGTGGCAATTGTTTGCAATTTCCACCAGTACCAGGGCAGATTGGTATGTGACGGGGATTCTATGCATCCCATGGCAGGCCAATGTAATTGCTATAGTTAATTATTGCAAATAATGGCAAAGATGGTGGTGTTGGCACCAGTACATAGACCATAGATTCTACTATCCCAATTGCACCATTAATGAGGCCTACTTCGACCCATAGATTAATAGTTAGCATAACCTTCTGGCCAATACTGAGAACATTTTCTTGTAGCTAGTCATCATCAACATGGCTTGTTGCATTGCGTCTAGTGTTTTTGTCATTTACATGTGCAGTGGATACATTTAAAGATTGTAACATTTGTAGATTAAGGATGTCAACCAAAGTATTTGTTACAAACAAGTGGGTGGTATGGAAGAGGCAAAGAGGCATCTATTCTGAACATTAGAAGTTCCCAAATGTCAAGATTTGCATCTACATTACATATGTTGAGTAAGATGTTACAAAACCTAATTTGGTTTAGATTCAACCCTTGTTGGCAGAAAGTTGTATGCAAAGTTACCAATTTGGTTAAGGTGTGCCAAAGTGTTGAACCATAAAATGTTCATGCATACATTGGTATGTCATTGACAAGATGACGCTGACCCAGGTCCCTGACGAGAATGATGGAGCACCCGCTAAATGGTTTGTTCTTCTATTTAGAGAACCCATCCCTTAGTCGTTGATCAATAAGGGATATTAACTTTTGTCCTACGAAGTTCATTTCATCAATGAGATTGTACCTTATGTGTTGTAAGGACTCATGGAAACATGAGAGTGATTGCCCCCCAATTGGTTTCATACCCTTTATAGGTATACATGCATGGTGGACCCACAAATTGTGAATGCAACGACACCTATAGGAGAAAACAATAATAATGGTGAGGATGTCTAAATTGAAGTTGAAGACAACACTGTGTATCCTCTTGACGAGGAATGAATTTCTTGTACTAGTAGTCCCTTGGATTATCATATTCAAAGGAGGATGTTTATTTTGGCGATTGTAGTGGTGAAGAATAATGTTGAGGGAAACTTGTTCTGTTGACAGGGGACATTGGGAGAGCAAGGTGGAAGGATTTATACAAACTAATATGTGGCTTACTCGATTGAGGGCTATAAAAGTAGAGGTAGTTTCTTGAAAGAAACTTATAACTACAATATTGTTCCAGTTATGGTGGTTGTAAAAATCTTGATGCCCTAAGAAGTCTAGTTCATTTAGTAGAGTTGGAACAAGTCCTGTCATTCGTCAAGTTATCAGGGGTCTTCATTGAGTTCTTGATCATTGGAAGTATCTTCTACATAAATATGACCACCATCAGGAGGTGGGTGTTCAACATGCCAAAGGTTGGTTGGAACTCCTTATGATCTCTTAGTTTGTAGCAATATCACGAGGGAGGCTTCCTAGGTTTATGTTTATATTGTCAAATGGTTTTTACAAGAGGAGATCAGTCAAGTAAAATGCTTTGTATGTGGTGGAGTTGCTTGCTAGAATTTCAAAGCAGCATGGGTAAACTCGAACAATGGTTGAAGTTGTTCTTTTTTCCACTTGATAATGCCTCAGTGATTAACGCACGACCATGATTTTGCAACCGCAATGAAGGGGACTGATTCCAATGAAGATGGCCACACCATGTATGCTTCAATTATTGTTGAATTTGTACTAAAAAGATTTGCATCTAAGCAGACACAACACAAAACCTTCTTCCCTACATTAAGAGAAACAAATTTGTAGGTACAAATTACAAGTGGTAGCTTTTGTAGTAAATGGAAAGCCTCCTGCGCACTAATATCATGCTCAACAATATTCTTTGTTAAAAGCTTCCAGAAAGCAATGGAGCACGATTGTTTTGGATGTAGGCTTTCTGAAGCTATTGTCAACTTGTGGTGATAGCTCTTAGAGTGTTTCACTAATTCAGATGGGTACTTTGCAATGTATTTTAGAATTGCATGATGAGATAGAACTCATTAGAAATCAAAATTAGCTCTCCAAATAGAAATCATATATGGGTGGTGAATGTTCAAAAATTCATCATTACAAGATGGAAGGTATTTTTGCCATCATTTTCAAGAAACATTGACGATTGAGATTGCAATTCCCAAGGGGCGTTGTAATGGCATTGGAGAGAGAGTTCTTGTTTCTCTTCAAGAATGTATCTTCATTATATTTCATGTGCCTTTGAACACAGGTTACAGTATCTTCATAGTCCTTTTGAGGATTAGTTGTAAGTATGGTAGTGGTTGCTAATAAGCAAGGGTCATCATTGATGAGGTGTTGACTATTTTGGTTTCTTTGGTGAGCTTCCCTTGATTCCATGCGTAGACGTACTTGTCAAAATATGCATTTCCTGTTGCATTTGCATGTGAATCTTCCCAATTCAATGCTTCAATGTTAGGGGCATCTGATAACCATAAGAACCTGTGGATGTGTGTATACTCTATGCTTCCATACATAACTACTAAGGAGGGAAATAAATATTTAAAATGTAATTACCCACTAATAAGAAAATAAATATCTATAGGAAAATAGTTTTGATGCTTATCTGTACTAGTTGTCTTTTGCTTTCATAAAAATTCCAACACCTCTACACAAAATATTGAGAATCAGTTATGTGTGTTGATAGAGGCACACTGACCATTAGAGACAATATTATGGATTCTCCAACTATTTGGACCACATGCATCATTAAGGGAGATCTCAGGCATAACTTTGTGCAAGTCAGGCAATTTTATGTCAATTGCACTAAGTGTGAAGAATAAATTTGGAGGGCCAATATGTAATATCATATATTAATTTGGTTCACTTTTTGGACTAGAATGTTCGCGTCCATTGTAGGTTGGAGCTGAAGCGCATGAGGTTATCTAGAAGGTTATCACTAGGACAAACATGTAATCATTTTCTGAGGTCTTTAATAGTAGTCGGTAAGGCACTTGAAATATTTTGTTTGAAAAAAAATAGTTGTTGCTTGATTGTGATGCCAAATGATAATGTTAATAAGAAAATATATAAATCTTCAGTGCATTCCAAACCTATCATCACAGTATCTCAACAAATGAAGTCCATATTTGTGCATGCTCATTTGTTTAATGTGTGCTTGTTGAAACATAGTTTGACATGTAGGAAACAAAATTGGAAATGCCATAGCAAACAAGCCTTATATGTTGTATTCATTTATAGGAGAAAGACCAAGCTCTGGCCATATTATATAGTATGGAGTGGTTTGATCATCTGATTGTAAGTTACTATGGGTCTTCTCTCTCTCTCTCTCTCTCTCTCTCTCTCTCTCTCTCTCTCTCTCTCTCTCTCTCTCTCTCTCTCTCTCTTTGTATTTGGAAAAATAGGAATGAATGAGGGCTATGAGAGATTATTCTACAAGGATCAATAAGCAAGCCCGTGCACATCGACAAGGTTACACTCCAACGGTGACGAGAAAGTTACAAATAATCAACAAGTAAAATTGAACTAGAAATCATGCATGGAAAAAATAGGTTTTCTCGTACTCATAAATAAAAAAGAGAGTACATATGGGAGTGTTGTGTAACTCTTGTGCTTAGACCGTCATTCCCTTCAAACAGGAAAAGAGGAGTTATTATTCCCAAAATGGAATGTGACTCCTATGACAAAAATCATGCATATGACAATGAAGAATTTGTCATATGCCATATAACTCCTATGACCTATGATCTCACCTAAGTGAGATGACTCACCTTGTGAGGTGGACAAGACCCCGAGTGATGATGAGGCAAGTCACATACACCAACACCCCCCTTCATCGTAACTTAGGATGAGGCAAGGCAAGGTAGACAAAGAAATGGGTCCCAACCGCTACGCTTGATGAGGTACCCACGTACAATAAGGAGCTCAAGTAATAGAGGAAAACCCAATGGAAAAACATCCACTTATAAGAGATAGAAGAATCCCCTAAACAACCTAAGAAAGATGCGTCTTATGGGTTCTGACAACTAAAGGCCTAATAAGGTACCCATGTACAAACTTCAATCTTTCTAGAAGAAGAAGAAGAAGAAGAAGAGAAGAGAAAAAAGAGACTAGAGAAATGGAAGATATGAAGCCGCAATAAACCTCACCCAGGACGAGAGCACAAGTAAGGATATTTGGCCTCAGTGAAGGTTTCAGTAAAGAAGTCTGCAACCGATCTGGAATCTACAACTCTATGAAGTCTCTAAGAAGAGAGTATATGATGTGGCCTTCCGCATGTAAACTGAAAAAGGTCCCATCCACATCGAACAATGTTGTTGCCCTTAGGAAGAATAAAAATGGTGTACTAGAAATGTTTCCACTATGCAAAGGAAATCACGAGCAGTAGTACGAAGAACTCTGAATCTGGTCCACTTAAATGCGACATATGTCTGGCAAGTAGGTACTCAAGAATTGAAGGTAATGTCACGAAAGTAAAACTGTTAGAGTGTGGGAATGGATCATTCGCCGAAAGAATGGCCATATGAGGTGAAGGCACAACAACCCCCACAACTGTAGAAAGACGATCCACAAGTAGAGGTGAATCAGTGATGGACTCTGAAATAGTGGAAGTGACGAAGGTCCAAGAAGGGACACTCCCAACAAAGGAGATGAAGGACTCCTCCGAAACACCTGTAGAAGGAAGAAGAGTGGAAGAAGCCTCACACATTGACTATGGAACGGATGCAGATCTAATGAGAGTATGGGATTGGGAACATGACTACCTGATATCTAATGGGATAAGAGGAGGTTCAACATTCTCTAAAAGGTGGTCGGGATAGGGAAGAGAGAAGTCCTCATTAATACTCTCGTCATTAGAACTAGAAGAACAAACCTCATTATCATGAATAGGATCAGGCAAATATGTATTAGCAGAATTGTCATCACACGACGAAGGTGAGGAAACAATTGTATTAGAAGAAGAAGAAGCAACAACAATATCTAAAGGGTCTCTAAATAAGGAATGAAGAATGCACCAAATTGTGTAAGGACACTCTATGTGTGCCACATGATGGTGGAGAGACTTGGAAATGTACATCAACAAATGACCAATAACTATACGACAAGTGTCAAGCCAGTCTTCAAGTTGATCAGGATCAATGGGGGCAGGTAATCGTCCATACAAGTAGAGATAAATGTCATCGTGAATAAGGAAACATTCCATGCTCGAATGACAGTGTATAATTAGCCCTACCAAGAAGAAAAGGCGAAGGTTGTGATATAGTAACGGTCTTATGAAACATAAGTCTAGAAAGAACATCCTCTATGGTGCATCCACGAAAAGAGAAAAGAGAGTAGAAGAGTCACAAACACACACAAATGGACATCATACTCACTCGAGAATGCGTCCAAAATGCAATAAAAGAAAGGTGCGAGAATACACACAAGGTTGCAAAACATCGAACTCAATCGAGAATGTCTCTGCATGCTATTACAACTAAGAACAATGATAACCCTTCTATTTGAGGCACTTTATAAACAAAGTGTTGGTCACAGTAAGCTGTGTTCATGCAATGTGAAACAATTGACCACTCACCTTGTAGTAGGCGAAAAATCGCACAAGAATGAAGGCCACAAAAAATTTCAATCGAAAGTAGATGAACGATACCATAAACAAGCACAAAGAGCAAAAACAAGGAACAAGGGGACAAAACAAAGTTAGGTGTGAGAAAAAGTGTTTCACATTGCATAAGAACCTCTCTTGCCGCAAGGTTGTGGCGGACACACTCACTAGCCCACAAAAAAAGAAGAGCACTACAAGAAAAACAACTCCAAAACAAGTCAAAAGGCCCCAAAACACCAAAAAAGTCTCCCAAAACACAAGAACGACCTCCAAAATGTGCAACAAGCCACCTAAAAACATTGAAATCTCCAAACGGGACCTACACACCTCAGAAAAAGATATACACTCCCACAAAACTTTAGCGACAAAAAATGCACAATAACCCTTGTTTTGGATTAATTTTTGTCCAATTAATTTAATTATTAAAAAAAAAATTAGAGCAATTAAAAGGGACTTGAGATAAAAAACTAGGTTATTTTGATTAAAGACCCCTTAAAATTAAATTTTTGCTGACCTTTAAAATTTTCCAAAAAAGGAAGGAATTTTTTTAGAAGGTCAAGAGACGTCGGATGGTCAAAGGAGGTGGGAGAGAGCTCCATGTGGAGGCGGGTAATCTAAGCCTAACGACCGCTAGCCTGACATTAAAGTCAAGTGTCAGAGCACAACGGATAACTCGACGAATAATGCAAAGGTGGGGGGAAATGCTTGGACATAGCTGTTTTGACCATGCTAAGACGAAGCACACAGAGGAAGGTAATAGCCTAGCAGGAGAAAAGGGTCGGCCACGTAGAGGCGGGTGGTTTGAGCCTAGTGGCCAGTAGCTTGTCAGAGTAGTAAGAGGTCACAGATAAAACATGGCGGAAGACCTGGACCTAGCGGCCATTATCCTGACAAATAGCATAACGCACATACATTTGCAATGGTCGGAAGGCGAGGTCTCCGACAAAGCTGAGGGGAGATGAGGCAGGGTTCAATGAAGCACAACACAAGTCAAGGGTTGGGGCACCAAGGCTCGTTAAGTGGGTAAAAAAACAAATGGAAAAGGAAACGAATTGAGCAGGGTAAACCCCAACACAAACGACAAAGGGTTAGAGCTGAAAGTGAAGAAAACCAAGGTGAACAAGGGAAAGAAAAGCACACATACCAAGATGGGCATATTTCAATAGGGCCAAGCTTAAAAAACATTCAAAACTAAACTTTCCGAGAAAACGAGCCCAAGTCGACACAACTTATTAAGCAAGAATTGAACACACAAAGAGCAGAGAGGAGAGGTGCAAGACATGGTAGAAGAGTAGAATAGGAGGTAAAAGGAGTTGGAAAAAAATATTTTCAACAAAAATATTTTTAAAGAAAAAAATTAAATAACAAGAAACCATAGAAAAATACCTCCAAACAAACTTTCCACGAAAGATAACTGTAGCAAGTTAAGATCGGTTAGAAAACACCTGAAAACTGCACAAGCAAAAAAACCCAAAAAAGAACACAAACTCTAAAAACTAGACCTATTAATCCGGATTAGCAAGATTCCAAAACAATTAAAACTTGCATGAGAATCAATGAAATAAGAAACCGAAAGTAATTAGAAACGATGAAAAAATGATCGCGTGTTTACCGAATCACAACTCTGATACCATGAGAGATTATTCTGCGAGGATCAAAACATAAGTCCGTCCACATCAACAAGGTTGCACTCCAACAATGACGAGTGTAACATCCCCATTTTAAGATACTAGAACAAGGGAATTTTTTTTTTATATAACGTTCTCTGTTATGAATTATATAATTCAAACACACGTTCAAGTTTTAATAATTGTTCTCTGCCAAAACAATACAGTTTGGAACACACAATTTCCTTTTAAAACTAATGTTCCCTGTTCACATATTTACAATATGGAACACACATTCAATGTCATTCAATCTTATAACAGATTCTATATGCTACTGTAAATGACTCGAAGAACTGCCGATCTCCCATTTTCATGGCTCGGAGTTTCAACGATCCTTCATTTCATGAATCGGCAACAACCGATCCTTCATGTTCGTTCATGCATAGTATATTATATATACAAGTTCTCTTAACCGTTTCCGGTTATCGAAGTGATCCATTTAAGAAGCCTATCTGAATATCTGTTACTGATATTCATCTGACATCCTGCATCTTAAATTAAGTGATTAGGACAACGCAACCAGCACTTGCGATACTTTGGCCAAAGATTTTCACATGCTTTGCATGATCATATTCCTGGATGTGATACACATCAATGGAATACGTCCTTCACTTCACTTCACCTGTTATCTAGAATGATCTTTCCTGGTTCCTACCAGTCCTTTCAAATTAAGGTCAGATTTGAACTTCCAATTTCCAACTAGCAATATGAACGAATATAGGAAGGCACTCCTGGTAACTAAAGATACGCAGACATATGGTGTCGTTCCCCACGACTCCGTGTGTCTAGTTATCTTTAGTCCTCCGGAGTCACTCCGCATACATGATCATACTCCCATCCCCAGTCAAGAACTTCACATTCAGCCTATGTATTCTTGATGTTTTAATTCGAGAGGGCATTGTAATATGTCCTACGGAATCCTCCCATCAAGAGTTCACATCCTGCTCAAGTGATTTGGATATGATCTTAATATTTAAGATCAACTTTCAGCAACTGTGTTGATCCTTTATCCTCGTTCCCAGTCACAGTTGTACGTAGCTAAGAGAGACTAAATCCGTCCTTTAGCTTGCTATGCATCTTCTCCTTCGTACCAAAGGGCTGCATTTCTCTACTTGGTTTTCTTCTTAATCTTCGGATTAAGCAGCCCGTTACCGACGGACGTGATAAGTTTAACCTATTAAACTTAACCAAGATTTTTACAACTGTAACTAAATTCAGAATTCTAGCTTACTAGACGTCATTTAAACGAGGTCTAATTTCCCAATAAATGTATTCATTTATTCTCCTTAACCTTACACAGTTAAGGTCCATTAGCTCTGGATATATTTATCCCATATCCTTTCTTTCTGAATTTAACATACGAGGTTATTAATGGAGTTCGAAAGCGAAGTTCGATTACTCCTAAGTTAATTGATATTCCTTAGCTTCCAAGCTAATCCTGAATACCTATCAGTTATGGAATCATATTCTTCCTAATTCTTTTTAATGTCAATTAAAATTTCATCTTTACCCAAGTATGAACTAATTGCACATTTCAACTTAACAGTTGCATTAAGGTAAGAATAGATATCAATTCCTTTTTAGCATCCATCCAAGGATAATTAAATAAACTCAAATCAAGGAATAACATTATATTTCCAAATTAATCAACAATATCAAACTGATATAGTATTTAGAATATCACACTTGTATTTGTATTCATTATCCATCTCATAATCCGTACATCTGCCAATCCAACTGACTGGACTTTGTTTATATAAAACATCATTACAACTTAGATAGAAGAATGTACTTTCTTCTTTTCACAATTCCTTGAAGAGGAATAATAGCAAACAAATACAATTCATCTTCAGATAATCAAAGAAGCATAAGAAAATAGCCATGTCTCCGTTCTAATCAAATTCCATCTGCAAAATTACTTGCACGGGTCAGTTCAATTAACTGAGCATATTAAGCACTCGTCATTAAAATGAGGTGCTTCAATTAACTGTCTCAATAAAAGAACCCTGCTTTTATGAAACGACAGTAAGAACATCAATCAAAAATCAAGCATCAAAGAATGGACAGCATAACAACTGAACCATCAAATACCATCCCAATCAGCCAAAGAACTGCTGTCCTATTTTCCACATAACCGTTACAAGTCCCAAATTACAATATTTGTAAAGTTTAGGAATACAAGTAGCATACTGCTGATATAACATAACTGTTATCCTTTCCACCCTTTCATTAATAATAAATGCAAAGGGTAAAACTAACTAAAACGTAAACCAATTACTTTCCTTTCAGTTCATGCATCACATTAGATTCCAAGCAATCTAGCACAGACGAGAAAGCAAACAACAATGCATATAGTTGCTCATATCTAAGCACTACAAGATTTGTTATTAACAATTACAGATTTCCAACTGAGTGAAAGAAGAAAAGATCATTTTTCCAAGTTATCCATCCACAGTCCTATTTCTTTCCTCATTACTGTCCTAAAAATGGATCCAAACGAGACACAAATCAAGATAACAGTTCAGAGTGAAACTTAGAAAATCCATTCGGAATTCAATTTCTGGCAGCAAGAATAATTTCATTCATAATCAGCTTTAAATGAAAACAAGGAAGAATTTATCGTCCTTATCAATACTTCATTTAAATCAGGCTCATATGAATACCCAAAATCAGGTTAGTACAACATCGTATTTATCATAGATCAAATAGTATAAAGATGCATACTATATATTTACTGTACTAGAAGACCCCATACTTCTTTCACTGTATTTTTAACCAAATAAATACTTATACAATCATGCAATCAATTAATCACGTGACCTTCTATATCCATGATCGCGTACAGTTCAAAATACAATTTACACATTGTTGTTACCTACAGCAAGACTTAATCATAATGCACAATCAGGCTTCCAATGCTATTCCAAAACTCAACAGCAAAAAAAGAAAATTTTATTCCTTTAATCTTTTGCTAAGAAAACAACCATTTTCTTCAGACTCAACAAGAATTGTTCAGGCCGATTTCATTTCTTCTAAATGACAGTGCCAAGATCAGAAGACCACACGAAACAATTAAATATTTCATTTGTACAGAAAGCACAGCACTCAGAAAATAATTTAAATGCTACTGTCCTCTCTACAGACTGAACTTATAAAGTTCAATAAACCACCCGACTACTGATTTTATCAATTCAAACAGCAGAAAGAAGAAGAATTCCTTACCAATAAATGTTTCTACCTGAATCCATTTTTCTATTCACAATGATGTACAGAACCCAAAATGCGATTTTTATAAAATAATACCCTTATTAATAAAAACCCACATAGGATATTAGATGCACAACAAGGTACAGTCAAGACAGATCCAAACGGCCTACTTATTTCCAAAATTTTCCAAATTATACATAAATAAAAATCCGAGTTCTTGTTCACAACTACAGCCCGAACTAAAAGATCGGATAGTATCAATAAAACACAACAAATCCTTCTACCCTCACAACAAGAAATCAACATAATTCATTTAATGTACAGAAAATACAAGCCAAGCTCGTTTTCACGACTACTGTCCAAACTGTAAGATCAAATCGATTCCATAAAACACAATAAAATCAACCTTTCATCACAGCAAGAAGAATGTAATCAACTATAAGTGCAAAAGAAAAACAATTTCTTTTCCAGCTCCCACGAATACCCAAATCGTATTCGTCTATTTCTTAAGCAAGAAAAAGGAACAGCAAAAACGTATTACCATTTCTTCCTTCAAATCGAATTCATATGCTCATATAAAACCCAAATGCCACTTGCATCAAAATCCAAAACAGCAGAAGGAAAAAGGATCTTATTTCCTTTAAAAATTTCAGTAAAGAATACAACTTCAAACAACTCGCACAGCCTGTAGAGATTTCATTCCATAAAATCATTTAAAAAGAATTATCCAATTCGAATTATTATTAACAACCATCTCGAAATTGATTCACTCTCAGCTGAGTATTCATAAGCATATTTTCTTATAGTTTCAGTAAAGAACATCCTCAATACTGTCAAACAAACCAACACAACACGACTGTATTTCAAACTCATTTATACATGCAAAGACAGTTCCAACACAACAGCAAGAAAACGATTTTACCCATCATTTCCAAAAATGACAGCAAGAATCGACTAAACCCAAATCGTCTCAACACGACAACAATCAAATAAACCCAAACCCAAGAGCAGGGTTGTTTTAATGAGACGCTTAAACAAAGCAAGTATTTTTAAAGAGAAGGGCTTAACATGCCTATAAATTCTTCCTCGAAACTCGAAGAAAACCGCGTCTACCGAAGGTATTTCCTTCCACGGCCACAACATGAGCTTCCAAAATCACCTTTCCTCTTACAGGCTCAGCAACAACCTCCAAATTTCCAAGGAACAGTGATAAAAACCAAATGACACTGGTTCGACTGAGCCAGCAAAAACCAAATGCGAGCAACTTCCCAAAAATCCGAACAACACAATAAACAATCAAAATTTCCCTCATACACCTTCCAAGGCAAGCTGGTCGCGAAGACCAAAAAAAATTAAATGCATTAAAGGCTCTGCCTTTTCCTAATTTTCCACGCCACCGCCGACATGGGTTGGCGAACCATCAAATTTAAATTTTGCATGCAAAACCAAATTTAGCCTCATAACCAACTAACTACCTTCATCTTTCTCCCTGTCCCCGCCAAACTGGCGCTGTCCACGTAAGGACTCCTCATTAACTGCCATTAAACACCCTTCATCCTTATCCTTTTCCCCCAAGGGTCTGCGCGTCCCCTTCTAGGTTAGGATTAGTTTAGGTTTCATATTAGTGTTCGACCTAGGTCATAGCCTAGTCTTTAGGTTAATAGGACTTAGGTCTATGTTAATCATTTTAGAATTTAAAAATCCACTTAGGATAGTAGTTTAGGATGTAAGGTAGAGCTTAGGATTAGATTAGGATCTAATTCCCACTAACATCTAACACTAATCAACCTCCAATCCAGTCTTCCTACTGACATTCAAGTCAATGTTGTGCAGGACGTTTCGTCCTTTGTTTCACATGCCAGAGCCACTCGTGTCCAGACATTTCCTGCCTCACGAGGTCTTAAGTTACGACAGTGCATGGTTCGAGAATCGAACCTTTGTCGTTGGCATCTACGTGCCAGCTACTCATACCTGAAATCAGGTGCTGCACATTTATATCAACGTGCAATTCAGTCAAGAGTAAATCGACAAAGCGATTACAAAAAGGCCACAGCATATAGAATTCAGCAAGCATACGACATCAGTAACATACAAGCAACAATAACTGTTGTCCCATGCAACTAAATTACAGCATGCAAGAATCCAAGTTTGCAACACATTCCCTTAAGATCAAAATATATATTTTAACATGCTTGCCTTCATTTCAGCAGTTACAACATCAAGAAAGTGTTTACCATGATGACTTACAAAATCAGGGCGTTACAACGAGAAAACTCCAAGTACTCAACAAGTAAAATTGAACAACCAGAAATCATACATAGAAAAAATAAGTATGCTCATACTCATAGATCAAAAAGAGGGTACATATGGGAGTGTTGTGTAACTCCCATGTCGAGACCATCATTCCCTCCAATAGGGAAAAAGGGAGTTACTATTCCCAAAATGGAATGTAACTCCTATGACGCCAATCATGCATATGGCAATGACAGATTCCATGACAAAATTTGTCACATGTCATGTAACTCTTATGACCTATGGTCTCAACTAAGTGAGATGAATCACCTTGTGATGTGGACAAGACCTCGAGTGATGATGAGGCAAGCCACATACACCAACAGACTCATTCTCAACTATATCATCAAGAACAGTATCTTCACAAGGTTTTGTGGGTGGATTTGTTTCATGTTGTTGTGGAGTGTTAATAGATATTGTTTGGAGCATAGAGGAGATGTTTGTATGTGTAAATGGCAAAGAGGATAGGGCATTGGTATAGAGAAACACATCCTTGTAATATGAATCATGTGTCAGCTTATATTTCAAGGCATGTGCAACACAAGATCTGCTGACAAAAAATCACAAATTTTGTGTTGACGCCCTAGTGTTTGACAAGCACAATGTTAAGGCTATCGAGACATCTTTGTAAATATGTGGTAACCAAGGAACTTTCTTGTAGGAAGCTTATGGTGTAACCACTATATTTGTATCATCCTCCACGTACATGTATGACCTGTAAACTTGGATTTACCCTTGTTATAAGAATTTCTTCAGCCTGTGTTCGGGTGTGTAGAAATTTGCTTGCTTTCTTTCCAAAATCCATGTTATTCCATTAAGAGAAAAGATGTCTGACACGTTCTGAAATGCATCTATGGCAAGTATACACATTATTTTCTAATTCTTGATTCCATGTCATGATAATTTTCAAGGAAAATAGAGCATATGTTTACATAAGATAAAAGGTCAATCCTTATGCGAAAGTGTAATTGTGCTTTAGTTAAGCAATAGGGAGAGCTTGGATTTGGAATTGCAAGAAAAGGTTCATCTACATTTGATGAAGATGTATGCAAAGATTGGTTACAACAATCATGAGGGAGGGCTTGAGAGGAAGATGACCATGTGTCAAAAACCATGGTGGATGTTGTTTCTTGTAGATTACGAGGGCTCCTATTTTGTGACTCTTCTGCATTACTGGATTGTGTTTGGGAAAGGTATCACTGATGATGACGCACATTGATGGAGTCATTGGTTAATGTGTAGCATTCCCGCCTTCTTGATTTGCTTTTTGGAGTTGACATTTGAATATGATTTACAAATGTAATGGGAATATTGCAAAACAAATAAATTGGAGGGGAAATAGTAAGGAGCACATATTTCAAGTGATATAAAACCTAAAATGGTGGATATTTACTATCTTAAAGTAGTTTAGAAAATAATATGTGGATGTGAGAAATGATGATAGGCAATGAGAATTTAAAATAAAAGTACACATACAAAGTACAAATAGTCCATCTATGCTTTATTTCCATATAGAAGAACATATGATGCTATAACAATATTATATTGAATGGTAATTGAAGGAAGCAGAGCGATACAAAGCATATTATAAGTCATTATATCACACAAGGGAAAATCTTGCAACAAGAGATGGGATGCAAATGGTTTCTTGAAATCTAACATTTTCAAGAGCCCATGTACAATGTGAAGAGGTTGACTAGGAAGGGAGGAAAAGTAAAGGGGTGTGCAAAATAAGTAATGTTTATACAATGATAGACAGTCTTAATTGAACTACAAACTAGAAATAACGTAGGATTATGTAGTATTTTGGTGTATTAGTTCAGATTTAACAATGACATATTTAAGTTGTTCTACCCCATAGAAAGCTTCTTTTTTATCAAGATTGTGGAAACAAAGCGTAGCCCTATGACATGATTGATTATTTCTTGAATTGCCTCTTCATCTATAGCCAAACCACAAATATTTTTCCACAATACCCATGATTGCTTCAACATTTTCATCGAAGATAGTAGCCGGCTTCATCTCAGTAGTATCATCTTTAATTTCCATCCTTAGATATACTTGTAATCACATTTGGAGATGGTTATGTTGCATTTGGAGCAGAAGAAAAAAGCCCCAACTTTTCCACTATGTTTTTTGCATTGTTTATCACCAATCATTAGAGGACATGCAAGGTAAAAAAATATTCCATGGAATGTTTGTTATAGATGTTATAACTATAGCCTTGTTTGTGGTTGTAGTGTTTCCCATTAAAAGTTTTGGATGATGTTTGATTGCCTTGAAGGTTTTTTGGAGGCCCTTGATGTTTTTTAGTCAATGATGGGGAAGGAAATTTGGAATTTTAAATTGCAAGCCATATGAGAAGGATTTGTGTCGCCACTATCGTTGGATTCAATGAGAATTTGGTACATGAAATAATGTCAACAACATCACCCCCATAATCAGATACACGATTGCTTATATTGCAAGGACTAAAAGGGTCAACCCACGTATAACGTCATCAATTTCTTTTCCCAAAGCATCAAAATTTGAACCCCATAATGTTACGGAAATGCTATATCCTAACATGTCTCTAAGTTGAACTACTCTCTCGATGGTCTTTGAGTTATCTCTCCGATGTATAATGGATGTAGCAGAAATGGCCTAACTATCCTAATAATGTCCAGCATAGATTTTTTGAAAAGCCATGGGATTTCATCAATTTGCTTGAAGTGGAAATGATGCAAAGGTTTATTTTCTTCATTCTCAAAGCAATGGATAGCTATTGAAGAAAGTTGCAATAATATCTCCAATGAATTATTTAAATCATTATATGCTTCATTAGCTTCTTTGCCTCTCCCATCAGAGAAAGTGTAAAGGTTTTTGTGTTGAACTTATTCATAAAACTTGTCAACAACCTCATTACACATGTGACATGTATTTCTCTTATGGCACTATTAACAAGGTTGAAGCTAAACAACTCTTGTTGAAGCTAAACAACTTCCCACAACCTTTGGCATTGCAATATTCATGGACCGTAGTTTTCACTAGTTTCCTTCCCTTTATAGTCCAATATCTCATAGAAGAACTCAAAGTGTTGATAGGCATCGGAGCACGGGTTTTGTTTCTTACTAAAGATGATCCAGGAAAGGGAACAAGAGCAACAGACTAATGGGTGGAAGATGAAAAAGTTGACGTGGCACTTCCATGAAGGATATCCTTGCTTTAGTTTTGTATATGAACTGGGTCCCAATCTAGTGGTGGGCAAAAGAAATGACTTCCAAGTCTAAGATGACAATGGCCCTATATGGAGTAGATAAAATATATGGTGAGTAGGGCACGTTAAATACGTAACTTATACAAGGAAGTTCAACAAGTAAGGGTCTTACATCTCATCTTTTAAAATTTTACAAAGGAATTTGTTTAACTTGACAATAGAGCCTTCCTATAGGTATTTTTATAAGACAAGAGTTGTGTATCGAGGGGGTAATAATGCAATTGCAAGTGCATGCCATCAAAAAGCTAACCATAATAGCGGGATTCAAAGTTCAAGAGTGAGGGAATACTACAAAGCTCCAATAGTTGGAGACATGGTGCAATATCTACAATCCCCTCAAGAAAGTGCAAAACTGTGTTATCTATCAAAGGAGATCCCTGTAGAAACTCATTTTGGTAATTCATATCTTGCAATAACACAAATTGTACTCCACTTTTGCATTAAGTCATACTTGCTCAATTTGAACAATTATGTTATCCCTAATTGTATCTCTCTCATTCTTGTTTGCACACACAAGTTATGTGTTCACATAACAGTCATATTAATCCATCAAAGCAAGTTATACCCTTACATATTACAATCCCAACTTTCATATTACTCACACATGCATCTGGGACCAAATCGTCCAGAAAGGGTCATAACACCCATGTGCACTATGGACCAACCTAGCTGCTTTGGTCCCTCTTCCTCTAACGGTACTTTTATAAAGTTGAATTCCTTTGGTGCACTTCTTGTCAGCTTGCCCAACTCTTTCCAGATCTAGAACACATATATAATCAAGTTATTCATCTCTCATCAAAAGAGGGCACCCTACCTATTTGACTCCTAAAATTCCTATGAGCAATCACAAGTAAAGCTACTCCAAGACTCCCTTGAGCCTCACATACTCTACATACTCATTCTAAGGCAGTCATCCACTCATATCTGCAAGTACAAAAGGCACATTATCAAAATCAAGTCAAACTAGGGCAAGTGTTCAAGTACAATCACATTGTTGCAAGTTCATGATTATCAATATGATTGCATACACTCTAGATATCACATGTTAGGCAAGAACAATGTGCAATTTGAGCCCTCTTCGAAGTAGTGGTGACGTCAACGATGCACATGGCTGCCCACAACCCAACTAATGTTTGTTTTGCAAGACTCCTTTACCATATAGGGTATTGAAAATTCAATCAACTGCACAACGAGTATCTCACAGTGTCGAAGATCTAGGTTGTAGATAGGAGCAAATAAAAAAATAGTGCACATACCCAGGAAGTTTCTAGGGTTGAAAGTACAGAGAGACAAGAGTGTACAAAAGGAGTCATAACAGGGGTATGCTTTGGGCCATACCATACGCTTTGGTCCAAACAACTTTGTGGGATACATTTTCGGTGGCGAAGCTTTGTCAGATCATTTCCAACCATTTCCATTCATCAGGTCATCTCATATCAACTAAATTTTATTCTCCTTCTCATTGCTCTAGTACTTTGTTGCATTGTCTATCATTATTTAACCTTGTTCAATGATTATTCTTGATATTTTTGCAATTAACTCTGGAGACTAATTGATTAGGATAATCTACCATCGATTAACAACCCCTTAAGTTTAACCATTTAAGTTAAATCAATCCCATAGTTGAGAAATAAGTTCCTAACAAACAAAGAGGACAACAAGAAGGCTCAAAACATAAGAACAACAATTAAAAAAAAATCAAAACAAATTTTACTTTTTCCATTACACTTGAATAATGTAAAGAGCTTTAGGTAAAAAATTATATATAACTACTTCATATGTAAAGTACAACAATTCACATTCTAGTCCATATACTTTGTACTTTAGAACAATTGGTGAGGGAAGCATTTATTGAACATAGATAAATATATAATAAATTATAATCTTTAAAAAAAACTTGATATAAAGAGCCGAATATTGGTAAAGAAATAAACATTTCTACCTATGGGCTTTGCACTATTACAATAACTACCAATGTAGGAGCAATTGAAGACAAAAACATGTGTATTTCAAGAAGAAATAACCCAACATATGACACGCGTTGAATGCAAATATGTGGGTAGAAATTATTATTATACATAAATTAACTCGCAATATCATCTTGACACATATTTTTCAATTGTTCCTGAATTTCTATGGTAGGTTGACCCAAATAGTTTGCTTTGAGAACGTAATAGAGGTGGTTTTTTTCTTGGGCCAATACCACTTCACAATTTTCTAGTCATGCTTTTCCTACTATCACTGTTCGTACGAGTAAATAGTAATATGGGCGCACCTTGAATATGAGAGGCCAACCTATTCTTAAATCAATTTGCTATTACCGTAAAGTAAGTTTCATATTTTAATTATATGTAAACAATATTTTTGGATTTGTTATAAATTACTATGAATATTGATTTGGTGTTCACAATATTTATTTTGTAAACATGAAAGACAATGCAATAGTGGAGGGAAAAATCTACCAAACATAAACTAACACCCAATCTCATATATACTAATATGTTTTTTTGTTTTGCATATAACATGACGACAATCAATGATGATGTAAACAATACATTAGAAAGATCTTATTGTAATGACTTTTTTTGTATATCAAAATCCAAAATGTATTTACATTTGGAAAAATATATTTTGCAACTTCAGAATCATGTATGCATCAAAATGTGGTTGGGAGCATGAAATAGCCACATATTTACTATTTTGAAGAGTTTGAATTTCTTAGTTGTATGCCTTGAAAAAAAGGAGACACGAGATGTTCAAGTATCCAGAATACGAAGAAAGACTACCCAAAAAGATTGGCGATCAATGACTTTACAAAATTTTCTTCTTTTTGGACTTCTCAATTTTTTTGTGTTTTGCTCATGGTATTTTTTTTTGGCACGATTGGGTCATTTCATGACAATTTTGGGGTTACGAACAGAAATGCCCACTTTTTCAACTTATACCAGGTTCATATCTTTTATTTGCACACACAATATTGTACACAAGGCCAAAGCTGTACGAACATGGACCAACAGACTGAAATTTTGAAAGGTAAACAATGCACACAACTAGAAGATGAAACTTGGCTTTAATCATTTCTAAAATCATAGGGCTTTTTGGTTCAGGTTGCCTACAATGCAACAAATTGTATCATTTTAAAAGCTTCCTCTCTTACTGTATATGGGGTGGTCAACGTAAAACCGTCACGTAATGTCACCTTGTTGGTCCATGTTTGCATGGTTGCTACTATCTGAAATGAAAATGAATACAAATTATAATATAGGGTAAGAAAGTCCAAAAGTATGAAATCCATTCCAAAACACAAAGTATGAAAGCAATAGTAAGGGATTTCATCGTTAGGGAACTTGAAAAACCTTGTCTTAGCACAAACTACCATCCAACAAAGAATGTATTGGTGAGGCTTTATATTAGAAATAAATCCATCATCTCACACCAATTACCAGTTTCAACTAAATCACATGTACCATGGTTCCGAGTTAGCGCATTGGTGCAACCCAATTCTCAAGTTTGATTGTTTACACAATATTGAATAAACCAGAGATAGGAAAAAATATCCATTACATAATATAAAAAGTAAATAAAAATTGTAAGAAAATCAAAATATTTAAAATATTTTTTCTTTAAAGTAATTTCAAGTTAATTCATCTAAAATAATAATAGATACAATTTAATGGAAATAGAATAGTCTCTATGGAAAAAAAAAAGCAAACAATATATATTTAAATGAAAACTTGCTTTCGTAGCATATAAGGACACATCTCCATAAACACATGGCCTCGTGATTAGAACAAAATAAATTCTACCAAATGAAACAAAAAAAATATGAAAAGCACAACAAAATAATAAGATTAATTGGAGCAAATTCCTAACTTTCAGGGCTTTAAAATTGAACACTATATTTTATTTTTACATTTCATCACTTGGATTTTTTTATAAAAACAAACAAGTATAAACAAATATTAATCAAATAGTGCAAAAGAATTTCAAAAACTTCTAATGTAAAACAAAATGGATTAAATTTGAGTTTGAGTTGGATGAGAGGAAAAAATGTTGGACTGTGAATTCACTTTGTTTCTGTGATTTTCAAAGCATGATGAAAGTAGTTTACAATGGAAATTTCCAACAATTTAGTAGGGAAGACTTTATTTGAAGGAACTGCTATGGAGCAAGACACTTTTGTTACCACTTTTGGTCCCATATATTGTTTGGTCCCACGGACCTTATTAAAGATTTTTATTCAGTACGATAGGGCAAAAATTGTATTATTACAGTCCAAGAAAATCCAGATAATGCAAACCTAACAGAAAATGCTAAGAAGAAAATATGGGGACAAAATAATTTCTGATATTTATCTTTACCGACAAGCAAAATCCCTCAAGAAAGAAAACAAAGCAAAAACTAATTTTCAAGCACAAACAATTAATTAGGAAAGTCATAAATACACTTCCACAAAAACCGAGTCCAATTTGCAAAGCTTCTTTTGATATAAGGATGCCATTATAAGTCTACACAACAAATTTTGTAGATATGCGTATAAATGTATCCAATCCCCTGAATTCATCACGCACACACACATATCTAGTATATGATTTGGCTATTTGTACATTCATCATACCTAAATCCCCTTGAATTCATTCACTTGGGTGTACAACTACATTCACTGGATTGGACACATTTACATATATTATATGATTTTGGTAACTATTTTACATTCATCGTACACTAAATTGTTAGTTGACTTATAATGACACACACTCACATTTGGGTCTTTTACAACTTAGAAAATTGCAAATGCGATTGGATCCAAAAACACAAATCCATATGAAATAAATAAACCTAAATTCTTTCACTATTTGGTTGGCAAATAGATACTGTCAATGCTTCCACAATCCAAGAAGCTAAAACTAAAAAATCCAATCATTCTTGATACCAATCAATAGGCTGCAATGCACAGGTAACACACATCAGAACAAAGAAGCTTTGAGAAACAAACAACAGAGGCAGGAACTAAAACGAATGGAGGGCAACGATGTATATATAAGCCACATGCGCAAGCCAAATCAAATCCAGCAGCCAGTTATGAACCCCATTTGCTGTCACCAGTTACGAATCACATCTGCTCTCACCAAAATAATAAAAGCTTTGAAATTTGGGTAAGTGCACGACATAAGGAATAAATGAAAACACTTGAATGTATTGACTGTATTCAACTACACCAAAATAGATTGGACGGAGCTTGAATCTTTATCGCACAGCTGGTGGTAGTTTTTTAAATCATATCCGCCCCTCCCTATTTTCTACACCAGAAGAAATCAAATTTGGTGAAATGGCTAGCAAAAGAAAATTCGGGGAAATGGCATTCGAACCGTCGGATCGTTAGAAATAGCGCCCTTGGATGGTCGACCAATGATGTACAGTACCAGCACCATTGCATCTACTATACACAAAATGTCTATCGGCGTAATAAACTAGCAATCTGCACTTAGTGCAATGGATATTCATATCTGAGGAAGCATGATGATAAAGGAAGAGATTGAGGTAGGAGAATCACAAGGTTGGGAAAATGTTGGAGGGGATGTAGGCAACCCTCTTCATTATTTTGGAAAGTCACATAAGAACTATGTGTCATATGTGTGCGAGTTGCTTTAAGGAGAAATGTGGTGCAAGGCACAAATTCTTGAGGCAACATTCTCTGGAGATAGATTTAAAAGTAAGCCCTTGTTGTTCAATACTCCCAATGCTTAAGCCAATTTTTTTTATAGCATTACAATTGCTAGCATTTGAACACGAGATAGTTTAATATTGTTCTTATTATTTTCTCATTTCTTGGTGCAACTCACAGTTTTGTACCTTCCTTCTCACTGAGCATTTTTTCTTGGGAACTTAAAACACCACCAACAGATTATATGTTGTGTGAAATGGAAGAATAAGAGGATTTAGAAGAAATATTTACACAATTCTTAGATTTCACATTGCTTTTGTTTGTTGTGATTATGTCACTATGTCAAATAAAGAAGCGACAACTTTTCAAGGTATATGACAATAGAAGGCAACAAATTCATTGGTGAAAGTCTTGAGAATTTGCTCCTTGGACTATATTTCTAATGAATCCTCTCACACATGGCAAGAGGCATGCACAATGAGTGATTTCATGAAGGGACTAAAAGTTGTATGGAATTGGCATTTTGGTGTGGCACCTCAAATTGTACAATAAGATTTTTCACGAATGAATGGTCTGGCTGGCATATGAGACAAGGGGACCAGGTGGATCCCCTTCACCACCAACTATAGATAGGGAAGTATGTGCATAGTTGAATCCCTCACCCTTCTGTCGCTTCCCACCATGCCCTCCACTTCATTATGCAAAACCAAACATGAATGAATTCTCAACCAAGAGCAATGAAAGTAGAAAATCAGACACAAAAATAAATAATATGTTATGTTCCACCAAAAGAACAGAGACCATCCATAGAATGACCCGGTTGGAACACAAAACAATCTATCAACCACATTGATGTCCTACATGGGAAGGTAGGCCTTAAGAGAACAACATGGGTGGATGTGGCAGCTTAAAAAATAGTCAGAGCACCTTAGACAAATCCAAAGTATGCTACACATGGAGAAGGAAGTGTACATGATGTGATAACTTGGGCATTGAAAAGTGTATGATGGAGAGGCCAAGAGAATTCCTAGTACAAACGTGATGGCATGCACCAAAGGGAGCAAGCCTCAAGTCTTTAACCCTAACATTTACAATCTAGCTGCCCCACTCTATTCCGAAAAACGTTGTCAACATAATTGATCAAAACCCAAATTGAAAAAGGGGAAATGGTAGATATTGACCAGGCTATCAATGGTGGACTTGAGAAACCAGCAGGCCACAATGGCAATGAGCAACTATGTGATCAAATACAAAATTCACTTCAAAATGGTATTTTGGCTACCTACGAAGGCATTGAACGTGATCACCAGGTTGACATACTAGCCAAAAAGGTTGGTGCCCACACAACAATGGAGGTAGGCCCACGACAAGAGTAAACCAAGTGCATGTATTCACAAAGTGGTCTCCTTCTTCACCACTTGCAGATAGGGAAGCTTCCCTCATGCTTTTACCCTTGCTTAGATTTAACACAATACTGATTCTCCCGACCTCAAGTCATATCCCAAATGTCCACATTCACCCTACTCTTTGAGGCAAGGAATATCTCTATGTGAAACCTCTCAAATTACAAGTCATGCGTAATTGACCACATGTTGACCATGGTGTGGTGCTTGGGGAAACAATAAACATTCCATCACCCACATTGGTGTCATGGGTGGAGAGGTGATCCCTCATTGAGATTTCTTACACGGTGGCATGAAAAACGATAGGTCCATGGGATGCTACAAATGGGGAAGCCAAGGCGCAACGTAGAGGGAGTCACAATAGAATGACCGGCTCACAAAAAACACTCCTAAAACATGAAAACCAATTACGGTTTGTGATTAAGGTTTCTATGCACATGAAACATGGACAGTAATGCTATATTTGTTCCATATATGTGTTTTCAACCATCGAATCCTTATAGGGTGTTAGAGGGTAGCACCCTTATTTTAATAGGGAAATTCTAGCCCAGTCCAAAGGTGGACAAAGCAGGACGACCCCGAGGAGGAAACGGAGAGCAACTTCTGCAACGTGGCACAAAGGCAAGGGGAGGGCCACAAGCATCCTCTAGAGGAACCCGACTCATAGTGCAAGGAGTGCTCTCCCAACTGGAACTCTCCTCCTTGGGGAGCCAATTTTGGAGGTTCTTCACTGCTTGGCTAGGGTATTCATGGTGCCTCTGAATATACAAATGTCGGAACAAGATGGTTGGGCAATTGATCCTCCGTACGAAGAGCCGATTGCAGGGGTTCTATCCCTCCAAAGGATGATCCTCCTCCACCTTCTAGTGTTGTTGTCTCGTGTGCCTAATTATGTGACTTTCTAGTTTTGTGTTTGCCTTTTTGGTGTGTCTTTCATGCCTTCGCGACATTTTGATTGTGGACTGTGAGTTATCCCATCAACCATGTTGTAACTCTTTTGTATATTAATATAAAGACCCGTTCCAATAATATTAGGGAAATTCCTATCAACATAATAACTAAACAACTCATTAGACCAAAGTTATAATTACAATGTGGAAACATTCAATACAAACTACAGATGTTATAACAAAACAATAAAATCATAACTTCAAATATATTATAGATGATAAGTATGGCTTTTAAACCTAACCCGTTAAAAAACATTTAATAAATTTTCTTCGAAGACTACACCAAATCATATACAGCTATTATTTCCCATGCCCATGAAAATTTCTACACATAATCAAGCTCAAAAAGGAAAAATCACTATTTCATACCTCGGTCTTAAAAACAAAGCCACTCTTCTGTAACACAATCATTTTTCTTTTAAAATCAAATGTAGGCATAAATTGTGTGGTATGTACTGCTCTGCAATGGTGATGACTTCCCGGGGCTTGAAGATCTAGATATAGGGCGCCCCAACTTACTAGTGAAGTAATCATATCAGTATATTAGGATAGGGAATTCACAAGAAATCTGCAATAGCTAGTCAAAATACATTTTTGTGTCACAGTTTAATGAATTCATAGGTGTTGCTAGAAAATGAGGTATTAAAAACTAAATGTTATGACCACTTTTCCATCCTCTTAAGTACTCTGCATCGAGAAACATAGATATAAATAATACTGTTGCATGTATTGATTGTCAGAGTGAGTTGATTGATTACCAGTGTGAGTTGCATTACCTAGTCAAAATACATTTAGTGTCACAGTTTAATGAATTCATAGGTGTTGCTAGAAAATGACGTATTAAAAACTAAATGTTATGACCACTTTTCCATCCTCTTAAGTACTCTGCATCGAGAAACATAGATATAAATAATAGTATTGCATGTAACAAAAGAATGATGGGAGCAATAAAATATTTGGAATACTATAATCAGGCATGAGTCTACAAAAATAAAATTATGGAAATTACTAATTTGTGAAAACTATGAGGATAGATTTATGTTTACAATCACTAATAAGTTACGAATATTATCTATTATATTAGTGTAAACGTGATATATATAGTTGTGTGGGTTATTAATGTGAGTATATATAAATTACATCCACAGGTATTATTGATTGTGAGTTGATTGATTGTCACCGTGAGTTGCATTATCATGCTGAAGGCGTTTCCCGAAGTGGGTAGTAAAATCTGATTGATTGTCACTGTGAGTTGGACACGACTGGAATCAATGCATGAAGGTATGCGGTTATAAAAAATCATTAAACTAATTCTAGAAATAATGACGACTCCCGTAAAGGGAGATGAAAAAGTAATAATTTTTTTTGGCTAAAATTAAAAATATTAAGTCTCAGTTGGATGGATGTAATTGTAAATTAATTCATGACAAATTACTTTACTTTATTATTCAATTAAATAGACATGAAAGGTTTAAAAATTTCATTTCAATACTGAATTCTAAGTATCAAACTTAACAAGACATACCTGATTTGCAAACCCTTAGTGCTCTCCTGATTCAGGAAGAGCAAGTTATGACAAATATTGATTCAAAAGAGAATGTCACTCAAGCACTTCTCGCTCAAAAATCGAAAAATAACTTTCTAGGTTTAACAAAAATCAAAAATCAACTTTTAAACCTCTTAGTAAAGATAAGAAACCAAAAAACTTAAGAGTTATTATTGATGGTAAATGTCATAACTGTGGAAAATTTGGCCATAAGAAAGAAGATTGTAAAGTCAAAAACAAGTCAAATTTCAAAAACCAAAAGGGAAACAAATCAGACCAAAATCAAAATCAAAAGAAGAATAAGAAAAATAGTAAAAAATCTAATGTAATTGTTTTGTATGTTGTCTTTGTCACTGCAAAGGAAAATGACTGGATATTGGACAGTGGTGCCTCTAGGCACATGACCTTCAGATATGATATCCTATCTGACCTTAGAGAATGTAATGATCAAATCTATTTGGGTGATCATTCCATCCTTGATGTTCAAGGACAAGGTAAAGTAAAGGCATCTAATGGTTTTATTAACAATGTTTTGTTAGTTCCTAAACTTAAAATGAATTTACTTTCTTGTTCTCAATTGAATCAAAACAACTATAGTGTAACTTTGTTGAAAGATAAATGGTTTATTAAAAATGAACACGAGGTTACTATAGTTGAAGGCATACAAAGAGATTGTCTTTATATGTTTAATGGTTTTCCCTCTGCTTCTTGTTTGACATCTCATAGAAGTAACATGCAATTGTGGCATGAAAGAATAGGTTATGTCAACTTTAGGAGCAAGTACATGTCTCGACTGAACCTAGTGTCTAGTCTGCCACCTATTTCCCAAAATCATGAAACGTGTGAATGATGCTTACGTGGTAGGAAATATGCTAACCCCTTCCACAATCATCATGAATATACTGCCTTAATTAAAAATCAAACTTGGGATTTAGTCCCTCCTCTTGAAAAACAAAGTATAGTCCAATCTAGATGGCTATACAAAATCAAATATAAAGCTGATGGCAGTGTTGAAAAATTCAAAGCCAGGTTAGTAGCTCGAGAGTTTACTCAAAAACTTGGTTTTGACTACATTGAAACCTTTGCACCAATTGCAAAAATGAGCACTGTAAGGATTTTGATTGCCTTAGCTACTGAATATGGTTGGAAAATTCATCAGATGGATGTCAAGAATGTATTTCTGAATGATGACTTAAAAGAAGAAATCTATATGACCCAACCTAAAGGCTTTGAAGAACCTGATAAAGAAATGTATGTTTGTAAATTAAATAGACATGAAAGGTTTAAAAATTTCATTTCAATACTGAATTCTAAGTATCAAACTTAACAAGACATACCTGATTTGCAAACCCTTAGTGCTCTCCTGATTCAGGAAGAGCAAGTTATAACAAATATTGATTCAAAAGAGAATGTCACTCAAGCACTTCTCGCTCAAAAATCGAAAAATAACTTTCTAGGTTTAACAAAAATCAAAAATCAACTTTTAAACCTCTTAGTAAAGATAAGAAACCAAAAAACTTAAGAGTTAGTATTGATGGTAAATGTCATAACTGTGGAAAATTTGGCCATAAGAAAGAAGATTGTAAAGTCAAAAACAAGTCAAATTTCAAAAACCAAAAGGGAAACAAATCAGACCAAAATCAAAATCAAAAGAAGAATAAGAAAAATAGTAAAAAATCTAATGTAATTGTTTTGTATGTTGTCTTTGTCACTGCAAAGGAAAATGACTGGATATTGGACAGTGGTGCCTCTAGGCACATGACCTTCAGATATGATATCCTATCTGACCTTAGAGAATGTAATGATCAAATCTATTTGGGTGATCATTCCATCCTTGATGTTCAAGGACAAGGTAAAGTAAAGGCATCTAATGGTTTTATTAACAATGTTTTGTTAGTTCCTAAACTTAAAATGAATTTCCTTTCTTGTTCTCAATTGAATCAAAACAACTATAGTGTAACTTTGTTGAAAGATAAATGGTTTATTAAAAATGAACACGAGGTTACTATAGTTGAAGGCATACAAAGAGATTGTCTTTATATGTTTAATGGTTTTCCCTTTGCTTCTTGTTTGACATCTCATAGAAGTAACATGCAATTGTGGCATGAAAGAATAGGTCATGTCAACTTTAGGAGCATGTACATGTCTCGACTGAACCTAGTGTCTAGTCTGCCACCTATTTCCCAAAATCATGAAACGCGTGAATGATGCTTACGTGGTAGGAAATATGCTAACCCCTTCCACAGTCATCATGAATATACTGCCTTAATTAAAAATCAAACTTGGGATTTAGTCCCTCCTCTTGAAAAACAAAGTATAGTCCGATCTAGATGGCTATACAAAATCAAATATAAAGCTGATGGCAGTGTTGAAAAATTCAAAGCCAGGTTAGTAGCTCGAGAGTTTACTCAAAAACTTGGTTTTGACTACATTGAAACCTTTGCACCAGTTGCAAAAATGAGCACTGTATGGATTTTGATTGCCTTAGCTACTGAATATGGTTGGAAAATCCATCAGATGGATGTCAAGAATGTATTTCTGAATGATGACTTAAAAGAAGAAATCTATATGACCCAACCTAAAGGCTTTGAAGAACCTGATAAAGAAATGTATGTTTGTAAATTAAAAAAATATCTATATGATTTAAAACAAGCTCCTTGAGCTTGGTATGCAAATATTAACAGTTTTTTCAATGACGTTGGATTTTCTAATTGTTCTAATAATGATTTATTTGTAAAAATTGAAAAGAAAAAAATATATTTTCATTGTATTGTATGTTGATAATTTACTTATTACTAGTAACTCTAACAATTTGATTTTCAAAATTAAAGCTAAATTAAAACAATACTTTGAAATGACTGATTTAATATTATTGCATCATTTCTTAGGCATGGCTATGTATCAGGATAAAAATTCTATTGTTGTATCTCAAACACAATATGCCACAAATTTTCTTAATCGTTTTAATATGATTGATTGTAAACTTGTTATTCCTATAGAAGTTGGATGTAAACTAGATCCTAAACCTACACGTGAAAAAACTAATCCTACTTTGTACAGGCAACTTGTAGGTAGTTTGATTTATTTAACTATTACTAGACGTGACATTGCTTATCCAAAAATCATATCAGGATCACTGGAAATTAGCCAAAAGAATATTGCGTTATATTAAAA
Source organism: Taxus chinensis (assembly GCA_019776745.2). Classification (NCBI taxonomy): domain Eukaryota; kingdom Viridiplantae; phylum Streptophyta; class Pinopsida; order Cupressales; family Taxaceae; genus Taxus; species Taxus chinensis. The sequence continues at coordinate 783,092,980 of CM034148.1, read as the reverse complement.
GAACAATTAAATTTGGTTTACATTATAGTTTTTCTAACAATGCATATTTATATGGATATTGTGATTCTGACTATGTTGGTGATATGATAAATCATGTCTACAACTAGATATATGTTCAAATTTGGTGCAGGTGTCATTATTTGGAGCAGTAAAACACAACCAACAATCTTTATTTCCTCTACTGAGGCAGAGTATAAAAGTGCAATGGAAGTAGTGAAAGAAGCCATGTGGTTGAAGCGGCTATTAGAAGAGAAACACATGGAAGCTAAAGGAAGTACTCCTCTTCCATGTGATACCCAGAGTTGCATTGCTCTTGCTAAGAATCCAGTTCAACATCAAAGGATAAAGCATATAGAGATTCATATGCACTTTATCAGAGAGAAGGTTCTCTAAGGTGATATAAATCTTTAGTATTGCCCGACTGAAGATCAAGTTGCAAATATTTTTATGAAACCATTGTGTGATGTTAAAGTTTGTAAGTTTCGTGTGATGCTTGGCCTTTCAGAGTTGCCATTGGGGGGAGTGTGCATGGCATTGCCACTTCTTAATAGCCGACTAGTTGACATCTCCTTCTCCTCTATACTTTTGTTCCATTAGTAAAGCATTGTAAAATAATATCTTTATGATCTTTTATAAACTTGTCACTCTAAATTTACGATGTACAGTCCAATGTGTTGCATCTATTTGTAAAGGAGGTCCTTGTGTTATAAAAGGCTTTTAGAGATGTTTTAAATTTTTTCCGTAAGAAATTATGAGATGTAGTCTCACAAAATTATGCTTTAGACTAAATCATAACTTCTGATTTATGGATTCCAAATCCTTTTGTACCAATGGGTAATTTGAGCATGATAAAGGTGTTATAAATCCTCCAAAAGTGATATGCTAGCCTAAACCTTCACTAATGGTTTATGGATTTGTAAATCTTGTTGTACAAACAAGTATGTTGGCATATGTTTTCCCACTTAATATCAAGGGGGAGTGTTAGAACGTAATATTAAGTGCCTATAAACTTTAATTTATAATTAAATAATTTGGAATAAGTTATATTTTGAATTACTTAATATAAAATTTATGTTTATGTTTAATTGTTATTAATTAAATAATTTACATTATATCGGGGTACGATTTAATCATACCCCGTCACTTAATATGTTCGTGACCTGTGGGGTCAATTAAGTATGGTTGTGGATCATATTGTTTTCACCTCGTGTGACTTATGTGGAGAGAAGTGAGGAAAAGGGGATTTTGCTAGACTGTAAAAATTTGTTTCTCTTATAATCTAAATTTCTCATTTGTGTGTGGTTTTTACCCCCGAGAGGTTTTCCACAGTTTGTTTTGTTGTCTATTTATTTATGCATTTACATTAATCTTTGCTTCAAATATGTTGCCGCCCTCAAAATTCCCCTCTTTTTGAAGTCAAGTTTTGAAAAATTTGAGTCGGTACCTTGGAGTAATGGATCGCATCGAGCCTAGTATTGTTTGCAATTTTCCATTCCATGGAGAACAATTTGAAATTTGGGCATACAGGTGGAGTTTTTCCCTTTCTTTTTATTCTTCCACAGTCGGGAATGACGGGCATATCTTCCCTGTCAATTTATGCCTCAACATCCACTGGTAGTACGTTGACATCTCATATTGGATGCAGCATGACCATGTTTCAAGTGATAGCAGAAGCCTCCACGCGTCCAAACGACACAACTCCAAGGGTAGAGCCCAAGGGACAGTACTCAAACAAGCGCAGGCTTTCCACGTGTCCTTGGTCCAAAATGAAGACAAAACAAGCCTGAATTGGCTAAGTATGGAAGGTTCAACAGACGGCGCCACGTGCCTCATCGACGCAACTTCAAGCGTCGAAGCCAAAGGTGGTTCCCCAAACTTGCACTAGCTCTCCACATGTCTAGGGTTCAACAAAAGTCAAAGACGGGGAGAGCTGACCGTTGAATCAGCTAAGTACAAAGAGGGTCGGTGGAAGCCTCCACGTGCCTTGACAACGCAACTTCAAAAGTGAGACCAAAGGGCCAATCTCCAAATGAGTGCTAGTTCACCGTGTGGTCAAAGTCAAAGGAGAGACAAAGTTGGTCGTTGAAGAGTTTAGGACCGGCGAAAGGAGTCATGCGTCAGCTCGGCACAATTTCAAGAGGCAAATCCAAAGCGGAAAATCAAATGAGCGTCAGTTCGCCACGTGGTCAGAGTCAGAGGAGAGACAGAGTTGGTCGTTGAAGAGTTTAGGACTAGCGGAAGGAGCCACGCGCTAGCTCGGCACAATTTTAGGAAGCGAATCCAAAGCAGAAACTCAAATGAGCGCCAATTCGCCACGTGGGTAAAGTCAAAGAAGGGGCTAAGCCGATCTTTGAATCGGCTAAGTATGAAAAGGTTTGCAAAAACTTCCACGTGTCAGCTTGGTACAACTTCAAAAGCAAAATCCGGAGTCAAGTCCCAAATGTGTGCTGAGCTTCCACGTGTCCAGGGTCAGACATATGGCCCCACCAAATGAAAGGGACTTAGTCAAAAATGCAAAAATACTAAACTGGCCCGCAAAGGGACACGTGGCCATGTTTCAAGCGTTAGCGGGGAAGTGGGCCCTTTTTTATTTTTGATGTTGTTGAAAAGTCAAAGCGGGGAGGTGGGTTGGCGGAGCAATTTGAGTTTTTGCGCCCGCATTGAAAAGGGGTAAAATTGCAAAAAAGTAAGCCACGACTCTGTCACCACTCACGTAAAGCCACGTGTCAGGCTTTTATCAAAAGCGGGTGGGCGGGCCAAAATGTTCCGAAGTGCCATTTCTACAAAAGGCACAAAATGCAAAAGGCGTCCCCAGACCCGCTTCTATTTAAATCTCTCCCACGTGAACGACTCAAATTCAAAGTTTGCAAAGGCAGATTGAACAACTGTGATTCAATGCGTCTGGTTTTGCTGCCAGACATGGAAAAGGCCGAGGCGTTGGAGAGACTCAAACATCAGTTTCTTGAATCAGTTTTCATCATTTTTTGTAACCGAATGTAACCGTTCGTGGAAGCTATTTAATGGCTTCTCCACGACGTTGTTAGGGTTGGATCCGAATACTCTGTAGATGTAATAGATTCGAAGTAATCAATACAAAAGTTTTTCCTTTTCTTTCTCTGTTACTCCTTTCCTTGTCTGAAAATGTGTGAATCATCCATCTTTGCATGCTAAGAAACTTTGTGTTCTTGTTTCTATGATTTCTAGAACTTTGTGTCTGTGAAATTATATCTGTTTTGAGAGTGAATGATTCTATTCTGCATCTCCCTGGCTCAATACTTAGAAGGTTATACTCTGCTATCTATATTTTCTTAAGGTATTGTTATGTTCTTCCTCCCCATCTCCTTAATTCTTCTATTCTTTTGTATTGATGATCTTTGGGCATAAACGTTTCAAAGTATCAGGAATCCACGCTTTGAAAGTTGCATATTTTTACATAAGTTTTGTTGCTTGCTTTCAATAAGGGAACCTCTCCCTTAAAAGAGGAGGGAATTGTTGTCCCCCGACTGTGGTTTGTTAAAGTTCCATTTAAAAACCCAACAAAATATTAATTTAATATGGTTTAATAATCCTCATCCTAACAGAACTTTCTCATTTGTATACATCTTCATTTGCATAGAATTGCGAGACATACATCTCTCCTACAGAGTTTACCCATTCTACATCCATTCTCAATTGCAAAATGATTCCGCATACATCTCTCCTACAGAGTTTGTCCACCTTGTATACATATTGGATAAAGTTATTTTACTTTTACAGTCAATTTTAATTTCTACAATACAATTCATTGCTTTTACAATTTCAGCTATTTTATTATGAATGTATTGCCATAACACATTAAATGCCACCATTAGTTTTTTGTCTCCCGAATTCCAAAAATAATCTAGATAAGGTATTATGAGACTTGTTTGTTTCTCCAATCTATTATCGTCTCTATTAGCAGGTTACCTCCTTTCAAGTACTCTTTGGATGCTCCTCTTCAACTTCTTCCCTTAAAGGAGGTCATTGTTAGAGTTGTCAAAGAGAATATCGACAAGCTATACATCCGAGTCACTTGGACCTCTCCTTCTCAGCCGCTTTCCCCAAGCTTGTCTCTTACGCAAAGCAATTCTTACAAGTGGTGGATAGTGTCATTCGTCACCCTGTCTATCTCCAACATTTGGTCCGAAAGTTTGAGGTTTCCCTTGACCAATAGAGGGGGTATGCTCACACCAACTATGGGTTGAGACTAATCATCATATTCATATTCCATGTGTGGAGGGGATTTGTCATCTTTTTCCCCTCTAGGAGGGGAGACTTTGGAGCACTTTGTTTTAAAATGCAGTAGTTATTATGAGATCCAAGGGAGATATCAATGTCTTTACAAAGACCACGACAACTCTCTGTTAACTTTCTTTTGGTTCCTGGATCAACAATGCATGGCCCTTTTTCTTCAAGACGTTGCTACCATTCAATACAAGTTGTTGTAGGGAGACCCCAAAACCCTTAGGCTGATCACTTAATTCTTTCAGCCCCTCACAAAGGTTGATGTCATTAAGCACCCATTGGATATTATTGTTTCACACATTGAGGGGTGTAGGTTAGTGAAGCGATGCTCATTTCTACACAACGCTAATCCTAAGGTAGCCCAACTCACTACCTATTGGCAACAAGGATCTGCTCTTCAACTTCATGGATTTATTCAACATCGTGGATCTTGTTGTTCGCAACCACCTCCCAAGGTGCAAAGGGGCAAGCACACATTACAAGTTTCTTTGCTTCCATGGGAACTTCTTCACCCTTGGATGTTAGGAGGGATTCTAGGGGGAGTGCTTTGCTACCTCTTAGGATAACCCAACCTAGCCCCTCAATCCTTGATGTTATGAGGGGCATTATCAGACCCTGTATTGGACTTTTCAAAGTGATAAACAACAACACAAATAATTCCTCTATCCTAGCATGGTCAAAAATATTCGATGAAACTACCATCCAATCATTTTGACTTTCATCAGCCTATGCTCTTCACAAGTTATTACTCACTACATGTGAATATTTGTATCATTACCTTAACCACATTGTTTGGAGGATTTACTACATTGGGTTTACCCCTCAGCTCCTTCAGTGTTTTTGTTTTTTTTATTTAGTTAGTTGATGTTCCTAAGGTCCTTTTACATTGACACTTCCTATTGTAATTGGTTGTAATCTCGATTCCCATTGATCTACTCAACATCATGGATCTTGTTGTTTGCAACCACCTCCCAAGGTGTGGAGGGGCAAGCACACATTACAAATTTCTTTGCTGCCATGGGAACTTCTCCGCCCTTGGATCGATGTTAGGAGGGATGCTAGGGGAAGCGCTTTGCTTCCTCCCAGGTTAACTCAGCCTCACCCCTCAATCCTTGACGCTCCAAGGGGCATTATCAGATCTTGCATTGGCATTTTCAAAGTGATAGACAACACCACAGATGATTCCTCTATCCTAGTATTATAGTGCCCACCTTTTTGAGTACTCTCATTTTTGGTCATGTGCAACTCATTGTATCTTTACTATCATGATGAAGGGACATTATTACTTATTTTGCTATTTTATTGGGACATTATCATCATGACATGATTGTTTGACAGGGATATTACTACATTGGGAGAGGTTTTGATTTATAAATTTACAAACAAAATACATTGGGTGGGTGGGATGGTTGTCGCACCCACCCCCCATACTTGTTAACTCCATGGAAAGCCTGTGGCATGGGCCGCAACCCTTTCCCCCATTGTGCTTTGGCGCAGCCAAAGGGTCGCTTGCTCACCCATTCACAGGCCTTCAATCCCGCACTCGCCCCTGATGGGCAATTTTATCAATGCGGCCACATATATATATGTGTGTGTGTGTGTGTGTGTGTGTGTGTGTGTATATACCATTTAGATCTAATCAATATAAAAAAATAAATACATTTAAATCTCCATCTCTCTCTATAAAATAAACTAGAGAGCTTCCTAAGTTTTGCCCTAGTTTTGGGCTTTTCACCCAAAGAAAATAATAATCAAAACTTTAACCCTGCAAACAACAAATGTCGATCCTGGTGATCTGCCGTAGAAGAATGGAGGAGAGTTTTGAATTCATAAACCCATTGAGCTTGAATCCATTTCTGCAAAACAACAAAGAAAAGAAAAATTACAGAGAGACCCAAATAAACTTGGAGCAGGAGAAGAAATGAAAATAAAATAACTTAGGTTTTGAAAATTTATCCTCATCTTTAGATTTTAGGGTTGTTTTGATCTTGCGATGGAGATTAATCCAATCTAAGGGTTGTGCTTGAGTGTGCACAACTTAAGTGAATTGGGTACCTTTCTATTTCCTAAGATGTTTTTCATAAGGTTTTATTAATTAAGTGACTTGGATACTTTCGGGTAAATTTAACCTAATGGTCTAACTAAATGTAAAGAGCTTAAATTTATACATTTAACTTAGCTTATAATGGTGGAATTCCCTTAGCAAGATAATTAAATACCTTAAAATTGTCACTAATTCCGTATATCCTTACTGAGGTTAAATGGTGAAAATTTAATAAGGAAATATACTTTCTTTTAACCTTATAATATTATTTGTAAAATAAATTTGACAACATGGGTCCATTTCGGAGACGTAATGAGACCCATGACCCTCTTAATCGTGACTTCCCACGACTTGAAAATTCTAATAAATAAGAGTATATTAATCATTCTCAAAATGATTATTAAACTTGCCACCACCACAATTCATTATCGTCGCCGTTGAAAATAAAATAAAATATATATATATATATATGTAATAATGATAATAACTGTAAATAGCTTAACTTGCAGACACAGTGTTAAGCCGACTACTTGTCCCTTGTACCGTTATTGCGATGTTGCATTAATGGCGGGAAAATTGTTATAATCCTCCAAGTTTTTCATGATTGCAGATTGGTTCCGCTTTGTTGTATTTTGCGACTTAGTCACATTACCTTCGTAATGAGTAACGTTAACCGTTATATTATTATTTACCCTTTTAAAAAAAATTACTACCACTTTATTACCTTTCCCATCTTCGATCAGGATATTTGATTGTCTTTTAACGTGTTTTAGAACTCGTGTTGAGTGAGACGCGACAAGTATGGTCACAGATATTCGATGAAACTACCATCCAATCATTTCGACTTTCATCAGCCCATGCCTCTTCACATGTCATTACTCACTTCATGTTACTATTTGTATCATTACCTTCCACATGGTTTGGAGGATTTACTACATTGGGTTTACCCCTCTCAATGTTTTTGTTCTTTTATTTTGTTAGTTGATGTTCCTAGGGTCCTTTTACCTTGGCACTTCCTATTGTAATTGGCTGTAATCTCAAGTCCCACTGACCAACATTTGGTCATTTATGGGCATTAATATAATTTCTTTCTTTCTTCTAAACTCGAAGACCTGAACTGTAAGAGACCTGGGGTGCCAAATACACAATTACAGTATTGGCTAAAAGTTGGAGACTGCACAACATATGTACACAAGAAGTACATCAAAGCGTAGGTAATCCAAACTTTGAAAACATAAATATAATTTCAGATATGGGGAAGGCCTGATCTATAAGTGGTGTGCTTTTGTTCTTTTATTTAGTTAGTTGATGTTCCTAGGGTCCTTTTACCCTGGCACTTCCTATTGTAATTGACTGTAATTTCGAGTCCCACTAACCTACTTTTGGTCATTCATGGACATTAATATAATTTCTTTCTTTCTTTCTTTCTAAACTCAAAGACCTGAATTATAAGAGATATGGGGTGCCAAATACACAATTAGAGTATTATGGGCTGAAAGTTGGAAACTGTACAGCATATGTACACAAGAAGTACATCAAAGGGTAGGTAATCTGAACTTTGAAAACATACAGATAATTTCAGATATGGGGAAGGGCTGATCTATAAGTGGTGTGCTAGATATACACAAAAGGTATTATATGCGCTGAGTAATCTAAAATTTAAAAACATGCAAACAATTTGAGGTATGGGAAGGCCTGATTGTCAGGGTCTGATATTAACTGATATGATTCTATTTCTTGTATATGCTGAGTGTATGCTTACATATGACTTTCCTCTATGTATTGGGTAAAAATCTTATAGGCATTTAATTTTTCTAATTGTTCACCTAACCTTTCCAACTGTTGCAGTTTTCCGACTGCCTTCAATTCATTTCTATCTGTTTTTTACAGCTGTCCCAACTGTCAACTATTTTTGATTTATCTCTATGTACCTTTAGCGTCCACCTAGTTTATGTTTATTTCTGTCTACTGACTTGTATATGGATATGATAAATAACAATAGATAAATTGTTGGATATAATAGATGTCTTCATTCAATATTCTTCAAACTTCGGTGATCCTGAAAATAGAGTTTGAAAGTGGAGCTTTGTTTCAGGTGTTTACGTGTGACCTGTTTGATATGTATACTAAAAGTGGCTGAATGAACTGGACACACAAAAACTGTTCCTCAAATCAGTTATGTTTCAGCCAACAGTTATTCCTATATCTAGATCTGGAGGATTGCCTTGCAAAGCCAACATTCAATCTCACATATTACTTGCAGATTAATGTTGAAGCCTAAGGAAATCAGATGCTTTGTGGAACATGCTACATTGCAAACACAACATTGGAACTATACCGTTCTCAACATTCTGGCAGATTGTATATTGAAACGTATCCAAGAACTCATGGTTTGTTGTTCTTGGTTTGACCATATTCATAGCTTTTTTATAACCCGGTACGAGACCTGTTCCACAGACAATGAATTCCAAAATTTATCCTTCAAAATATAGATCTCATCTGGAGGCATTGCTGCAATAGCTTAGGTGGAGGCGTCACTTCCACACTTTGCAGGGTATTGAATTTGATTACCACAGTGAGTACATACAAAATATTTTAGTGTTTCTTGTGATTGTTGCGGTTGTATTGTTTTCCCACCCAAGACAAAAGCCCTCATTTTTAATGAATTTGAAAACTATGCCAAGAGGGAGCATGCAGATGTAGCATAGATTCGAAGTAATGTTCAAGAAACGATGTGCTCCATGCCAAGAGTTATAAGCCACGAACCAGCCATTCAAATGTCAGAATCTCCTAGGAGTTGTGCCTTTTAATGTGTGATGTGCCAGGGTCTACAATTCAGTTTTGAAAAAGCTTTCATTGGTAACCTATTTGCATAGGCATGTAACTTGTTGCGGGATCAAGACTCAAATTGAAATGGAGGTAGTTGCAAGCTCATTAGCAGTTTTCATTTAGCAATTGTGCAAGGTATTTTTTGATCGCCATGCAGGTCACGCTGTAGATAATATTTCTCCCATGGAAAAATGTATAGTACTTACAGATTGGGGATCAAGTGCTTTTTATCCTGGTCGGTGATGCTGGCCCCTTAAACGAGAACTCTGATATAAACGGAGGTAGTTGCATGCTCATTAATGATTTTCAATTAGCAACTGTGCAATGTATTTTCTGATCACCATGCAGGTCACGTAGTAGATAATTTTTCCCCCCTCGAAAATGAATAGTACTACAGATTGGTAGATCGAATGTTTTTGATCATAGAGTTTGTGATGCTGACCTCTGCAAGGAGAACCCTCTCTGAGCTATCATAAGTTGGTTGGTTGGTAGCCATGATTTCTAGGCCCCATAAGGGCATGACTGTGGTACCATATCATTTTGTTACTGGCAGGTTCTGTATCCCAATGTAAGTATTTTGTTTAATGAAGGGAGACAATCCTAAATTTATCCCTCAATTATCTAACAATATATAAATGCCATTAATCCAAATGATTGCTCAAGATTCACAAATCCATTATTTTTATGACTTCTTCCAGAGTTGTTTCACAAGTGGCCTAAAGGATACAATCTGCTTTGAGGTCGAAATGTTCAAGTCCAGTGACATGATGAAAGCCCTCAACTTGGCTAAACTAGCAAAAGACAAACTCGTGACTCACCATCGTTTTTTAAAATTTACTCCATTAAAAAAGACCTCATTGCAACACATTTTAGCCCACCCCCAAAGACAACCCTTGTTAAACACCTTATAGAAGTTGAAATGTGAGCTAGGCGAGGAAAAAGGTTATGCTATAATTGTGATGACAAGTTCACAAGGGGGCATAGACGTGTGGAACAAAAGTTTATCTATTAGATGTTGACTCACCCCTAGATGCTGAAGATTGGGAAGATGTTCAGGAATCCTCGGTAACAAAAGAACTTACTCCTCGTGATTCCCAAAATGAAATCTCTCTACATGCCTTAGCAAGAGTCACCATCCCTCAAACTATGAAGGTCAAAGGGTTTTTTAAGAAGATCCCTCTCACTATTTTAATTGACTTAGGTAGAACACATAACTTCATTGACCCTTGGCATCCCAATCAAGTGGATTGTTTTGTATATCCATGCTCAAGCTTTGGAGTTATGATTGCTAATGAAGGAGCATTGCCTTGTAAAGGAAAATGTCGTAATGTTCGTAAATCAATTAGGAACTATAACCTCCAGTTAGACATATTTGTTCTACCCCGTGAGTGGATGTGTAGTTCTTGGAGCTCAATAGTTACATACACTTAAACCAATCTTGAGGGATTTCTTTAAACTTTGGATGCAATTCTCAGATAACAGGCAGAAGCACACCTTAAAGGGGCTCACCCTTGGGTCTACCAATATTATCAGCTCACACTTGATAGGAAAGCTCTTTAAGAAAAGCTCTCGTAGGGTCGTCACTCAGTTATGTTCCATTCATTTCAATTATAATATCCCCTTCTCGTAAGTAGTAGGTCGAAGACCCTTAGTTCATTCTTTGTTTCCCGATGGCTAAGGAGGTGGAAAATAAGGAAAACATTTATCCTAATAAAAGTAATTTTAGTGCATAATGATTTTTTATAGCACTTTAATTATTTATTAGTGATAAAGTAATGAAATAAAAGGTCACTTTATTTTTATTTCCCCCTAATGTGACCCATATAGGGAGATAAAGCAAAGGGATAAAAATATTAAATAAAGTAACCAAGTGGAGCAAGCTGATTGCGTTGTTGGTGGGTTCATGTGCCAATTAAAATTATAAAAGCAGGTCGCCATTCTCTATTGAGGCATCACTTCTGCATATTTTTACATCTGAAATTTGGTTGAGCTATTTGCTTTCTATGTTTGACATCAAAGGATGAAAACCCTTTGATGTGTTTGCATTAGAGGACGAAAACTCTCTATCCTTTATGAGAGGAAGCTCTATTCAAGAGTTTCCAATGAGTTTCATGGACAATTATGAATTTCCAGCAATGTTGAAGGCCCTAATTTGCAAATTTCTGTTATATCAAACAAGGGTTTGAAGAAGGCGTTGTAGTTTATTTCTACCTTGCATTTCCAATCATTTCATAGCAGTGGGACCCACTTTTGGGAGATTTCTTAGTACTCTAGGGCACGACTGGCTAAAATCTGATTTTTAGCTTCATTATCAGCTTTTTAGAGTTCATTTCCAGCTAGTTTACATATAATTTGGGCTTGGGAAACTTCATTTTCAACCAGGCCTGTAAGTTCTTTTTCTGCAGACATAAAATAAAATTCCAGCCCTCTTCTTGGTTAGAAAAATTATATTTTTAGTGTTCATACCAATATAATAAATTCTTATCAGTTTTGAGAATCAATCATCTCTAAGGCAAGTCAATTTTCCTTGTGGAAATCCAGATCTGAATTGTTTTTCATCAAATATATTTCTATTAGTTGCTGTTATAAATCAGATTTGCAGGATTTCCTCTTGGGGTTATAAATTATCCCATTGGGGACATTACATAAGTCCATCTCCAAATTTTGCAAACCCCAATGATTTGCAACAAATTTTGGATAAGCATTCCATAGTCTTTCCAGAGCCAACCAAATTACCATCTTAACGTCAAGAGGACCATCACATTCAACTTCTTCCAAGCAGTGTTCCTCCCAACATTGAACCATACCAATACCCATTCTTGCAGAAGACAAAAAATTGAACAGCCATTGGGGACATAACATAAGTCAATCTCCATATTTTGCAAACCCCAATGATTAGCAACAAATTTTGGATAAGCATTCCATAGTCTTTCCAAAGCCAACCAAATTACCATCTTAACGTCAAGCGGACCATCACATTCAACTTCTTCCAAGCGGTGTTCCTCCCAACATTCAACCATACGAATACTCATTCTTGCAGAAGACAAAAAATTGAACAGCCAGTACAAGAGCTTAGGGCGTGTAATGCCCCTCCCGTTACCACCTTCTCGATTGTAGTTGTGTGGGCTGTAGTCAGTCCTTGGTAGTAGTGAGTTCGTTGTTTTAGCATCGTGCTTACGATATGAAGAATTCATAAAATGAAACAATTAAATGGAGCGTAAAGAAAATAGTACTACATTTTCAATATTTGAAATATTAGATCTTGTTAAAAGATAAAAATAGTTTAAGTGCCTTTTATCGTTGGTGACTGTCTTTCCTAAGGTCAAGAACACAATTATCTATAATTACAAAAGCTATAAAATTCAAGCTTGTAATAGTCCCCTTATGGGATATATGGGAAATGGCAACCAATTAATTACATTCCACACCCAAACAACTGCAAGTGGTCAAAAACCAAACAAGAGTGCTTGTGCCTTTGACAAGATGGCTCAATAAACCCAAGGAGAGGGGTTTAATGGCCTCTATCAAATAGCTCAAACAGTTTACTTCTAGCTGGAACTAAAGCACTCAGAAAACTAGCTAAAACAGGCTGCTAAAATCAGATTTATTTCATATCTCAGACTTGCAACAAATACAGACCAACCATGCACTAATCCCTTTAGAAAATTAGCTGGAATGAAAAAGCAAGTGGGAAGGTGCAAAAAATCAGTTTGAATCTCTCTTGCAAGTCACTGTAACTATATGTATAAGTCAGCCCTATACTTCATTCCATATGCAACCAATTAGATCTCCAATCCCTTCACAAGCTCCAAATGGGATCACTAGTGCACAGAAAATAGGGCAGATTTAGGAAGATCAAATGAGCATGGACTTCGTTGTCAAAATATCAATCAACATCACACCCAAACAGCTTTATCCAGATCGCTGCCAAAGGACCTTCAAAGCATCATTAAATCATACAAAAATCGCTGTTTATGAGCACCAGACTGTAAGATGAAGTCGTTGTTTGTAAGATATAAATCTGGACCCTCCCAACACAGATCGCTGCAACAGACTTTAATCCTTATTTGTTTAGGCATAGAATGTATTGCGAAAGACACCCAATGTTCTACCAAGCAACCAAAAACAAGTCACTGCCAAATAAGAGACTTAATTCACATCTAGAGCACATGCTAACCTAATTGATTTACTCAAAGATGTATCATTTTAAAATCTGCAATCAGATCTCCTCAATATCATGCAAAAGCTGGAGCATATCAGTCATGAATGGAATATAGAAGTCGCTGCCAAATATCTATGTATTTTTGCACCCAAAATCAATCGCTCAGGCTGGATCTGAAGTCATAGGGCTTAGCCAGGCACAATAACAGTTCGCCCACGTCCTCCATGTCCCCAGGATGTTTCCTAGTCTCTTTAGATGTCCCCGAGACGTTTCCCATCAAGCATGCACAGTGGTAAACGTGGGGGAAACGTTTCCCCCACGTCCCCAAGATGTCCGGGACGTCCCAAACGTGTCAAAAATGGGGGGGACGCGTCCCCGCATAACAGTTGATTCACATCAAGCAAAACCTCTAAAATAGTCCGTGAAACACCATAGAATAAATTGCTTAGGGTTTAGAGAGATCATACACCAAATTGATTTGCAAAACATTCACAAAACTCTTCAACTTTCGATAGCCAAAAACCCAGATGCTACAGTGACGTCGCTACAGTAGAAAACGCAGATTTTCACTTGCAAATTTAACCAAAATATTTGCCAAGGGCCAAAACATGGATGTCACAAATAACCTTTTTAATTTGATAACTAGCTAAAATAGATCTCCAAGCATGAGAGAGAAAGTATCAATGGTGGGCATACATCCCTACTCCAAGCATGGAGTCAAATCGAATTCATCCATAAGCATAACCATACTAATGAAATGTGACCCCTCTTTATAGAAAAAGAGGTGCAATCTCCAATGACCCTTTTGGATGTTCTTAAATTAAAACTCAAATTAAAAACTACTAGGACCTTGTGCACTTTATTTAATTTCTTAATTAATATAAGAAATAACTATCCTAGGTGCACATTGACTAAACTAAAAAGGACCCAATTGAGCGCTCAACATACCATAGGGGTTACAAGGCTAAAAATTGAACCGACAATGGAAAATGTCGGAAAAAGGGGGACATTACAAAGCCCTCTCTTTGCAAGATTGCTTGCCCTCAAGCAATAGCAAGTCTCATAGGATCCACAACATGTCTCAAAGAGAAAATGTGGGGTTAGTGCTCCAAAGACCTCGAACCAAGGTGCCTGTCAAATGATGAAGTGTCACGGAGATACAAATTTCTTCCCCTCATGTCAACCCAAAAAATGGGTAATCAGACTCCAAAACAAGTGCCCCAAGCAATGGCGTCCTTTATGTTCCAAGGGTGAATAATCAAATTGAATGACGTTTTGCCAAGCTCCAAGGCTGCCCACTCAAAAAAATGCTCTCCATGAATGAAAGTAGGACAGTGGTCTTCCTTCGTATGCCTTCAAAAATTCCTGCACATGGCACAAACGTATTAGAAAAACAAGTGTTAAAGAAGCGCAAATTTCAAGCTTCCTTTGATGTCTCCATGGCATGGAAATGCCCAACTCATTCAGGAATTCAATGTACTTGTTGTGCCATATTCTTTCAAAAATCAGCACTAATGTGGCTTTTATCCATCCCATTTGAGAATGCGCAAGAAATTTTTGCCAACAAAAAGCCCATTTCCTCTTGGCTAAAGTTCTCAATTGTAGAAGTGATAAGAGAACTGTAAACATAGTGATGACAAAAATAGTAATTGGGATAGTAGTTGTCATGGTTCAAAGCTTTTACCTCAACATGTCTGAACAACAATTTGATTGAATTTTCTTACATGGAATAATAACTTTTATGACATCTTGAGACATGCCGAGGAGGAACAAATATGGACATGGATGGAATCAAAGAAGTGCAACAAATTGCATGAACCTAAGTTTAGCAATGTTTGGACCAGCAATAAGATCACATATTCCCTGGTTTTCTATGATTGAGCTCCTGTCAAATGTGTCTCATGAAAATGGAAGAAGGACTCATTGCATTGTTTCTTCTTGTTTCGGGGACAAAACATGTCAATGAGGGAGGGCATGTTACCCTGTTTGGGATATGATATTACGAATGAATATGGGTTAATGGAGATGGTCCCTACATATGGCACACAATGCCTTAACTTAAATGTATTAATGTCTTTTACAAAGGAATTAGTTATATTGGGGTGATGAATCCAGGCCTACAACTTGGGATTAGCTTGTTATCCATCCATTAAGAGGAATTTATGCCTATGTAAATGGATATGAGTTTCATTATGAGAGGTGTTATGTAAGAGTTGAGTCTTCTACTTGACAGAGGCTATATTTGAAGGTATCCCCCTCGAAGTGGAATTCCCATATGTTTGACTAAAATGCCAAGTTACTCCTTAAGGAGCTTTGAACTGGTGTTTCCCTCTTAAGGGTATTTATTTGCAGGTATTGAAGGCATCTTGGGGGACACAAATATCTCGTGTTGTGTTATCCTGATGCCAATGTTAAATTTATTATATGCAAAGATCTTATGAATAATTTGAACCAAAGTTGGTTTTTTAGAAAATAGCCATTGGGGAGATTTTTTTTTGTTTTTTGCAATAAAAATGAAAATTCACTTTGTTTTGAAAATTGTTCAATGGGAGCAAATTAAATTTCCTTGGTTGTGCAAATCTGCAATTTTTGTTGGAATTCAACTCCAGTAACTTGTGGGGTGTTGGGTGGTGGGGATTTTCTTTTTGTTTGAAAAATTGTTTTTTTTTTGGTTTAAAAAAAATTTTGAAAAATTGACCAACATAATGTTATATGTCAAGAACAACCTCAAAATTTCTTCTCTAGTGTTATCCCTTAATTATGCTTGTGCCAAATTGCTTTATAGCCATGCAGTAATTGCTCTGTTCCATCCTTTATTGCAAAGGCTTGCTTCTTTGCAATTGTTCTTGTTCCATATATTGTTTTCCTTAAGATTTTGCACAATAGTTTGCTCTATGGTTGCTTGCACTGAGATAACAATTTTTCGAATGATGTATTGCTTTTTAGGTCCCGCTTCTTGGTAGATTGCCTTTGCATTAGAGACACAACTGTATTATTTATTATTGTATTAGTCAGTCCAATATTGGTTGTCTAATGCTTTAGGTATCCACATTTGATCTAGGAGATCGAGACTTGTGAACATGTTGGCTAGATTTTCTGCACAATTGAAAACCTAGGCAGTCATGAGATAAATCTCCCTAATTTACCGGTGAGGCTCCCGTGTAAGATTTTGTCAATTATATTTCCTAATATCTATTTGTTGGTTTTACTTTAACTATGTAGCTCATGAACCATAGCTAGACAGTTTTGCAGCAAGTAAGCGGCTGTAAAAGAAAAAGAAAAATCTGCAGAAGAGGAAAATAATAGGAAACAGGGGAAATGAGAGAAGATGTGCAACCCAATCAATAGTTTACAGAGTTGATCGTATGCACATAGATTAAACAAATAGATCATGAAATACAGAATTCAAAGCAAAGGAAACTTTCAGATCCAGATCTAGAATAACACAAAGTTTATGAATAGATCTAGAAATAAATACGAGACGAATGCACGTTGACACAAAGTTCTCCGGAAATCTCTCTCTATTCCTTAGCTTTGCAGAAAGCTATCAAGGGTTTCAACTCAAAGTCTGGAACATAAGAATGCTGATTACAAATTATGATCCTTTAACCCGTAGGTTCTTCCTCTATTTATAGTGTATAAAGGGCAATTACAAATAGGAAGTTTTAAATGAATTCCCGCATGCGGAAGCTATGAAAAGGGAAACAACTGGCAATCTTCCTCCTAGAATTCCTCTTTGCATGACATGCATGATTTATAACTGAAAAATAGAACCTTCTATTTTGCATGTCTGCCACCTATTTCCAAGTAATTGACTTCTTCAAGTAACGGCTTTTAAACCAATCACTTAAGTTTTATAATTTAATTGATTGCTCAATTACTTTGTCGGAGAAAATAAAAGAAAGAGGAAAAAGAAATAAGAAGAAAGCTGCAACCCTCCCAATCTTGTTCTTCTTCCTATATTCTGCATGCGGTTGACTCTTTTGCCTTTGATTATCTCACCAAACTAGATCTAGAAGTAGGCATGACTGTGATTTGCTTGCGGGTATTGTCTTCCCTCTTATCCTTGTCTTCTTCTTCTATCACTTAAAATGCTTTTGCAATTCTTCTTCAGTAATTTTAAATTCTATGGGTGAATGCAAAGTAAATTCAATGAAGGCTTCAACTGGAAGATTGGGAGCACATGCACAAGATCCTGAAAGAATTTTCCATGCATGGACTTCTACATGAGCTGTGTTGGAAACAAGAGGATGAATTTTTTGCTGGAAGCCTTTGCAATTATGAGATCTGGATCTGTCAATTAAATCGGTGATAAGTTCGGGGCCTATGTTTGTATCATTGACTTCAGCAAATCTGGAAGCTATGCATGATTCTTCTAATCCTTTTCTCTTTCATCATGCTTCAACATGGCTAGAACAATCTTTGTTTGAGCTCTTTTTCTTTTAATTCTGTCGGAATCCCTTGCAATTGGATCAATTTGTGCAGATCTGACAACTTCTTCAGATTCGAGAAGATATATTCAATGTACCTGACATTGATTTGAACTTCTTTTCACTAATATGCACCTTTGATGAATACCTGCAATTTTATTCAAACAAAGATGGAGTCCATGGTAGGAATACTTGATTTTTATCACCAAAATCTGCATATAAAGTCTGTTGCCCTAAAATTTGAGGTCTTGCTTGTATGTAAAGCGAGCACAAATATTATTTAATTCACCAGAGCACTTATACCAACATGCAAATAATTATCATAGCAAGAATTAAGCCATTCCAACCCTAGGCGCCAAACCTTGAAGCTCCCTGACAATGAAAAAACTCTTTAATGCAAAAACCTCCTTCCTTTGGCGCCAAAATCTGTCCGGGCTACAATCCTTTGCAAAAAGAATTAATTGCTTCTTTATTATGGCAGCCCATGCCTATATAGCCCTCAAGCATTCTATTTTTAATAATTGCCCTTCCTATTTTTGACAATTTAATTAATAAACAATCATGTTTATTCACCCAAATTGGGTGCCCAATTATGCATGCTGCTGGTTGCTTTTAAATAAATTTATTTTATTTATTTTTAACATGCATCCTTGACTTCTCCTTAGCTCTTCCACTTGCACTGACTTTCCTTCTATTTATGGCGCCAAAATTGGGTGAATAAACCATTGATAAATATTATTAAATGCTTTGTTAATCACCCAAGGTGCGTCGCATTTTTTAGCAAGGGTAGTTTTACAAAAACAAGAAGTCAACTTTGATGGGAATTTCTACCACTTGGCTGCGTTTTTCATATCCTGTGGAGTGCTTGCAGTCGAACATGAAGATGTATCTGTTAGACTCTTCATAGAGACTCTGCATGACTTGGCTGGAGAATGGTTCTACCGGCTAGCTCCTGGCACCATAACCAACTGGGCTACTATGCGGGATGCGTTCCTGAAAAGATTCAAACCAGCTGAAGATTCCAGCACATTGATTACTCAACTCACTCAGTTGAAGAAGGAGCCACATGAGCACATGCGGGATTTTATTGCAAAATTCCAAAGATTACTGTACAAAATTCCAGCTTCTGCTTCTCTGAATGATGAGAATCAAAAGGTGTTCTTCATCAATGCTTTGCTTCCTGAAGTAAGCTATCAACTGCGAAGAGCACGTCCTGCTGACTTGTTAGCAGCTCAAAACATGGCGGTTGAAATTGAAGATGACCTCATCATGGCTAGAAAGATAAAGAGCAACACTTCTAGAGCTGAAAGTTCATCCTCTGCTACTACTTCCGATTCACTACTGCAAAAGTTAGCAAATGAGATGATGCAGATGAAGAAACAAATGGCTCAAATGGCTCAAGGCAACAATACTGCCCCTGCTCGGAATTTCAACAACAACCGGAACCGCATTGCTGGTTCCCAAAGATTAGCAATTGAAGCTGCTCCTAGAAACAACGTGGAGATGAATGAAGAAGACCAGGAAGCTGACGCTGATCAGCTCGAGGATGATGATTTTATAGGACCTGCTGGCGACTCCAACATTAATTACCTAAACTACAAATTTGAACATGGCGATGAGAAACTTCATGAAGATGATCATGGTCATACATATGCAGTACTTACAAGATCACAAACTCGCCAAGCTGAGGCATTAGCTGACGAACAAAGAAGGGGCAACCCTTTACCTTCTTCTTTAGCTCCTAGAGATAAGAATGCGAGTTCTTCATCTCAACCACAGAAAGCGGCTCAGGTATCTGAATCTATTTCTTCTTTTGACATTATTGATCATGCCAAGAAAACTAAAGTTCAAATGTCAGAAGCCGAATACTTGAGAGCTTTTCCTGAGCAGTTAAATAGGCTAGTCAAATATGTACAATCACCAGGACAATCCAATACATCAAAAGGCCTTTTGCCTAAGCCCAAAGATACTCCTCCACAAAACAACACTGCAGTTGTTAAATCCTCACCATCTTCTGAAAGAGTAGAACCTTTCTATGTCTCCTTATTGCTTAATGGTTTCAAGTTAAGCAATTGCATTCTAGATTCGGGTGCTTCTGACAATGTCATGCCAGCTAAAGTTGCAGATGCTCTTGGGCTTACCCTGACAAAGACCATAAAAAGGTGCTACTCCATGGAGAGACAAGTCCCTTTAATCGGACAAATCAAAGATGCACAAGCTGTTCTGGAAGCTTTTCCTGACAAAAGATTAAAGATGACAATTCTAGTTGCAGATATTCCTGTCTCTTACGGGATGTTGCTGAGTAGAAACTTCTGCAAAGAGCTAGGAGGAGAAGTAAAGATGGATTGGTCCTGTGCTCATATTCCTATCAAAGGGATTAACCATAAGCTGGAGCCGGAAAAGAAATCCAGGTACACGGTTACAAAATCTGAGGATCCTAGATCTCAGATTCTTTTTCAGGAATCTGACCGTGGGGTCTATTTCTTGGAAACGGATAAAGACATTCCAGAGCAAGAACTTCAACCAGAACCAGAGCCAGCAAAAGAAGAAGAAAAAGTTTGGACTCTGGAGTTTAAAGGCACATGTTGTTCTTTTGGATCAGGAGCTGGCGCTCTACTAATATCTCCAGATCATGAGGTATTTCCATACTCCCACAAGCTGATGTTCGAGAACACCAATCATACGGTGGAGTATGAAGCATTGCTGTCTAGGAATGGAGCAAGCTAAAAAGAAAGGAGTAAAACTCCTCAAAGCCCAAGGAGATGCTGAACTTCTAGTAAAGCAGGTTCGAGGGCAAAGTCAAGTCAAAAGAAGATAAGCTGGAGCATTACAGAGATAAAGTGCTTTTCGCCACATTCAATTTTGCAGCCTTCTCTATTGACTTCATTCCAATAAATCAAAACTCCAAGGCAAATTCTTTGGCAGTCACGGCTGCACTATTGAATCCGGATAGACCACCGTCCATATTTAGACAAGGAAACTATAAAGTGGAGATGGTCTACCGCCCCAGAGTCCCTGAACAAACATCTGCATGTCTGAAACATGTTGAAGGTTGAAGGCAGTAATCACCACCACGACAAACAGTCACAGAAAAAGCTGATCCAGGTTATGATGACCATAGTGGAATAGTCCAACCAAAAGGTAACAAAATCCCCAAGGGTTTAGTTTCCTTAGTGGAGACTTTCAACAAGCATGATCAGTATCTGAAGAAGAACAAAGAATATGGTGATAGTTCTTCCTCAGAAATGCAGCAAATAAATCTGGGAACGGAGCAAGTTGATGCAGACTTACCTGCCACGGAGAGAAGAAAGGATGAGCCACCACCAGATGAAGTTGATAAGGACTTGCCCAGAGTATTTGACAAGAAGGCCAGAGAAAGGAAGTTCGAGATCGGAGACTGGGTACTCTGGTGGGACAAGAGATATGAACCGAAGGGCATGCATGACGAATTTGATTCACTCTGGAAAGGGCCCTTCGTGATCAAAAGAGTTGAAGGAATGGATACTTTCTTCCTTGCCTACCGGGATGGAATTGAGTTACCACTGCCTTTCAACGGGCAGCATTTGAAGCTGTTCAGGAACTGAAAAAGCAGGGTAAAACCTGTATGTATATAAATAAAACTTTGTTTGTTTTTCCTTGTTTTGTTTTTGTTTTGTGTTGTGTTTGTTTGCCTGACCCCGTGCCCAAAAGACAAGATACGAAACCAGAGATGCTGGGATCTCATCTTTTCCCTTGTCATTCTGACAGAGAAAAAGATGTCCACAGACGGAGCCAACTGGTGTCCCCAGATTTCATCCTGAAATCTGTGACTACCCTATCCGAAAAAATTTCGTACTTTTAAAATAATGGGTCGTTTTGTGTTTTTATTGCTTGAAAGTTCTTGTATTGCGTCAAGATATTCCCAAAGAGCCATATTAGCCTTTTTCGCCAAATACCCAGATGCCCAAAATTGTTATATTCTGTCGTCGGGATTTGTCTGCGGGAAATTTGTATTTAATTATTTTGAGCCCCGTATGAGGCTATTTGCGCTCCGATTTAACTCTATTATGATCGAACATATCATTATTCCTATGTACCAGAAGGGTTTTAACTAAGGAATAAGTTTTGGGCTTTATTTGTGACTTTTGACAATTTTTCATGTTTTTGTGTTTTCCCGTTTCGTTTTTTGTGAAATTTCTCTAGATCAATTCCTTTGTCGGGTTAGCCCGATTCTTGGCCTGGAGTAGTTGGAGAACATATACGCACGTTATGCCAGAAGGAAGTCGCCATCGGAGGTCCGGTTCACTGGGAAAAGACGAAGTCGTGCACCAAAAAGCCCCTGCTAGGGTTGGGCGCATTTTTGGAAAACAAAGGATTAGAGTGGATAATGGGAAAATTAGAAACAACAGGCAGGTGGGAATTTTGTACCTGCCTTGCAGGGTACTTTTTCCCACGATAGAAAAGTCACTTAAGTTGCAGTGGGAAAATTAGAGGCTGCAGGCAGGAAGACGGGAATTTATTGCCTGCCTTGCAGGGTAAAAATTCCCATTGTGAAATAAAAGAAAAATCACTTAAGTGAATCATGGGATTTTATTGCCTGCCTTGCAGGGTAAATAATCTCATTGTGAAAGTCAAATCAGCTTAAGTGGATCATGGGATTTTTGGTCGCAACAGGCAGGGTGGATTTTCTGCCTTACAGGGTAATTTTTCCCAAAGGCAAATTCACATTAAGTGCATGATGGGATTCTTAGGGGCAAGGCAGGTGAGAATTCTTTATGCCTTGCAGGGTAAAAATTCTCATTGTGCGCCCCCTTAAGTGAATCATAGAATTTTATTCCCTGCCTGCAGGGTAAATAATCCCATTGAAAGTCAAACGACTTAATTGAATCATGGCATTTTCAGGGCTGCCTTGCAGGGTAAATAGGGCGCCATTGTCAGTGACTTTTAAAAATGGAAAATTCCAAAAAGTGTGACCCACCTTGGGTGAATAATAGAGCATTAAATAGAATATTTGTTAATATTTATTCGCCCAATTTTGGCACCCAGGCTTGTGGAAAAGTCAACAAAGGCTAGGAAAAAGGAATTGGAAATAGAATTCAAAATTAAATAAATTTAATTTATTTAATGCGCCCCTTTTGGGATAAGGATTTAATGGTTTTTGAAGCATTAAATGATTAAATTAAATTCTATTTTCAGTGGCTATGGTCAAAGCACACTGTGAAGCTTAAGTGAAGTGAAGAGTGGATGATTAAATTGATTAATTTAATTTATTGGATGGTTGTCCTTAAACATGCTATTTTAGCACACTAGTTAAAGAGAAGAGCATGATTTTTAATTAATTAATTGCTAGGAATAGGAAGGGCAATTATTAATTATAGAATTGTGAGGGTTATATAAGCATGGGCTGCCATAAGGGTGAATTATTTAATTCACAGGTAAAGAATTGCAGCCAAGAGGAAAAGTGCGCCCCATTTGAAGAAGATTTTTGCTCAGAAGAAGGTGAAAACAAGGCTAAAAGCTTCCAAATTTGGCGCATGCATTGAAGGAGGTTGATTTGTGTTTGCATAATTGTTTGCATACAGGTGCTCAGGTGAAGTTGGAAAAATTCATGCTCTCTTTGCATGTGCAAATTAAACATCAATTTTTGGGGCAGCAGGCTTGAAAAGTGCAGATTTTTACAATTAAAATTCACTATTCATGCTCTGGTGGCCATCTTTGTTTGAATTAATTGCAGGAATTCATTACAGGTGCTTTACAAAAGAAAAGAGCTTTAATCAATGTCCAATACATTGCATATATCCTCTGAATTTGAAGAATTATCCAGATCTGCACCAGTTTTGAAGAAATCCGGCCAAATAAGAAGAAAAAGAATTGTTCAGACAAAGATAGACAAAGCCATGGCGAAGAGAGATGAAAAAGAAAGCACGGGAGTCATGCATCAATTCCAAATTTGAGATATTGGAGACACGGATCTAGGCTCGGAACCTCTTGCTGAATTGATAGACATCCAGAGCAGGAAAGACTTCACTCATGCGTGCAGGATTTGCGTGCACATCGAGCTGGTCAGATCCACAACCCAGTCCAGAGATGCAGGTGCAGATCCAGATCCAGATGCAGATGCAAATCCATATGCAGATCCAGATCCAGATCTCATAGTTGCAAAAACTTCCGGCACAAAGGCTTCATCCTCTTGTTTCGAATGCAGCTCGTGAAGAAGTCAGTGCGTGGAAAATTCCTTCCAAGGATCTTGTGCATGTGCTCCCAATCTTCCAGTTGAAGCCTTCATTGAAGTTGCATTCACCCGGAGTGCTTTCCAGAATTTTTAATTGCTCATATGCAATTAAAAATAAGGATGAGAGTTATCTACGGCAAACATTGCACTGATGCATGTACAGGAGAAGAACTGCAAAAGCTTCAAGGATAAAAGAGAAGACAAGGCGAAGGAAAAATTCTAGCCGCTTCCAGATTCCAGCTTGTTGTTTCCAGATCGTTTCCAATTCCAGCTTGTTTCCAGATCTAGCTTGCTTCCAGATCCAACTACTCCCAGATCCAGTTTGGTGAGAATCAAAGTTTGAATCAGCTGCATGCAGACATATGAAAAAGGACAAGACTGCAACTTTCCTCTTCCTTCTTCTTTCTCTTATTTCCTCTGACAAAGTAATTGAGCGATCAATTAAATTATACAACTTAAGTGATT
Organism: Taxus chinensis; assembly: GCA_019776745.2. Classification (NCBI taxonomy): domain Eukaryota; kingdom Viridiplantae; phylum Streptophyta; class Pinopsida; order Cupressales; family Taxaceae; genus Taxus; species Taxus chinensis. Next base: position 783,068,576 of record CM034148.1, on the reverse strand, counting down.
GGTTTAAAAGCCATTACTTGAAGAAGTCAACTACTTGGAGATAGGTGGCAGACGTGCAAAATAGAAGGTTCTATTTTCAGTTGCAAATCATACATGTCATGCAAAGAGGAATTCCAGGAGGGAGATTGTCAGTTGTTTCCTTTCCGACTTCCACATGTGCCAGTTCAACTAAAAGCTTCCAACTTGTAATTGCCCCTCTACATTCTATAAGTAGAGGAAGAACCTTCGGGTTAATGAATCAGAATTTGTAAGCAGCAAACCTTGTGTTCCAGACTTTGTGCTGAAACCCTTGAGAGCCACTTGAAGCAAAGGAATATACAGGAGCAAATTTCTGGAGAACTTTGTGTCACGGTGTATTGTGTTTCTTGCTTTTTATCTTAGATCTTTTAATAGACTTTGTGTTATTTCAGATCTAGATCTAGAGCTACCTTTGCTTAGAATTCTGTGTTTATATCTATTGGTTTCTTCTATGTGCATGCAATCAACTCTGCTATCTATTGATTGGGATGCACATCTTCCCCATTTCTTCTCTGTGTTTACATAATTCCTTTCTTCTATAATATTTCCTTTCTTAAACAGTTGCTTACTTGCTGCAGAACTGTTCAGTTATGGTTCATGAACTGAGTAGTTAAAGTAAAACCCCATTTAGATATTAGCATACTTTAATTGACAAATCTGACACGGGAGCCTCACCGGTAAATGAGGGAGATTTATCTCATGACTGCCTAGGTTTTGTGCTATGCAGAAAATCTAGCCAACAGTTTTTGGCGATAAAGTTGGCTGAACAACTATTTTGCTTGAACATCTTGGAAAATGTGAGAAGACTTCTGATGTTAAGTAAAGCTTCAAATCCATAGGGTCAATGGACCAAGTAAATTTGGGTAACCTTGCTGAAGTAATTCCCCATCCTAATACATCTAATTCAGTAGATGAAAAGAGTGCTTTTTCGGGTGCCTAGATTGGATAATTTCTGGAACAAACCTATCGATAAGCAATTGCATCTTTTCTTGCCCAATCTGAAGTAGGATATTTTTTCCCTATGAATGGGTTTCTAGGCATCTCCCATTATCCAAATGCAAGGGAAATCATTCTCTCAGATTTTTAATGCAGACCTGAACTTTGTCCATGGATTTTCGACTTGATTAGTTATACTAAACAACCCATAAAGATTATGCCAAATCTTAGGAAATTGCTGAACCCTAATCAGAATGATTGGTGTAAAAGACCATACAATGAGTTTGTTGACTGCTGCGAAATCCAATAATTGCGACCTACCGATCTATTATAAAACCTCCAACAATAAGACTTAAAAATATGTTCTTCCAATCCATGTTAATCTCCTAATTTTTAGAGCAGCCAATAATTGCAATCCTCAAGTTCGCGTAGGGACAATCTAAGGCTAATACTGTACTGGTAGATATTCTCCATATTTTGGCTGAGAATATTACCAGCCCACAATTCTTCTGGAAATGTAATCAGCCTCCAGTAACGTTTATCTAAAGCAAGTGCCTAACAGTTTGTTTAACAGTTGATCTAAATGCCTAAACCTCCTTCCTTTTTAGGGCGACATAGAGAATCCCAATTAAATAATGACCATTTTGTGTCGATTTTGTGTGCCATTCCACAAAAAACTCTGATTCAAATAGCATCATTGTTTTTCAAAACTGATTTAGTAATATTAAGTAAACGAAACATAAATAGGGACCAGCCTGAAGGATAGCCTTAACCAGAGTTTCATTATCCAGCCCACTGTAAGAGCAATTTTCAGTCCCTATGCTGCTCACAAATTTGGTTGTATCTTACCTTAAGATATCATTTGGTATTAGCTCATACCATTGATTATTAGGGCTTGTGCAGCAAACAGAGGGACTGCCAGATAGTTAATCAAGGGAAGTAGTGTTTTCATTTTTGAAGATGCAAGATCATGGAGAATGATCTCTTCCTGATCTCAGCTGAATAGGAGGGAATAAATCATATTACTCGATGTTTGTTTCAGACTTGATACATTTGACAAGAGGCAAAGAAAACACATGGATGATTTTAGCAAATGGAAATGTTTCAAGCAAGGAAGAACTAGCTATTCCACTGAAGTGGCTTGGGAAGCCAATCAGTTTGCTTCATGAATCATCTATGAAACTGCAAATGAGGATAGCTATTATGTTCCTAAGAGGCTTAACAATATGATTTGGAGTTTGAGATTCAAGTTGAGGACAAGCACTTTCAGGGACCTTGTATGTCTTTTTTCTTGAACGAATCCTAAAGGATTCCTTGCTTTCTTCTTTCTAGACAGGCCAAGAAAATGATGAACAAGGGAAGATCGTGACATATTTCAGTTTTCTTCATTCATATTTATGTCTTATTTCCTTGGATTTCCCAAAACAAATGGGTCGGCTGTTGGATTACCATAAGTTCAACATAGAGAAAAAGACTGATCTTAAACAGGCCTCGGTATCCATTTAATGGAATCATTAAAAGAAAAACCAAAGATCGCTAAGAAGCTTTTGGTAAGAATCCTCAGTGCATGATCATGATGCTTGGATGACAATCTAATCTGATAAACATATAAGGAGATTAAGGGCTTCATTTAAAAGAGCATTTAATCTTTCCGCATATTCTAATTGAACTTTTGTGATTGTTCATTGTTCTTCAAAACTTTGGAAAGAGCTATAGTGTCTGGCATTTCGAAATTTTCGTAAATCCGCAGATTTAGGAATGAGAGAAATGAATGTTTTGTTTATTTCCTTAAGCATAGCAGTTTGGTTGGTTGGGGGAAAGTTTGGGCTTGAAGTCAGATAGCCTGATTTTTATATATACTAAGTAAGCCTCGTACTTAATGAGGGCGACTTGCATTGGTAAACTGATTTTGGTGCTCATGTAGGGCACGGAAATCCATACCTGAGTTCATATTGGGATTCGCTCATATTCAAGAAGGCTGTAATCAACTCATGTTTGTTGAGTTTGGGGTTTCTAAACTACGTCTTTTATAATTTTATTTGCAGTTGTGTTGGCTAGATTTTCTGCATTGCACAAAACCTAGGCAGTCATGAGATAAATCTCCCTCATTTACTGGTGAGGCTCCTCGTGTCAAATTTGTCAATTTAAGTATGCTAATATCTATATGGGGGTTTTACTTTAACTATTCAGCTCATGAACCATAGCTGATACAGTTTTGCAGCAAGTAAGCAGTTGTTTAAGAAAGAAAAATATGTTATAGAAGAAAATAATAACACATAGTAGAAGAAATAGGGAAGATGTGCAACCCAATCAATAGATAACAGAGTCTGATTACATGCACATAGAAGAATCCAATAGATATAAACACATAATTCTAAAAGCAAAGGCAGCTCTAGATTCCAGATCTAAAATAACACAAAGTTTATTAAAAGATCTAAGATTTAAAGTAAGAAACACAGTGCACCGTGACACAAAGTTCTCCGGAAACCTGCTCCTTAGTATTCCTTTGCTCCAAGTGGCTCTCAGGGGTTTCAGCACGAAGTCTAGAACACAAGATTGCTGCTTACAAATTTTGATCCTATTAACCCGGAGGTTCTTCTCCCACTTATAGAATGTAGGAGGGAAAGTACAAATGGGAAACTCTAACTGAACTAAAACATAAACAAGTAAAGATGACATTTGGCAATCATCCTCAACTAACTTCCTCCTTAAGTGACACATGTATCACTTAACTAATAGAATTGTTCCACATGACATTTAAGTAATGGTTGCAAAACCAATAACTTTAAAGTTTTACAATTTCATCCGGGAACATAGAAAATAGAAGAAGAAAGAATAAGAAGAAGTCATGCCAGCTGTAACATGTTATATCTTCTTCTTGTTTTGATATCGAATATACTTGTCGAACATGTAATGCAACATCTTTCCATCTGTTTTAGCCACTGCTTCCTTCTCTGTCTTGAACTGCAGCAACCCTTCATTCAACACTTTGATGCACGCTTCCACATCTTCCAAGCTCGGCCCAAACCTTGCAATATCCGCCTGCAGCGCCACCAGTCTACTGATAGAATTCATCGTGAAAGACTTAGTAGCATTCCATCAATTCTCTTTTGTACCATCAGAAGAGACCCTTCCAGGGAATTAGGCACCTTGCTAGGAACGATCTGCATGTATGAAGTAACACCTCCGACCACGTCCTCCTCAGTGAAAGAAATGATATTGTCTAGTAAGGATGATGTCCATACTCTCAAGTGCCTGCATCCTCTTCAGCAAAACTCTGCAAATCTCCAAACGGAAGGATACTGCAAAATCTAGCTGCTTCCCCTTCTCCACTGATCCATCTGGTACAATTTGCTCTACAACCAATACATCTCTTGGCAGCTTGTTGATCTTGGCCAAAATACTTAGGTTACTCTCAGCAACTGTGTTCGTGTCCACTATGCTTGTCACCAGTTGCTGCAGCTGATTTGCCGCATCATTCATAACCTTTAGGCAGGCTGACACTTCTCCAAGTTGTACAGAAGCTTGACACATAATCAAATCCTTCCATTCGTCAATAAATTTTACTTGATTGCTTGCATCCTCCATTTCCTGCATAAGATGATCACTCACCTGCTCTGTGCTAAATGGGCTAAATGGAAGGCTTAGCAACCTTGGCTATGATCTCGCATAATTAAGATACTTGCTTTTGCAACTTCTTCTTTCTCCGCCTTTTCACTGTCAAGCCGAAGGAATAGAGCATCTATCAATGTTTGCGTGTCCTGCTTCAATCCTTTTGTGGTGGCTTGACCGAGGGGTACTTTGGTTACTGTCACATCTTCTGCCGTGAGCTCCTCCTCTTTCTTTCCTTCTGCCGGAATCGATATCTCAGCAAACTTCTACCCTAATTCCTCGATGATCAACCTAGAAGTTGCTTTAGCAACTTTAGGCCTTCTATCTCTTCCACCTAGACTCTGGAGTAGTTGCAAGTCGTGCTCCTCTAAGTTCATCTCAATCTCTCGCTTCTGAAACCAACTGCGAAGCCAACCATTCCGAGAAGTTACTTCTCGGAGAATGAGAAGTCGCTGAGTGCACTACCATCTCTCGCTCTGCCTCCTCTCCATCAGAAAGTGCCACAGTGTTGTGGCTGCCATTCTCTGAATCATCCAAGGACAAAGCTCTTTTGAACTCCGTCATCTGTAGCTTCAACATCTCCTTTGGAACAGGTGCTGAACGGAGTGGCTGAGGAGAGAAGATAAATGTTGCCGGATTTAATGGAGGCATGGAAGTGTCCTGCTGCTACGGTGCAATAGTTGGTGAAGTACTGGTGTTGGAGAAGCTGGAGTTAAAGCCATGGTCATAGAAGTGATCTTCTCCTTTGATTGAGATCTTCTGTGTACTTTCAACTTCTCAGGACCTTCTGCTGCTTTCTCCTCGTGCTTCCGCTTGAGGGAATCTCCTGTGCCGAAGTTGCTCGTGATTTGATTCATCAATGCTTCATCAAGGCAATATCCCTTCGTCAACAACCAGTTTGAAGTGTTCACCAAAAACTGCAGAAGATCTTTCTTCAATTGTATGTCAGCCTCCTATGTTATCCTGAAGTACAGCTCTATCTCCTCCCATTTGATGGTAAGTGTCAAGTACCACATAGGCCCATCATCTTTAAGATCTGTAGGTATCCTTGCTAGTCCAAAGTCGAACACTTGTTGTGCTGATAGCCTGTTGAAATCTTTCTTTCTGACCTTGTACTCGCTTTCTGCACTTCATCCAGAAATCTTCTAATGAAGGCACATGTGCGTACTCCTTGGGAGATCATCTTCCTGGCTACTCCAAATGGATCAAAGTTCAGCCGTGCTAGGAAGAACTCTAGGCTCATACTTCAGAAAACATTTCAGCTTCGACTCCTATAGCTTTGTGGATGCTCTGACAGCTGTAATAACCCACTAATGATCTGGAAAGAAACCCGTAGAATTGTGCTACTTTCGATTGTAAGGTCATGCATCTCCATGAGTTGTCTACACAACTCCATGATGCCCCACTTTTCATTTGGATACCTCGACAACTTTACTGGTTCTCTCAGAAAATCCGGTTACCCTGAGATAGGTGAAGTTTGCAAACTGAGATGAAAATACAGCCAATGCTGGGATATAGCTTCCCAAGCTTCTTTGCTTATCCATGTTGGTCTTCATAGATCACTATTTAGATTTGCAAGATGAATTCGTAGAAGAACCCATCATTGACCACTTTGTAATCATTGTGGCATTCAAAAACTGTCAACTGCGTGGATAGCACTAAAAAATAGGATCTTTCTCTAGTACGCCACATCTATCTAGCTAATGAAGAATATACCTTGTACAAGGCTGTTGCATATACCAGGTATGAAGTCATTTTGAAGTTGTACAGTACTGCCTCACACTTCCGGAGTTGCTCACCAATGTTGTCACTGATGATCTCTGCCCAATTGATTATTGAATCTGCTTTGTTGATTTCAATGGTCCTGATAAAAGCATACATCTATGTGCAGAAGGTGTGAGCATTCGCTTCGCCATTTATCATGCATAACAACTTGGCAATATCGTCCACCTCTTGTACCAGATTGGACCGCAGAAGAGTTCTTGGGAACTTGGAAGGAGATATGGGCTTCTTCATGTATCATCTGTTGTTCATTATGTTCACGCAGTCAACTCTATGCTTCTCCCACCTGCTGCCGGCATCCTGAAGTCACCACCTTTCGTGCCGGAATCTTCAATCAATAATTGATGAACTGTGCTTCTAACCGGATTATTGTTTTCCCCGTAGCATCTCGAACTGATTTGGATGATGGATGGTAAGACCTAGCACACTCCATAACGAACTCTGGCAATTGGGATGTGTATGGAAACGCTGCAGCTCGAATAATTCCACTGCTTTTGACTCCACACATGAGGGAAGTCTTTCCTGCTCTGGATCTGTCAATCAATTCGGAAAGAAGTACAGGACCTAGAACTGTCTCTGATGTCTGCAAATTTAAAAGTGATGCATGACTCTATTGTGTTTTATTTTTCATCCCTCTTTGCCATGGCTGTATATATCTTTGTCTGAACAATTTTTTTTCTCTTTATTCAGCCGGAATTCTTCACTACTGGTGCAGATCTAGATAATTCTTCAGATTCGGACATTGATTTAAGCTCCCTTTCTCTTATAAAAGCACCTGTAATGAATTCCTGCAATTAATTCAGACAAAGATGGCAACCGGAACATGAACAGTGGATTTTAATCATAAAAATCTGCATAATTCAAACCTACTGCCCAAAAATTTGATGTTTTATTTGCATGCAAAACAAGCATGAATTTTACCAACTTCACCTGAGCACCTGTATCACTTATGCAGACAATTATCTAGATACAAATCAACCTCGTTCAACCTATGCGCCAAAATTGGAAGCTCCCAGCATTAATTACACCTTCTGAGCAAAAATCCTCTTCAAATGGGGCCCAATTTTTGTCTAGGCTGCACTTCTCTGCTTTTGAATTAATTAATTTACCCTTATGGCAGCCCCTGCTTATATAATCCTCATAATTCTATAATGAATTAATGTTTTTCCTATTCCTGACAATTAATTAATTATTTAATAAGCTTTACTCTTCAAATGGGACGCTTATTTTGTGCATGCTCATGGTTGCCATTAAATAAATTAAATTTATTTAATTTTAGACTTTTGCTTCTAGTTAACTCAAGCCTCACAGTATGCTTTGACCTTAGCCACTGAAAATAGGAATTAATTAAATCAATTAATACTTAAAAAAATATTATTTCTCTCCCAAACGGGGCGCATGTTTTGACATGAAGGGGCTGCATTAAATAAATAATATTTTTATAATTTTAGAAAGTCTAATTCCAACTTCCTTTATCCACTTTCCCTTTGTTGACTTTTCCACAAGCCTGGGTGCCAAAATTGGAGAAGAATTTAATTAATTTATTGCATTTAAGGCTGCCTTTCTTTCCCTAAAGGAGTCACACTTTTTGGTACGAGGGATTTCTATTTTTTAAAATCAATTGACAATGGAATTAATTACCCTGCAAGGTAGCTCCGAAAATCCCATGATTCACTTAAGTTGTTTGACTTTTATAATGGGATTATTTACCCTGCAAGGCAGGTAATAAAATCTCATCAATGCCTTTAGTGATTTTTCTTTTATTTCACAATGAGAATTTTTACCCTGCAAGGCAGGTAAGAAATTCCCGCCTGCCTACTGCCTCTAATTTTCCCATTGTGACTTAAGTGGCATTGCTTCCATGGGAAAAACTACTCTGCTACACAGGTACAAAATTTCCACCTACCTATTGCTTCCAATTTTCCCATGATTCACTTCGAAACCTCTTTTCCAAAAATGCGGCCAGCCCAGAAGAAGTTTTTTGGTGCACGACTTCATCTTTTCTGAGAGAACTAGACCTTTAATGGCTAATTCCTTCTAGCACAACGTGCATAGGCGATCTTCAGATACTCCAGACCAAGAATCAGGCCAAACCGGCAAAAGAATTGATCTAGAGAAATTTCACAAAAAACGAAACGGGAAAATACAAAAAACACAACGTTGTCAGAAGTCACAAATAAAGCCCAGGATTCATTCCTAGTTAAAAACCTATTGGTATATGGGAATAATGATATATACGATCAAAACAGGGTCAAACCGGAGCACGAATTGCCTCAAACGGGGCTCAAAATAATTAAATACAAATTTCCCGCAGGCAGACCCCAGTGACAGAATAAAACGATTTTGGCCATCTTGGTATTTGTCGAAAATGGCTTATATGGCTCCTTGGGAATATCTTGACACATTACAAGAACTTTTCGGCAATAAAACACAAAACGACCCATTATTTTGAAAGTACGATTTTTTTTTTAAATAGGTTAGTCCCAGATTTCATGGTCAAAATCTGGGGACACCAAGAAATTAACCGAGGCAGAACATCTAACACTTTTTGTTAGTTCTCTATATTGAGAGGTTGAGCTGTGAATAGTTCTATAAAGAACATAACTGATGCCATCTTAGCTCAGCTTGTCATGGATCATAGGCAATCATGGAATGTTTCTCTATATGCAACCCACAGTCCTTTGTGCATTCTTGAGTAAAGTAGCAAAGGTCATATTGGTCATCATCACTTGAATGCTTGATTCAAAGTTTAAGGAGTTTAAGAAGTTTCAAATCATTCGTTTTGCACCTGAACTATAAGCTCTGTATCTTCACCCATATCAGCATAGTCATGTATTCTCTGCCAATAGTGTTCAAGGGCAGATTTGTATCCTCAGTCATATTGCTTAACACATTCTTATCATTATGCATGATCATGAAATAAACATGACTCTTTCTACCTTATCCTTGGCATATTCTTACCTGATTCTTCCTTGGTATGACAGTAGATGTTCACTTACTAAAACTTCAAGACCCCATGCTTAGACTGTCCTCTTATGATGATCATGTTCATTGATGAATTCCCTTGGCCTCTGGTACTTATAACCCTGTTACCTGCACTTAATCATCGTCATAACATCATTCTACATCAATGCATCCATCATTAGCTTCAACCAAGAACTTGTATGGACCATCAAACCCCAAAAACTGTTATATAACAAGTTACCTCCTATATCTCTGCCTATCCTTGTTCAAGTGCATTCAAACTCAGAATAAGAGATGGTAAGCATGTTTTGCACCTGAGAAGAAGATGAATCCATCATGTTCTATCTCTATAAACACTATTATCTCTGTCTCACAAGAATTCATAGCTAACTCATTCAACATGTTCATGAAGACTGTCCTTTTATGACAGTTGGCACTTCATGGGGTTATAGATTTTTAGTCTTAGCTCTTGAACTCTGGCTTTTCATAGGACAATAGTCTTATAGGTTTGATTCTTAGTTCCTTAGGCTTTTGGGAGATTCAAATATAGGTAAACTTTGTTTAGAGATCCTTTTACACTATTAGGATTGAGCAAGGTATAGCAGGTTTGACTAAGCCTAGATTAAGGCATCCTTGTGACAGTTGTTACAAAAGAGCTTCACATCCATCTAAGACCTCGTAGATACCATAAAAACGTTCCAAAACATTAATCCAAACATTCTCAAACCTTAACACATGAGGATTTATCGAATTAACAATATTTACCTTTTTTTACCTTTGACTGTCATAGCTTCCTAAAATTGAAAAATTCTGGTATATCGATAACTTTCACTGTACATGTCCATTTGCTATAAAATTTGGTACACCTCTTCCACATCACCAGGCAGACATTTGGTTAAAATTTGGAGTAATTTCATTGGTTAAAACTGAAATTATATGATGCCGTAATTCCAGGCCGAGAGGACTCAATTGCATATAAAAACACCAAAACGTAGAGTCAAGAGCTGAAGTAAATTTCCTTGGGTTTGTGTTTGATTTGTCCTCGTCTTCATGATGACAGTAAAGTCTTTTGTCTTAGCTTTCATGACTGTGGGTTTTCATACTTGCTGTCTAGCTTAACCCACCTATGCACATCCTATGGAAATATATACACCAGAGTTATTAGCTTATACATCAAACATCACTCCATTGTGAATCAATCAAATACATATAATGAAAGGGAATTCAAAGGTCTATAATGCTCAGAAGATCCAAACAAGTCTTATTCATATAAAGAACTATCTTACAACATTGTCACAATGTAAGTCTTATTCCAAACTCCAAAAATTTACCTCTTGCATGCTAATTGTTCACTATCACAACTCTGCCCTTGATAGGAATTCGACCCTATCACTCTTGACTAGTTTGAATTAGCTATATTAGTCCTTATCAAGATCTAGAATCCCTATTTGGGTGATATTCTCAACCATGCATGCTTGAAACAAGGCGCTAATTTGCCAACTATAACCTTTGACAGCTGAATTTTGATCAACACCATATCTTAGTGTTAGAACTATAATATTAAGTGCATCATAATGTTTAGTTTATAGTTAAATAATATAGAAAAGTTCATATTCTTATTATTTAAATATAAACTTTAGGTTAGGTTTGTTAGTTATTGATTATCTAACTATTTATTAAATCGGGGTGTACCCCGTCACTTAATATGGACATAACCCTTCGGGTTATTTAAATACGACTATAGGTCATATTTATAAGATCACGTGAATCTTTATAACATTGTCACAATGTAAGTCTTATTCCAAACTCCAAAAATTTACCTCTTGCATGCTAATTGTTCACTATCACAACTCTGCCCTTGATAGGAATTCGACCCTATCACTCTTGAATAGTTTGAATTAGCTATTTTAGTCCTTATCAAGATCTAGAATCCCTATTTGGGTGATATTCTCAACCATGCATGCTTGAAACAAGGCGCTAATTTGCCAACTATAACCTTTGACAGCTGAATTTTGATCAACACCATATCTTAGTGTTAGAACTATAATATTAAGTGCATCATAATGTTTAGTTTATAGTTAAATAATATAGAAAAGTTCATATTCTTATTATTTAAATATAAACTTTAGGTTAGGTTTGTTAGTTATTGATTATCTAACTATTTATTAAATCGGGGTGTGCCCCGTCACTTAATATGGACATAACCCTTCGGGTTATTTAAATACGACTATAGGTCATATTTATAGAGCTATTTTATTATTTAAATATAACACTTGAGTAAAAAAAGTTAGGTTTGTTAGTTATGATTATCTAACTATTATTAAATCGGGGTGTACCCCGTCACTTAATAATGGACATAACCTTTCGGGTTATTTAAAACGACAATAGTCATATTTATAAGATCACGTGAATCTTTATGACATTGTCCACAATGTGTAGTCTTGATCCAAACTCCAAAAATTTACCTCTTGCATGCTAATTGTTGCACTATCACACCTCCCGTTGATATGAATTCTACCCATCACTCTTGTGGTTGAATAGTATTTTAGTCCTTCAAGAATCGAGATCACTGTTGGGTGATTTCCAACGCATGCATGCTTAAACAAGGCGCTAATTTGCCAACTAATAACCTTGACAGCTGAATTTTGATCAACAACCATTCTTAATTGTTGAACTATAATATTAGCGCATCAAATGTTTAGTTTATTAGTTAAATATATAGAAAAGTTCATATTCTAGTATTTAAATATATTTATTAAATCGGGTGTGCCCCGTCACTTAATATGGACATAACCCTTCGGGTTATTTAAATACGACTATAGTCATATTTATAAGATCACGTGAATCTTTATAGATCATGGGTAAATACAGGGAGTAGGAGGGAGGAGTTACTGGACTGGGATGTAAATATTTCTCAATATAGTGGATTATTCTTCCGTGGTTTTTTACCCATTTATGGGTTTTCCATGTTAAATTTTGTGTCATTGTGTTCCTATTCTTTACTTTGTTTATTTATTTCATTCTTATAAAGTTGGTTATAATGTTTATGTTAATATTAATTGTTATTTCAATTTTATATCTCAGACAGAATTGGATATGTTAATAAATCAATGTTTTTGGAGATTTGTGTGTGCACGGGTAAAAGGGGCGAGGTAAGGGCTAAAATGTTTCAGAAATATTTTATTAATTTCGTATAGTTTGTAATGTGTGGACTGACCAGGTAAAATTCCAGGGTAAAGGATGCAAAAATCTAAGTCACAAGGTCTCTCATAGGGAGACAATCTTCCTCTAGAATAGAAATTTAATTTTTCCTATTGGCTACATTAAAGACCCATGGAATGGGGTCATGAACAATAAATTTTCAAACCTCCTATATTTTTGGTTGTTTAAAACCTTTTGCAAATCTCAATATTTTCCAAATATTTATTTCTAATGTGTGGCGAGAGATCAATTCACCAAGGATTAATAAGAAACTTCCTAAGGAAGAGACAACCTCCATATTCACAGGCCCTTAAAAAATCCCCATTGGCTCAGACTCAAACTGTTAAATAGAAACCATTTTTTTGGTTATATCTAAATTTAAAATTTTAAGCTAACATTATATGTCCCCCACATATTTTAAACCAACTCCATTATCTCCCACATTTGGTTTTATCCTAGGTGGCATTCAATTGTTTATAAAGTTTAAAATCTTCCAAATCCCAAAGGATCTTTGCAAATGGCTTCCAAATCTTGTAAAAATCCATCTATCTGGAAACATCTTTACAGGTCCAATTCCAAGTGATCTCCTAAGATTTACTTATCTGAATGCCCTTTAGAGAAATTGTCACTTCCAGAGAAATGTGTTTGGTGTCCCAAGATTTCACCTTGAAATCTGGGACTACCCCTTTAAAAAAAGTTCATTCTTTTTAATATAACGCATCCTTTTGTGTTTGTATTGCCTGAAGTTGTCTCTATTATGTTAAGATATTCTCAGTAAACCATATGGGCCTATTTCGACCAATACCCAGATGCTAAAACTCATTTTATCCCTCCGCCGAGTTTTGTCTGCAAGAATTTTATTTAATTATTTACTAAACAAATAAAGTTCCGTTTAATGTGTTTGGTGTCCCCAGATTTCACCCCCCCTTTAAAAAAAATTCATTCCTTTTACTATAACAAGTCCTTTTGTGTTTTTATTCCCTGAAGTTGCCTCTATTACGTTAAGATATTCCCAATGAACCATATGAGCCAATTTCGACCAATACCCAGATGCTAAAACTCATTTTATCCCTCCGCCAAATTTTGTCTATGGGAATTTTATTTAATTATTTATTAAACAAATAAAGTTTCGTTTAATGTCAATTGTGCTGCAGTTGAACCCTGTTGAAGTTTTTCATGCCAGTGTTCTCACATCTCAATCGTGTTTTCACCAAGAATGACTTTAGAGCAATTGTCTGCAACTTTTGGCAGCGTTTTTCAATTTTATTTCTTTTTGCATTTGTTTTTGGTTTTCTCCGCGGTCTGTCTTTTAAATTCCCCTTGATTCGTTCTTTGTTCTGTATAGCCTGTTTAATTGCCTGGAACATCTGGAAGTCATCCATGGCCTCAACAAAGGAAGGAATTAATCACGGAGTGCTGACTTATGACCTGAAAAGAAGAATTTAAGCAGAAAAAACCTCTTCTAGGTAAGTCGCACTTTTTGGGATAATAGATCTAAATTGACGATGGGAATTTTAGCAGTGGAAGGCAGACGGGAATTTCTTGCCTACCTAGCAAATTACTTTTTCCCATCAAAACAAAATCACTTAAGCTGCCAATGAGAATTTTATAAGTGGCAGGCAGGCGGGAATTTCCTACCTGCCTAGTAGGGTGAAAATTCTCATTTGAAAGAAAAATCACTTAAAGCACCGGCGGGAATTTCTTACCTGCAGTGCAAGGTGGAAATTCCAATTGCTTTGACTTCTATTTTTAGAAACTTCCCTTGCCAAAAAGTGCGACCCACCTTGGCATTAATACATGTAATTAATGATATTTATTAATGGTATTTCTAGCTAAGTTTTGCGCCATAAATAGAAGGAAAGTCAAGGAAAGTGGATGAGCTAAACTGAAGCCAATGATGCATGCTAAAAATAAATAAAATAAATTCATTAAAAAGCAATCAAAAGCATCCAGAATTGGACGCCCAAATTGGAAGAAGCATGGCTTTTAATTAATTAAATTGCTAAAAAATAAGGAAAGGCAATTATTGAAATTAGCACGCAGATGGCTATATAAGCATGGGGTGCCATAAAGGAGAAACAATTAATTATTTTTAATGAAGTTTGCAGCCCAGACAGGTTTTAGCACCAAGGGAAGGAGGATTTTGCATTAAAGAGTGTTTTCCATTGCCGGGAAGCTTCCAGTTTTGGCGCATAAGGTTGGAATAACTTAATTTTTGTCATTTTGATTGTCTACATGTTGGTATAAGCGCCCAGGGGAATTAAATAATATTTTTTCTTGCTTTGTATGCAAGCAAAGTCTCAAATTTTAGTGCAACAAGCTTTATATGCAGATTTTGGTGATAAAAATCAAGTATTCATGCCATGGACTCCATCTTTGTCTGAATTAATTGCAGGTATTCATCACAGGTGTTCATATTAGTGAAATGAAGTCCGAATCAATGTCAGATAAATTGAATATATCTTCCAAATCAGAAGAAGTTTCCAGATCTACACAAATTGATTCAATTACAAGGGATTCCGGCAGAATTAAAAAAAAAAAAAGCTCAGACAAAGATTGTTCCAAGCATGATGAAAGAGAACGATCAGCAGATTCATGCATAACTTCCAGATTCGCTGACATCAATGATACAGACATAGGCCTTGACCCCATCACTGATTTAATTAACAGATCCAAAGCCGGAAGGACAACTCTCATGCGGGCAATTAAAAGTAGTGAGATTATTCAAGGTTCAACGGTTCTAATCACAATTCAGTTGCTTGAATTTGCTATGGAGTGTGCAAGGTCTTATCATCCTCTTTCTAGAACAATTCGGGATGCTGCAAGAAAGACAATAATCAGGTTGGATGCACAATTTAATAATTATTGCCTGCAGATTCAGACACGACCTGTGGTGATTGTAATTAGCATGATGGATGTTGGCAATAGATGGGAGAAGCACTTAGCAGATTGCGTGGGCATAATGAATAACAGATACATGAAGAAGCCCAGACCTCCATCAAAGTTCCCGTGGACTTTTCCACAATCCAATCTAGTGAAGGAAGTTAATGATATTACTAAATTACTTTTGTAACGCTCAAAATTACTAGAACTGGAAAATGAGAATATTTTTTTTTTAAACATACATAAAAATAGATTACACAGCTGCAATTCTACAAATTTATTTAATCAAATTTGTTCTTTTGATCTATCTGATAACATCCTTGTAAGCCATGTGCGGCTGAGAAGGGTGTATCCAGATCTCCATGATCTCCCTTCGCCACTACTTCGAGTGACAATGCTTACTAGCATTTTGGCTCGACCTTTTTCAGGTCATCGGAACCATGTGAAAGTCCTTGGGTTCACCTATATACAGAGAGGGGGGTCCACATCCCATATATAGGTGTAATACAATAGTCCCCCATATACAGAGAGGGGGGTCGCTTGGAGCAAGGTTAGTTGGTATATATAGGATAGGCAAGCGGCACCCTCCCCTCTATATAGATTAGATAGGGGTTGGTTGCTCATCGCCATATAGATCTCTATGGAGGGGTTGGGAGGCCCTATACATCTATGGTCTCTATATAGGGGCGACATCCGATAGGGTTGGCTGCCAAGGGTGGCGACATCCACAATTCTCTCCGATTGTGGACCGTGCTCGATCGCGGTGGAGATTATTCTGACCGGCATGCCATTCTATATACATCTGAATAGTTGATGCATATCTATATGGGTCCTCCCGGCTGGGTCCCCTATAGTTCTATATGGGTCCTCCCGGTAAGGATATAGAGGGCCAAGAATATTCTTTCTATACAGTCTAGCCGCCGCACTCTCTGCTATATAGACTAGAGTGGGCCATCGGGGAAGTCCCTCAAGGATATAAGCCATTTATCGATATAGTAGGCCGTCGGGCCCTCATCTATCTAATCCATATAGGGGCTGGATTAATAGGCTCTGTATATAGGGGAGATAGTCATGCTCATAACTCAACCCGTCGTGTCGCCCCGAGCCGCCATCGGGCCTATCGGTGGGAGGGGGTGAGTTCTCTATATAGGGCCGACTAGATATAGATAGCTATAGCCGCACCCGCCCCCTTCTTGGGTCTCGATCCCTCGCCATAGAGAGGTGGGACCACCTATATAGATCTAGAGATCTAGCTGCGAGTGCCCTATCTAAATAGAGAATTGGGGCCCTCGATTGATGACAATCGAGTCCCTCCCCAGATAGCCCCTCCGGAGACCCTCCGGAGACCCTACCCTCTATTTTCTCTCATCCGGAGGGTCTCCGGAGGGGCGGGAGACAAGGTATAGATAGATGGGGCCCCCCCCCTCTCTATTCTATCTTATCTCGCCATATAGATAGTTCAGGGCTCCCCTCTCTATTCTATCTTATCTCGGTATTCTCCCCCCCCCTCTCTCACCCCCCCTCTCTCTATATGGGTGAGAGAGGGGGGGCGAGAGAGGGCTCGGCTCCCCGGGGGCCCTCTCTATTCTATCTTATCTCGCCATATAGATAGTTCAGGGCTCCCCCCATCTATATAGAAGGGCTCGGTATTCTCTATATGGCCTCCAGATCCATATCTATATAGGGGGGCCCCCATATAGATCTAGATAGGGGAGAATAGATAGGGGGTTGAGTGGTTCGCTGACGCTCACACCTCGACCCCCTCGACATCTATATAGAGGGGGGGGTCGAGCTCTATTAATCCTCTACTCTACGCTATACCAGTCATCGTCATCAGTCGTATCACGTATATATACAAAATGAAGTCATCAGTCGTATCACGTACATAAAGGATGGAGAGATGGATGCCACCCCCAGATAATATATAGGTAACAGTGCCCCGGCCACCGGGCCATTGATTGAAGTGCATATACTATAGATGGATACTATGGAGAGTTGGTCGAGTCCATCCCCGGATGCCCCTATGACGATATGGGTCGAGCCCGTCGCCATATATCTAATCTGAACTAGGAGGGGTGCAGACTATAGCTTCTTGATCCATTCACACTTGATAATGGGGATGCCGGCAGGGAGCTGTATGAGCGGTCACGTCCACGTACGGCTCTGTGAGAAGGATGGCCTTGTTGTACCCCACTCTCGTCTCCGATGGGGTCTGCTCTCTCTCTTCCAGGGGAGTATGCCAATATGATCTTAATGAGGTGCGGAGCTTTGCATCTGACATTCGTTCGGCTTCCCTCTGCGGAAGCGTCCGTCCCCCCTTTGCTCACTTCACTATAGATCAGATCCCACCAATCTAAGCCTAAGCCATACCATACCATACCATATAGATTTCGTCTCGTCTCCGGAGACGGAATGGGGAATATGGCGCAATCGGTCAAGAGCTGGTTAGTTCGCTGTCGCTCACTCACTGGCCTATATCTATAGGGGGGTTTCTCTCCCCGCCGAGTTGGCGACAGCGAACTAACGCCATATATCTAGAGGGGCAAGGCGAGAGGGAGAAGTTTAGTTTATGGGGGGGCGGTAAACCCCTCCGGGCGATCCGGAGAAGAGTGGTAGGTGGTCCCGCGAAGCTTTCGGAGAAGGGTAGCCTGGTGTGTAAGCACAGCAATGAACCGCGAACCCTCGGACCCAGCTAAGATGAGGGGGGGAGATCCCAAGTACAAGCCTTCTCCACCTATGCATGTGCCGAATGCTCATACGGGGAAGTGCACTCGTTGCTCCGTTCCGTTTTCTTTGGGGCGCCATATAGAGAGATAGGGGGGGGGGTGCGGACACACCTGCGCGGATTGCGGGTGACGGCTACAGGATTGGCGGGGAAGTGAACAGTACCCGACGACGGGGATGAATGTAGACCCATCGGACAGGGATAATCATTCCGGTCCCGGGGAGACTCATTGGGAATGAAGGTCTACATTGTAGACCCAGTCACAGGAGGCGAAGCGCAATAGGGAGAAAACACCGCCCCCCCCCTATATAGAGATGGGAGATAGGGGGGGGGGGAGCCGGCGGATCGACTAGAGATAGGGGTTAGTTCGCTGTTGCTCACCGTAGTATATAGAGTTGAGTTCCCCGACCTATCGGTTGACATAGTGTGATAGGGCCGGCGGTGGGCGATAGTCTATATAGTTAGAGTTTAATTGGCGCCCCGGCCATCGGGGCCCTTATACTCTCTCTATCCTCGGCCCCCCTCTCTCCCATATAGATATAATAGGGGGGGCCCTATCTAGATCTATATGGGGGGGGGCCGAGTACTCTCTCATATCTCTCATATACAATAGTGGTATGGGTCTGTAGTGGTATGGCACGGTAGTATGCCTCTATCATGTCACGTGTATATAGGAGATACACATGAGTCATGTTGTCTGTGAGTCATGAGCCATGGTTGGCCGGTTTGCTTGGGTATTGGGACAGCCATTCCAACATTGATGTCTTGGTATGGGAGCGACTCGGTATTGGGCCAGTTGGTATTGGCAAACCAAGTCCCCCGGTTCTCCCTCTCCCGGCCCCGGATGTCGGTCACTGGTTAGATGGCCCAGGCGGCACCGAGGCGTATTCAATTTCAATTCAACGGCGCACTAGTATTCTTCGCTGGGCCACCCACACTAGGCTACAGGGTTATAGTAGTCATATTCTAGTCAATGGCAGGCATCACACAACGGGCCCACAGCTATATAGTCAACCCATACCCATACGTATCTAGGGGAAACCCATTCAATGACGAACTAAACTCTAGTAGAGGGGAGGGGCGGTCGTATATATAGATCTGGGGGGCAGGCATTATCCATCACATCATGTTACCCACATCACACCCATTCCATTATCCATCATGATAGAGATGAGATCGGTACGGTATATTCATTATGCATCACACACATCATTCATGCCACGCCGGGCATCGTGCACGTTGGGTCACTTCGGTCATACATATTCCGTATGCCCCGATCTGGGCATTGATCATTGATAGACTTGTTCAATCATTGATAGACTGAACGCCAAGCCGATAGCATTGATAGCCATATAGAGAGAGAGATAGAGAGAGAGATAGAGAGAGAGATAGAGAGAGAGATAGATAGATAGAGAGAGATATATATCTGAGAGAGAGATAGAGAGATAGAGAGAGAGATCTATATATATATATATATATCTATAGATCTATAGATATCTATCTATCTATCTATAGAGGCCTCTCTATAGATCTTATCTATCTGGGCGGGCGGATTCATCGTTTGCCTTGCCTATAGCCTATATAAGAGATGGGGGATGGGGTCGGCGGCCGGCGGCCCCACCCGGGAACCGACTGATCCACCAGATTCACGCCTGAAGATATATAGAGATGGCCCCGATCGAGGGGGTGCCCCATATCTTATCTAGGACCTGGCCCCCCCCCCTCCATATAGATATAGAATTGAGAATTCTAGATATGGCGGGGTCATACCGGATGCTCTATATAGCCAGCCCGTCGTCACCTCGATTGACTGGCGCCCCCCATCCATAAGAAATGAAATACTGTTCCCTATATAGAGATAGGCCAGATCGGCCACGATGGAGAACAAACCAAACAAAACATATTACGTATGTAATATAGAAAGAATGGGTGATCGATTCGCGTCGATTCATGGTCCCGATCTATTGAGTTCCGAGTCCCCATATCTATATAGGGGGCCTATATTCTCTAGAGAGGGGCGCTCCCGTTCCGCCGGAATAATTCAGAAGGGCTTCTAGTCTAATCGGTTGAATAGAGAGAATGGGGCTTATAGTTTAATCGGTTGAAACGTACCGCTCATAACGGTGATATTGTAGGTTCGAGCCCTACTAAGCCTATTCCCCCGGTCCGAAGGTCATTTCTGAATAGAGCCCTTACTATTCCTGTCTTACCCCCTTACCACCAGGTCTTACTATCCGGTCGGGAGAGCACCCCGATAGGCGACCCCTATCTATATCTATATATGTCGTCACTGGCATTGCGTCGATCAAGCTCCTATCAGTCCTATCAGATTCCATTCAACCCGTCGAATCCCAGTTCTGATCTGACTTCCCTCAGGCCCTTCCCTTGTTCAGGTCACTGTATCGGGACGGGCCGGGTCCACGGAAATCGAGTCGGCTATCTATCTCTCTGATTCGTGGATAATGATAATAGAGACTGAGACTCGCCTTCCCGCAGACCGAGACTGCCGATACTGTAGATATCTGATCCGATCCGCCTCTCGTCCCAATGCCATGTCCGGTCACGTCTCCGGTTCAGCATTATCTAGATCAATCCTCTTTCCCTAGCTACCCAGTGCCCCCATATATGGATAGGGGGTTCGAATCCGGCGGGCCGACTCGCTGGCCCCTCACTATCTATCTATCTATCTATCTATATAGAGAAACTCGGCCATGCCGCGCCGGCCCAGATGTCGATACCCTATCTATATATGGGATTCACACCCTATCTATATATGGCGTATCTAGCCCGCCAGGCACGGAATAGAGAATCGGGGGATCGGATTCGAACACGGAGATATGAAGAGGGGAATCGCCGCATGTGTTGAGCATGAGCATACAGTTAGCGTTCGATCGGACGCGGTGATTCTATACTTTACTCGTAAGTCGGTCATACTGATACTACGTCCTAGCGATTGAAGTGGATCGGCGTTTCGGGAAGTGTTTTTCCGAAAACCGCACGGGAGATGGGGGGGGGGAGATGGGCCTAGCCGTTGTGATATGAACAGATATATAGATAGGAGCCCCAATGAAATTGAATTAAGAATTCAATATAGGTTGGGCAGGAGTAAGTGTGCCGAGAACAGAGAACAGCCCGTTTCTAGATCGTTCTCCCTTTCCCGATCGGTATAGGTTCGCCTACTATACTAAAGGCACTACCACCCATCCTCATGAGTTTCTGGATGGGTCAGTCAGGCAAGGCACAGATAGCGACAGGGAGCGTCTCTTCCCATTCACTCCCAGATCTATATATAGGGGGCACTCCCTTTCACTCTATATGTCCCCGTCCCCTGCCGCCTTTCACTATATATCACGAAACGCCTTCTCTACCTTCTCTATACATCGGGCATCAGGACCCCCTATGTATAGCATGATCCGCTTGAAGAGAGAGATATAGAGAGAGAGAGATATATATCTGAGAGAGATATAGATAGAACGCCATCCATGCCTTCCGCCTTCGAGAATAATGGAATGGGTCGAGATTGAGATGGAGAGCGCTACGAACAATCTTAGTCGCAGCTTGGTCTCGCGGTTATCAGTGGCAGCATCCACATACCACCATGGATCGGGATCGGCCATGGATCGGGATCGGCCATGGATCGGGATCGGCCATAGATCGGGATGGGGATTTTGTTGTTCAAGTCCGGCCGCGGCCCTAGCCGATCCGCCGGCCGAACGAAGAATTCAGAATTCTAAATAATAGGGCGGGGCGGGCTGGGCTGCGAGCCATCATCCCAGCAGCACAAACAGCCCAGAAACGAGATGTCGCGGATTGAACGCGGTCCTCTTCCAGATATGAGATATTGAGATAGAGTATATATGTTCGCCGTTCGGCCCGATGGTCCAAGGCGAACGGCGGAGCAAAGAACAGAGGTCCCCCCTATCTATATATTGATATTGCAAATGGGGAAGAACACTGCCCCATATATAGATAGGATAGGATAGGATAGGATAGGCCCTACCCTATATTATTGATTGAGTATTCGGGAGATTCATCTGATAGGACAACTCGTCGCCCTCCGCCCCTAGAAATTCAAGGGAGGGGGGCGCAGTAGCTAGACGGAGCCCACCAACGACGATTCCAGAGACCGGCCGCTTCCCTCCATCAGTTCCGATCGGGATAAGGTTGGTGGAGCATCGTACGGCGTGGAGAGAACCCTCTATAGAGTATTGATGCAGCCTCTACTATCTACCTCTACTATCTACGTAATATGATTGATGAGGTCCATGAGGAAGGGTGATGCGGTCGGGAGTCCCGAACTCACCCCGCATAGATCTAGATAGGGGCTGAGCCCAGAGGCGGAGATGGAATAGAAATCTATTTTATTTCAGGTTCGTTCATCATAGAACTATAACTGGAACGAGGAGCAACTCTCCAGTCAACTGAGCCATCTCCATCTAGGCACAAGGCCGTGGCACCGCCAAATTGTTCTAAACCCAACCTAACCTATATAGGGGTGGGGGGTGGGCGCCCATGCCCATATCTATATAGGGGGGAGATCATTCTCGCTCGACAGGCCCTATCCATAAATTTCGAGGGGGGGTCGGAATCGCGCCCGATCGACGGCCCAGGGACTCTATGTAGATAATGATATGCCCGCCATCTCTAGTTATCATATAGATAGAGTGGTGGCCCAGACTGGGTGCGACAACCCCCCTTGAAATCTATAGGGGGTTCTGCTCTCTACATCTGCCTCCCTATATCAAATCAATGGTATAGGGGAGCGCCTACCGTTCTGTTCCCGCCGTTGCTTCTGTTCCTGCTCTCGCTATAGCCTATATATTTATTCATAGGGGCTCCTGTCCTCACGCCCCTCGGCGAATTGTTCGAATGAATCTCCAATCACAGGAGAAGAAAGAATCTCCGGATCGATCAACAGGCAACAGGCGGTCCCGCAATCGGAAAGAATGCACGACGACGTCTAAGGACCGTTCGGGAAAGGGGGAGCCATTCGGGTTCGGGAAAACAGATAAACCAGGCCCCTATCTCAATATGGGAGAACAGATCAGGAGAACCGCACAGAGAAGAGAAATATATGGTATGGGAAATGAATGGCCGGGCCGCTCTTGATGATACCCGTACAGATCCGATCCGGGATTCGAATGCATGCCGGCGTCTCCTGGAGATTCGAATGAGATATGAGATCTATATAGAGGGCAGGGCCCTATCTGGAATCTTGAGAACACAGATCTGGGATTGGAGAGATAAGAACACAGATCTGGTCGGGGACCGCACAGATGAGAACACAGATATGGAGTGCCCTATAGAATCTATAGAACTATTCGTTTGCATGTCTGTCTGTCTAATATTCGCTTCGTTTCGTTGGGACGGCCATATACCATAGACCAAGAACCACACAGATGAGAACACAGATATGGAGTGCCCTATAGAGATAAATATGACTATTCGAACCTTGGCATGTCATGTCGGCTTTGACCATGTCTCATTCGGGCCATATACCATAGACCGAGAAAGATAAGATAGAGTTGGGAGTGCCCTATACTCTATATAGAGTAGAGAAATCTTTTTGCACGAATCGAACCTGTCTAATCTAATAGCGGATGCCTAATGGAATAAATAGCTCTGAGTTGAGGAAAGGGAGAACCGCAAGAACCATTCGGGAACGGGAGAACAGATCGACCATTCGGGCCATATACCATACCCTGGAGTGGAAGGATTCGAACCTTTGCATGTCGGTACCGAAAACCGATGCCTTACCACTTGGCTATACTCCATACGGGGGGCAGCGAAGAACAAGAATGAGCGGACACCAAGTGCTTCCTAGACCCAATCAGATATGCTTCCCAATCATTCTCTGCCCTATCTAAAGAATCTATGTCTATATATGGCCGCCCCTATCTAGAATTCTGTTCTGAACTATGGAGCCCTATAGATAGATCTAACTGGGGTGAGCGATAGATCTATGATATCTATTCCCTATAGATCCATATGCCCGGGCGGCCCCTTATCTATATATGCGGCACCCTCTATATCCCCTATCGGCCCTCCATAGTTCTGAGAGAGAGAGATTGGGGCCCGAACTCCCATATAGATGGCGAGGGCCCCCTCTCTCTAGATGGGGCCCATATATCAAGATAAGATAGTTCAGGAGGCCCTATATAGAGATCTGGAGAGGGCGAGGGGTGAGCGTAGCGAACCACTCGCCCGCCCCCCCTGAACTCTGAACTCTCTCGGCTCCCAGATTTCTATATAGGGCTGGAGGGCCCCCAATCTCTCTATCTGCCAGATCTGATCTCTTTAGAGGGGAGGGGAGGGGAGGGGCCCGCCCCCCCTGAACTCTCTCGGCTCGGCCCCCAATCTCTCTATCTGCCAGATCTGATCTCGGAGGGGCCCGCCCCTCTCTATCTGGAGGGTGAGGGGTGAGCGTAGCGTAGCGGAGCGAACCACTCGATTGAGAGATCAATCGAGGAGTGAGCGTAGCGGAGCGAACCACTCGATTGAGAGATCAATCGAGGAGTGAGCGTAGCGAACCACTCGCCCGCCCCTCTATTCTCTCTGGAGGGCGAGGACAGATATAGATATAGGGGGGACTCGTCCGCCCCTATATCTGAATGAGACTATCTGAATGAGACTATCTGAACTCTGAATGAGACTATCTGAACTCTGTATCTCTCTCTCTATCTCTCTCTCTCTATATCTCTATCTGTATCTCTCTCTCTATCTCTCTCTCTATCTCTATCTATATCTGAATGAGACTCTCTGAACTCTGAATGAGACTATATATCTCGTAGCGAACCACTCGATTGAGAAATCAATCGAGGGCCGATAAGATCTATATAGGGAGGGGAGCCCTATATTCCATGGACACAATGAATCAAATGAATCAATGTTCCGAGCTAATGAATCTTTCAATGTGAATCAATGTTATTACATACGTAATATGATCGGATCGTTCGATTGGAACAAATCAAATAGGATATGGCGGCACCACCAATATATGGATGGATGGATGGATGGATGGATGGATGGATGGATGGATGGATAGTGGCCAATGAACAACGGCACGATCACGACCACCCCGGGGCCCCCTCCCCCTAGATATAGATATCTATCTCTCTCTCTATATCTCTCTCTATCTATCTCTATATCTATATCTCTCTCTATCTCTATATCTATCTCTATATCTCTATCTCTCTCTATATCTCTATCTCTCTATCATCTATCCATCGAGAGCCGGATAGAGAAATAAATAAAGAAATAAAGAAATAAAGAAATAAGGGGCTCGGGTACACTCCTTGACTTGATAGCTCGTTAACCCGTATCAAGCTCTTGTATACCGTCTCGGGTACACTCCTTGATAGCTTGTATACCGGTGTATACCGGTGTATACCGGTGTATACCGGTAGACCGGATTGAGAGCTTGGCTGTAGACCGGCAAGCTCAAGCTTGACTGTATACCGTCTTGAGAGCTCGGGTATAGACTGTAGGCAAGCTCGGGTACACTCCCCTATCGGACCGGATTGCCCTATGGGGTTAACCCGTTGAGAGCTTAAGATAGATGGTATTATATTATATTATATTATATTATATTATATTATATTATATTATATTATATAAGTAATACGATTGGCACTCCTCTATATAGATAGAGAGATAGAGAGATAGATAGATAGAGAGAGATATAGAGAGATAGATAGATAGATAGGGTCAGAGATCTATAGGGGGTCCTCACCCCGTTCTATCTAGATCTAGATAGAACTAGAGCTGCTGTATGGATATATAGGGGGAGAATAGAGATAGGGAGATAGGGCTATAGGTGGTCGACCCCCCCCCCTCTCTATTCTATCTTATCTCGGCTCCCATATCTATATAGGGGGGGCCATATAGATCTATAGGGCAGATATAGATATAGGGGTCTCCGCTATATAGACATATGGCTAGCTGACTGATTGACTAACGGACTAACTGACTAACTAACATCCAAAGATCTCTATATAGGGTCGAGGGCCCTATCTAACTATCTGGGCCCTATCTATATATGGCATGGCTTTTGACTGATCGAGTAGCTGAACCCTAGCCCAACAGGTCACCGGACTCTATATTTCTCACTTGCCCCATAGATATAGAGGCTTACATATATAGACGTAGATCTATGTCTATGCGGTGTTTGGATTGATTGATCCTCACCAGCGGGATGGATGGATGGATGGGTATGTGCGGACGGCCCCATAGATATCTATTTGGTTGCCCTATAGAGAGATATGGCTGATCTATATGGCTGATCTATGCCTATGCGGTAAGATAAGATGTCGGATTGATCCTCACGTATATGCGGGCCAACTGAACTATACACAGTCGAGGAGCCCCCCTATCTTCTCTATATATGGGCGGAGTATAGTCGAGTCGTCTATCTGGGGTGGGGGGGGCTAGGCCTACTAGATATAGCTGGCCCCCGCTCGACCATATATATATATATATAGAATATATATATCACAGGACCCTATAGAATGATAATGGCGCCCGGATCTGATCTCCCATATAAGAGAGAGGGGATGGGGCCATCTCTCTATATCTATCTATCTATCTATCTATCTATATCTCTCTCTATCTCTCTATCTATATCTCTATCTATCTCTCTATCTATATCTCTATCTGAATGAGACTATCTATCTCCATCTCTATCTATCTATCGGGGGTAGGTCGACTATCTATTCGGAGGAGCCCATCTATATTCGTTCGGGGGGGCCCCTTTCTGTTGTCCCACTCCAACCCTATATCATCTAGCTCCATACAGGATAGAGGTACGATAGATAGCCGGCCCAACTAGGGATAGATAGGGGCATGAGATAGATAGGGGGTTGACTCATGACCCGGAGTCGGTCGGGTACAAAGAAATCTATATGGCGGTTGGGCCCTATCCTATAGATCTTATCATGAAGCCACTCTATATAGAACTAGGAAGAGATTCCCCTCGCCATATATATCTAATCCCCCATCTATATCTAGATCTATATCTGGATCTCCCGACCCCCTCCCCCTCCCCCTCTATATAGAACTGATATGGGATATGGGGCCCTCGATCTGCGACAAGAAGAGATTCCCCTCGATCTCTGTTCCCCAAGATAGAAGATATACCCCCCCCCGACCCAACCAGATCCAGATATAGATCTATATCTATATATCTATATCTATATAGAATAATATAGAATATCTATAGGGAGACGCCTCTAACTAGAGTAGGGGTAAGCCGGCCTATCTATATCCAAACCTCCCAACCCCAAGAGATCTGGGCGCCCCCCCCCCCCCTATAGAATAGATCTTATCTATCTGGGCCTACGGTAATAACTCATTCTCCATCATCAGTCATCGGTAACTCGACTGATATGATATCAGTCATCATGTTACGTATATAGTATGGACTGCATCACTATAGTCGGCACCCCATATAGATAGGGGAGAGGGCAGGGCTATATGGCGACCCCTATCTTCTTCTATCGTCTTCGAGTGTGGACTCTAGATGGCCCCATAGATAGAAAGGGCGGGCGGGCCATATAGAGAGTTGCCCATACACGGTGATGCGGCCCATACTCCCCTCCCCTATATAGATATTAGATATTGGCCCCCCCCCTCTCTATATATCTTCTATATAGCTGATGTCTATAAGGGAAGGGGGCCCATCCTGTATAGAGAGTAGGGGGTCATAGAGAGATATGGCCCCCTCTATAGATCTTAGATTCTCTTTATAGACGTTATACCAACTAGATAGCTATATAGCTATAGCTAGATACCTATAGATATATAGCTAGATAGACTATAGGCTGTTATCCGAACCGTAATATAATATAATATAATATAATATAATATAATATAATATATGAGATGAGATGAGATGAGATGAGATGAGATGAGATGAGATGAGATGAGATGAGATGAGATGAGCCCTCCCCTCTATATACTCTATAGACTACCCTCTCCCTAGCTACACTGGTCCCTTCCCTCTACAACCCCTCCCTCACTCATAGTCCCCTTATCGCTCTCCGGTTACCACGTTTATCTCTGTCCAGATAGTGCCACCAGTTCCCGTGCCGATACCCCCCCCGGCGAATAGGGGAGAGATAGTGCCCTTCACCCTCACCCTCTCATCCATCTCTATCCATCTCTATCCAGCAACCGAACCAAACACAAAGGGGGGCCACAGCGAACAGCGGCCCAGCACGAGTAAGATATAGAGTTCCGATCCGCCCGGCCCAGCCACACTCTCTTACCGGTAAAGGGGAGGTGGGCCAGGGCCGGAAGCCTTATATCTCTATCTGTGTGTGCGGCCGCCCAACCGGCCTTTCCTTTATTTTGGCTGGGCATGGCCAGCACGATAACCATGTGATTACCGGCCCAGCTACACTCATATCTATATTACCGGTGGGGCGGAGTGCCCATAGCCCTAGCACGCGGATATATAGATAGGGGCCCTAGCGGAAGATATAGAGAGAGGGCCGGCCAATCTATAGAAAAGGCCGGGGTGCCGGATAGGATATATAGATAGGGGCCCTAGCGGAAGATATAGAGAGAGGGCCGGCCCAGCCCAAATAGAAGGGAAGGGAAAACGAAATGCCATATCTAGGCCTCCCAGTCTCACTACCTTATAGATTGAAGGGGGGTCGGCGCCCCACCGCAAAGCCCTCGGCCTCCTCGCCCCATATAGATAGAGGACCTCGACCGGCTGCGCATAAATGCAGCTATATAGAGAGAGTAGGCCCTTTCGTCGGCCCGAGGAGAGATAGGGGGCCCTCTCCCCCAGCTAGATCTATATGTTTCTAGGGGCTCGGGAGATGAGGCCCCTACCCCTATATAGAGATCTGGGGCCCCTATACTATATGGCAACGGGAGAGGAGAGGGAGACACGCACGTGATCCATCCATTCTATACGTAATATGATAGATATATAGGTGCCCAGATAGAGATAGATAGTTCAGGGCCGCCTCTCTCTCTATAACTGCCATACCATATCTATAGGGGGGTTGGGGCAGATATAGATATAGGGCTCTAGCCATCTCTAGTTCTCTGGGAGGCCGAGGAGCCCCCCTCCCTCTATATCTTCTCTATGGGGTGTGAGCGTATAGTCACATACCCGGATGCAGAACTCTCTCCCTATCTATATATGGGCTGCCTCTGTCTCTACTCTCCCCCAGCTATAGTCTCTGTCTCTATATAGAGATCGTAGGCCGCCCTATCTATATATCCCCTATCTGAACTATGGGCATAGGAGAACCCGTCGGTCGAGTCCCGGACCGTCGGTCGAGCCATCATCCATCCCCCTCTCTCTATATGGGATAGATAGGGCGCCGACAGAGTTATAGTTCTCGAGAAATCCAACCCTATCTCTATATGGGGGGTCCACCGGTATCGGTGTATCGGTATATAGAATGCGGTTCATCACTGTTCGATTCGTCTCACCGCTATCTAGAAAGGGAAACCTCTACTCTACTACTCTATCATCTATATATAGGGGGCAGCGGCTTGGGGGCGAGGGCCCTTCGAGCTATTCATCGCCCCCCATATCTATAAGCCGAGAGATTCCCCTATCTATATAGACCCACCGGCCCATGCCAGACTATAGTGAAGTGATAGGGAGATGCCCCGGCTTATAGATATGGGGGGCGGTGAAACTCGGACTATACTTCATTCACTTCACCCCGACGATACCCTCCCCCTCGGCCTCCCTATCCCCTATTAGGCGACTCAACCATAACAGTGATTTCAGTCATGATTCTATATAGGGTAGGGCGGGTCATTCAGATTAACAACCCAACCCCTCCCCTCCACCGGATGGCCTATGGGTGACCCCAGTTCTATATTCTATAGAGGGCGTGCCCTATGACGATATGGGGAGGGAGTGGGAGTGACGACAGACCAGACATTCTATTCAGTATCAATCGGTCAGAACCAGAACAGGGCGGGCATCAGTCTATAGGGAGTGGGACTATCTCCTAAGGCGGCCCGAGATGGACGCATCGACTCGATTGGGGATAAGACCGGCCCTATCTCCCCTATCTCTATATTGGCACTCACCCAGCGGCCCACCCATATATATATAGATAGGGGGCGAGGGAGGAGCCGACGGCCCCATATAGAACTATAGGCGCCGTATAGTCGTCCTGGGCTCCTGTAGAAGTTGACTTGACCCCGTCTAGTCATGTTATCTCCATCCGGCCGATAGGCTCGGCAGGCCGGCCTATAGTTCTATCTGGCCGTGGGGAGCCGGGGGTCCCGGGCCTCTATCTATATCCCATGCGGGGAAACGAATGGAAACGCGGACGAACAGCGAGACACAGACACAGACACAGATACTACTAGAGGTTAGAGGTAGAGGCCCGGGTCGGAACCTGCCGGGCCGACTCCTGGCCCCTACCCGATCTGGGCGGAGAAGCGCATCGGGCATAGAAAGGGTCCCCATATAGATGAGAGAGGGGGGGTCGAGAGCGGCGGTAAGACGGAAGGTCGGAAGGTTTCGCCCACTCACCTATGCACCTGTTCCGCCGCCGAGATGAGATATATGATAGCTCTAACACCATGATCAAGTTATGCTGCCGATGCGTTCCAACATTGTTTATGCACCTATGTCCGCCCCTCGATCAAGGGCCCGCTACTCTGGATAGGGACTCTATATATGGTATGGGGGAGTATGAAGATCTGATCTCGGATCTTCAGGCAGGGTGCCCTATATCTCTCTATAGGGCAGCAGGTTGAATTGATCATCGTAGGGCCTACTGATCGGAGGAGAGGGATCGGGGCGAAGGCTTATCCATTTCCCAACGGGTGAATGGATCGGCACAGTGCTCCCGCTATAGATATATGACGAATGATGCGATGGAATACCTCCAACCAGAGGTGCCAATGGAATGAAGAATGCGACGCGGGCGCGGGTAGCAAGGCGTTGGCCGTTTCGGGTGACCGGAGCAAAACCGCTCTATCTATATAGTCAGTGATCGAGGTCCAATGGCCTAGAGTTTAGTAGTTGGCACGGAATGCTCTATCCCTATATATAGAGATGGGAGATGGCACGAGGCACTCACCAGAGCATGACGCCAGCCAGATGATAGCGCAACTGCCAGATCCTACGAACCGGATGAACGAGCAGATCTTCGAACTGCAGCAGCGATAAAGCATCCATTCAGTAACAGATCCCTATTCCTGTACCTTTCTGAATCGAGACCCGGTCTATATAGAAATTCTATTGGATCACCATGGGGACCAGGTTGCCAGTTCCGTCCGACAAACTACCGTTCCCTTGTGCCGATTCTACACCACCGGATTCTACACCACCTACCAAGAAATAAATCTTCTTCACATAGCTCTCATTTAAGATTCGTCGTTATCTACTCATCACCCTTTCTCATGCCCATAGATCTAGAGGGGCCCCGGAACGCCGCCATATTACCAAGGAACTGGATAGATTACTATCACTCTTCCATTGTCTTCGCGTTGTCGTTGTCCGTGAAGATAGAGAATCAATCCAATCCAATCTATATAGGGCAGGGCAGGGAGGAGAATCTGGGCCCATATCTATATATCATGCTGCTGTTCATTGTTCTGATGCTAGCAAGAACAACGCTCTCAACCGCATACACGAAGCCTTCCCCGAGTTCGGAGAAAGCGAATGCCGTGTAACTTTCCGCAAGTCATGGCTCCCCGCCGTCGAATATGTGCGAAGAGAGGGGGCGATTCTCATCCTTTGCTCTATGACTCGATAGAGGGAAGACCTATCGGGAGAGAGAGAGGGGAGAATCGAAGGAGAGGGAGAGGGGAGAATCGAAGGAGAGGGAGAGGGGAGAATCGAAGGAGAGGGAGAGGGTAAAATCGAAGGAGAGGGAGAGGGAGAGGAAGAGGGGAGAATCGAAGGAGAGGGAGAGGAAGAGGAAGAGGGGAGAATCAAACTCATTCGCGAATTGCGCTCCAAACCTTGTTGGCATCATGTTCTTAAAGACCCGCCTATCTATGAGGAGATTGTACCGATTACGGATCTCAACTCAATATAGAGCCGAGATATATAGAGAGGGGGGGGCCCCCAGAGAAAGAGAACCCATATAGAGAGAAGGGGGGGCTCCCCTCTATTCTATGGAGGGGGGGCCCCCCCTCTCTCCCCCATCTATCTATCTATCTATCTATCTATAGAGGCGGGCCCCCCCATCCCATCCATATAGAGATGAGATAGGGCCCGGGCCGTCGAACTAAAAGAGATAGGTGGGACTTCTGGACATGGGCATGGACAGGGGTGGGTGCGCCCAATACTCGATATCGATATCTATGGGGTGGCGGTGGCTGCATCCATTCGGCCCTATCTCTCTATGGATGCTTCGGTGGGGCCCTATCTCTATATCTCTATATGGGGGGAGACGAGCTGACTAGAGTAGAGGTGTATTGTTCCCCGGCTATGGATAGAGAGGGTGGGGCTTCCTATCTCTACTCTATATGGATACGGCTCTGGAGAGAGAGAGGGTCGGCATCATCTGATCGAGACCCCGGCTCTCCCCACGAGTCTATATTCTATAGATAGGGCCGGCTATCTGAGTTACTTTAGATAGGCCCCGTTCTGGAGTGGGAGTGGGAGATGGGAAAGATCAGGCATCAGGCGGGCGGCTGGATGGGTGACTGGTGAATAAGATCCGCTTCGCTGGTTTGGTTTCCCATATATAGATAGGGCGCTGGGCCTATCGGGGAGAAGAGCCAAGCTATTCTGGTGATGGCACAAACGGGAGGGCGAGGTCCCCTATCGGGGACCCGATGGCGGCTCTATATGGTGATTTATCAATCGAGGGCCCGATGGGGCACCCTATAGTTAGAGTTAGATATGGCGCCCCCCGCCCCTCCCCTATATAGAGATGGGAGATGGACCTTTACTTATTCCCTGGGGAGGGCGAGGGGAAGGGCGGCTAGGCTATAGAGTAGTTCCCCCTCGTCCCCATCCCCATCCCCAACTATAGATAGGGCTCCAGCTGAATCAGTCACGAGTTGAGCCATATCTATATATGCTGAAGAAAGCTAAATCAGTCACGAGTTCGGCCATATCTATATATAAGCAGCTAAAGAAAGGAGAAAGGGGGCTGGCTACGGCTACAAGTCTGGTCTGAATCACCATACCTCCCGAGCAAGCAGAACAGCCATATAGAATAGATATATTATCCATCCCCATCTGATCCATATCTAGAGAGATCTGGGCGGGCGCCTATATATTCCCGGGAGATAGGGCCCAGCTATATGGATCTTATAGATCTATCCATATAGTAGTGGGTGGCACTCGACCGCCCCCCTCTATCTATATCTGGGGGCACTCCCCATAGCCGTAGCCGCCCTCGACACGACATATATCTAGTTGGGCTGTATATAGTTTAGTTGGCCCTCTATAGAGTATAGATAGCTGGCCCCATCCATCTAGAGAGATCTGGGATCTGGGCGGGAGCCTATAGATCTAATCTATGGGGGTGCCAGTTCGGGCCGATGGACTGGACTATAGAGAGTCGCCCCCATATCGTCATAGGGAGATAGGGCGGGGGTGGCGGCTATGGCTATAGGATAGAAAGATATATCTCATAGAAACCGAATACTACGCTCACCCTATAGATCTATATGGCCCGACCATCTATAGTTCCCTCGGGAGGCCGAGGGGGAGGGCCCCCCCCCGATGGCGGCTCCCAGATCTATATATAGATAGGGGCTCGGCTCCCATCTATATAGAGGGGGGGGAGATGAGGGGCACTCAATTGATTTATCAATCCCATGGCACCCTATATCTAAATATGGCGCCCCTATCTATATAGCTGGAGGGAGAGGGCCCCTATCTATATACGGCGGAGCGTAGCGTAGCATATAGAATGATTCTCTGCTATACTAGGAGATAGGGGCACGTTCAGGCCCATATAGATCTATAGGTGCTTGCCCAGATCTCTTCTCTATAGATGGGAGCCGAGATATAGAGGGGACCTCCCTCTCCTTTAAAGCGGGTCCCTCTCCGACCAATAAAAGGAGCGACCAATAAAAGGCTCCCCGACTCCCCGTTAATCTAACTGAAGCCGATCGGAAGACATGCATGCCCTCTATATTGATCTGGCAAACATATATGGCATTGATATATATTCTAGAGGGGGCCCTCTATATTGATCTGGCAAACAGATATGGAAAGATAGGGGCGGGCGGGGCAAGGTTGGTTAAGAGCCCACCCGACCTCCCCCCTCCCCCTAATGTGGGGCCCCCCCGACCCGGCTTCCCCGCTATGGCCCATATAGAGAGAGGGGGGACCTCCGAGCCAGATCTATAGATAGATAGATAGATAGAGATCTGTATTCTATATGCCCTCTATATTGTATTGATCTGGCCTCCACTCTATCTATACCTATATCCATATCCATATCCATATCTCACTCTTCACTCTTCACTCTTCAGTCTCTCTCTCTATCTCTATATAGATCTCTCTCTCTATCTGTATCTCTCTCAGATATATATCTCTCTCTATATCTCTATCTCTCTCTATAGATATATCTCTATATAGATCTCTCTCTCTATCTGTATCTCTCGATCTATCTATATCTCTCTCGACTCTATCTGAATGAGACTCTATGGGAAGGCTAGTCGAAAGCCCATATATTCTTAGGGCTAGTCGGCGTGGCCCCTATCCCTATATATAGGATATGGGCACTCCGTCCAGAATCTATACTTTCATCAGTCAGTCCGGTTCAGTCTGGGCTATCCCCCTCTCTAAATCTCTAGTTCGGGGTGGGGGCCCCCTCTCTTCTATCAATCCAGTTGGCATCCGTCTCTAGTCGAGGGCCCCCTCTCTTCTATCAATCCAGTTGGCATCACATATATAGAGAGATAGGGCGTCGGGAGTCAAGGAAGCTCCCACTCTTTTGTTTAGTCTGGGCCATATAGATATGGGGGCTCCCTCCCCCTCTCTCTATATGGATCTGGGCCAGTTGGCATCACTCCCCAGTCGATCCTACTCTTTTGTTCAGTCTTTAGTCGAGGATGCCCCAGGTAGATTCGCGTATTCTATATCTCTCTCTATATCTCTATCTTACGAACTGAGCGAAGGCGGATAGAAGCGTATGGGTGATATCGAGAAAGCGGATCTAAGTGGATACTACCCTTTCTCTCCGGGAAGGCGGCTCCAGCCTATCTATATATGGGGCCCCCCCTACCCTCTCTATATAGATGGGATGGTAGCCCGGGGAGGCCCGGCCCATATATCTTATCCAGAGGGGAACTAGGACAGCTCGTTTCCCTCGGCCGAGGAGGGGGAGGAGGACTATATGACTATAGGAGGGCCTATATTGATTTCCCGACGGACCCCTTTCAATTCATAGGCCAGGCCAGATAGATCGTTGGGATGGGAGTTGGGCCGGGACCCGAGAGAGAGGTTCATGCATGCTCCCCCCTTCATATAGATAGTATAGGGGAGATAGGGAGATAGGGGCCCCTCCCCCTCCAGATAGCCAGATAGATCAAAATAGAACTATAGGAGGGGCCCCAGCCCAGCTATATAGAATAGAGAGTAGGCCGTCGGGGGCCCCCCTCTCTATATCTGAGTTCAGGGCTCCTCTCCTCCCCCTCCCATAGATAGGGCGCTCACTCCCCAAAGAGAGATACAGGCCGCCCACCCCACCTATTGTAGGCGTAGGCAGAAGTACTATATAGTACAGGTGGCCATATATAGATTCTTATCTACATTGGGGCCTAGACTAGCCTCCTATCTTGGCGACCTCGATCGACGGCCCGGGGGGCTGGCGCCCTATCTATAGACCCTATCTAGATCTATGCTGGTCGAGCGACCTCGATCGCCGGCCCCACCCCGGATATAGATAGGGGGCCCCCAGATATAGATAGATGGGAGTCCCTCCTCTCCCGCTGCCATATAGAGATATAGGGACCCCCGAATCGGGCGGGGGACAGATCTCTCTAGATGGGGCCCCCCTCCCTATAGAGATATGGGAGAGAGGGGGGGGCGGCTATAGAGAGGGGCCCATACCATATAGATAGAGGGGAGAGTGCCCCCACCCCTTCCTATCTTATCTTAGAGTTCTAGATAGGCCCCCGGGACCACGGAGAACGTGTAGATGATACGACTGATGACTGGTCTCATCTATCCCTCTCATCTTTCTTTCTAGATGATACGACTGATGACTGGTCCCATCTATCCTTCTAGATGATACGACTGATGACTGGTCTCATCTATCCTCCTATTCTATACGTGATACAACCAGTCATATCATATCTATATAGAGGGGGGCCTATCAAGAACTATAAGATAAGATAGTTCGAGATGGGGGTGGGGGTGTGAGGGTGGCAGGGGCCGCCATCGATGCGCTTGTTTTCGAGGGATCGATCCTATATGTTATATTGCTATTGATGTGAGTATGGTGATACAATAGGAATAAAGATCGGTCCATCCAGAATCAATCTCGTCATGCTGGAGTGTCTCTTCCATCACTCTCAAATCATATTAAGGGGCAACTATCCCTTTCACTCTAAATGTCCCCCGCCCCCTGCCGCCTTCCCTATATATCACACTAAACGCCTTCTCATACTCTAACCTTCTCTATACATCAGGCATCAGGACCCCCTATCTATACTGTCCGCTTGAAGGAGAAAGATATAGAGAGAGATAGATATAGAAGAACGCCATCATGGCCTTCAGCCTCAAGAATAAGGAATGGGTCGAGATTGAGATGGAGACGCTACTACACTCTTAGTCTCGCTTGGTCCTCCAACATATCAGTGGCCTCATCTCACATACCACCATGCAGCGAATCTCCCTTGATAGGGACGGCCATACGGGATGGGGATTTTGTTGTCAAGTTCCGCCGTGGCCCTCACCGATCTCTGCCGAACGAAGAATTCAGAATTTAAATAATGGCGGCGCGGGCTTGGGCTGTGGCCATCATCCCAGCAGCACCAACGCCCCAAACAGATGTCTCAGATTGAAACGCGGTCCTCTTCCATATATGAGATGATTGTGGATAGAGTATAATAATGTTCGCCATTTGCCTAATTGTCCAGACTACGGCAGAGCAAAGACATAAGAGGTCCCCCCCCCTATCTATATATTGAATATTGCAAATGGGAAGAACACTACCCCGTAATAATTGTCCCTACCCTATATTATTGATTGAGTATTCGGGATATTGCATCTGATAGTACAACATCGTCACCCCCCTCCGGCCCCTATAAATCAAGTGAGGGGCTCAGTACTGACGGAGCCCACCACGACGATTCCAGAGACTAGCCCCGCTTCCTCCCTCCATAAGTTCCGAACAGGAAAGGGGGATAAGGTTGGTGGAGCATAGTACGTCTTGGAGAAAACCCCTCTATAGAGTCTGAAGCACCTCTACTATCTACGTAATATGATTGATGAGGTCCGTGAGAAGGGTGATGAAGGTGTCGGATTCCCGAACCTCACACCCGCATAGATTAGATAGGGGCTGAGCCCAGAGGCGGAGATGGAATCGAATCTATTATTTCAGGTTTCGTTCATCATAGAACTATAACTGGAACGAGGAGCAACTCTCCATCAACTGAGCCATCTCCATCTAGGCAAAGGAGGTCACCCTATCGTGTCGAAACGATCCTTTGGGTGGTGGTGCCCCATAGATCCGGTATCCGATGAGGTGGTAGTCCCACCCTATAATCATTTCGAGAGGAGTAGCCCGCCGTGTGAGTCCGCCTGATATATCATCTAGCGCCACCGGCCAGATGGATCTGGGTATGGGTGGAATACTTTCCATCCCCCTAGAAGGGGGCCAGATATCTGGTATCTTTATGAAGCGACTATCTCTATTGATCGACCATCTATTCAGACGGATCCGTGGTTTATCGATGATAATATCTATAAAGGGGTCGAGTCCAGCTCGATCCCCCCGTCACGTCGGATCGGGCCCTATATATAGATAGGGGCTCCTGTCCTCACGCCCCTCGGCGAATTGTTCGAATGAATCTCCAATCACAGGAGAAGAAAGAATCTCCGGATCGATCAACAGGCAACAGGCGGTCCCGCAATCGGAAAGAATGCACGACGACGTCTAAGGACCGTTCGGGAAAGGGGGAGCCATTCGGGTTCGGGAAAACAGATAAACCAGGCCCCTATCTCAATATGGGAGAACAGATCAGGAGAACCGCACAGAGAAGAGAAATATATGGTATGGGAAATGAATGGCCGGGCCGCTCTTGATGATACCCGTACAGATCCGATCCGGGATTCGAATGCATGCCGGCGTCTCCTGGAGATTCGAATGAGATATGAGATCTATATAGAGGGCAGGGCCCTATCTGGAATCTTGAGAACACAGATCTGGGATTGGAGAGATAAGAACACAGATCTGGTCGGGGACCGCACAGATGAGAACACAGATATGGAGTGCCCTATAGAATCTATAGAACTATTCGTTTGCATGTCTGTCTGTCTAATATTCGCTTCGTTTC
Source organism: Taxus chinensis (assembly GCA_019776745.2). NCBI lineage: Eukaryota > Viridiplantae > Streptophyta > Pinopsida > Cupressales > Taxaceae > Taxus > Taxus chinensis. The sequence continues at coordinate 783,029,989 of CM034148.1, read as the reverse complement.
GTTGGGACGGCCATATACCATAGACCAAGAACCACACAGATGAGAACACAGATATGGAGTGCCCTATAGAGATAAATATGACTATTCGAACCTTGGCATGTCATGTCGGCTTTGACCATGTCTCATTCGGGCCATATACCATAGACCGAGAAAGATAAGATAGAGTTGGGAGTGCCCTATACTCTATATAGAGTAGAGAAATCTTTTTGCACGAATCGAACCTGTCTAATCTAATAGCGGATGCCTAATGGAATAAATAGCTCTGAGTTGAGGAAAGGGAGAACCGCAAGAACCATTCGGGAACGGGAGAACAGATCGACCATTCGGGCCATATACCATACCCTGGAGTGGAAGGATTCGAACCTTTGCATGTCGGTACCGAAAAACCGATGCCTTACCACTTGGCTATACTCCATACGGGGGGCAGCGAAGAACAAGAATGAGCGGACACCAAGTGCTTCCTAGACCCAATCAGATATGCTTCCCAATCATTCTCTGCCCTATCTAAAGAATCTATGTCTATATATGGCCGCCCCTATCTAGAATTCTGTTCTGAACTATGGAGCCCTATAGATAGATCTAACTGGGGTGAGCGATAGATCTATGATATCTATTCCCTATAGATCCATATGCCCGGGCGGCCCCTTATCTATATATGCGGCACCCTCTATATCCCCTATCGGCCCTCCATAGTTCTGAGAGAGAGAGATTGGGGCCCGAACTCCCATATAGATGGCGAGGGCCCCCTCTCTCTAGATGGGGCCCATATATCAAGATAAGATAGTTCAGGAGGCCCTATATAGAGATCTGGAGAGGGCGAGGGGTGAGCGTAGCGAACCACTCGCCCGCCCCCCCTGAAACTCTGAACTCTCTCGGCTCCCAGATTTCTATATAGGGCTGGAGGGCCCCCAATCTCTCTATCTGCCAGATCTGATCTCTTTAGAGGGGAGGGGAGGGGAGGGGCCCGCCCCCCCTGAACTCTCTCGGCTCGGCCCCCAATCTCTCTATCTGCCAGATCTGATCTCGGAGGGGCCCGCCCCTCTCTATCTGGAGGGTGAGGGGTGAGCGTAGCGTAGCGGAGCGAACCACTCGATTGAGAGATCAATCGAGGAGTGAGCGTAGCGGAGCGAACCACTCGATTGAGAGATCAATCGAGGATGTGAGCGTAGCGAACCACTCGCCCGCCCCTCTATTCTCTCTGGAGGGCGAGGACAGATATAGATATAGGGGGGACTCGTCCGCCCCTATATCTGAATGAGACTATCTGAATGAGACTATCTGAACTCTGAATGAGACTATCTGAACTCTGTATCTCTCTCTCTATCTCTCTCTCTCTATATCTCTATCTGTATCTCTCTCTCTATCTCTCTCTCTATCTCTATCTATATCTGAATGAGACTCTCTGAACTCTGAATGAGACTATATATCTCGTAGCGAACCACTCGATTGAGAAATCAATCGAGGGCCGATAAGATCTATATAGGGAGGGGAGCCCTATATTCCATGGACACAATGAATCAAATGAATCAATGTTCCGAGCTAATGAATCTTTCAATGTGAATCAATGTTATTACATACGTAATATGATCGGATCGTTCGATTGGAACAAATCAAATAGGATATGGCGGCACCACCAATATATGGATGGATGGATGGATGGATGGATGGATGGATGGATGGATGGATGGAGTGGCCAATGAACAACGGCACGATCACGACCACCCCGGGGCCCCCTCCCCCTAGATATAGATATCTATCTCTCTCTCTATATCTCTCTCTATCTATCTCTATATCTATATCTCTCTCTATCTCTATATCTATCTCTATATCTCTATCTCTCTCTATATCTCTATCTCTCTATCATCTATCCATCGAGAGCCGGATAGAGAAATAAATAAAGAAATAAAGAAATAAAGAAATAAGGGGCTCGGGTACACTCCTTGACTTGATAGCTCGTTAACCCGTATCAAGCTCTTGTATACCGTCTCGGGTACACTCCTTGATAGCTTGTATACCGGTGTATACCGGTGTATACCGGTGTATACCGGTAGACCGGATTGAGAGCTTGGCTGTAGACCGGCAAGCTCAAGCTTGACTGTATACCGTCTTGAGAGCTCGGGTATAGACTGTAGGCAAGCTCGGGTACACTCCCCTATCGGACCGGATTGCCCTACTGGGGTTAACCCGTTGAGAGCTTAAGATAGATGGTATTATATTATATTATATTATATTATATTATATTATATTATATTATATTATATAAGTAATACGATTGGCACTCCTCTATATAGATAGAGAGATAGAGAGATAGATAGATAGAGAGAGATATAGAGAGATAGATAGATAGATAGGGTCAGAGATCTATAGGGGGTCCTCACCCCGTTCTATCTAGATCTAGATAGAACTAGAGCTGCTGTATGGATATATAGGGGGAGAATAGAGATAGGGAGATAGGGCTATAGGTGGTCGACCCCCCCCCCCTCTCTATTCTATCTTATCTCGGCTCCCATATCTATATAGGGGGGGCCATATAGATCTATAGGGCAGATATAGATATAGGGGTCTCCGCTATATAGACATATGGCTAGCTGACTGATTGACTAACGGACTAACTGACTAACTAACATCCAAAGATCTCTATATAGGGTCGAGGGCCCTATCTAACTATCTGGGCCCTATCTATATATGGCATGGCTTTTGACTGATCGAGTAGCTGAACCCTAGCCCAACAGGTCACCGGACTCTATATTTCTCACTTGCCCCATAGATATAGAGGCTTACATATATAGACGTAGATCTATGTCTATGCGGTGTTTGGATTGATTGATCCTCACCAGCGGGATGGATGGATGGATGGGTATGTGCGGACGGCCCCATAGATATCTATTTGGTTGCCCCTATAGAGAGATATGGCTGATCTATATGGCTGATCTATGCCTATGCGGTAAGATAAGATGTCGGATTGATCCTCACGTATATGCGGGCCAACTGAACTATACACAGTCGAGGAGCCCCCCTATCTTCTCTATATATGGGCGGAGTATAGTCGAGTCGTCTATCTGGGGTGGGGGGGGCTAGGCCTACTAGATATAGCTGGCCCCCGCTCGACCATATATATATATATATAGAATATATATATCACAGGACCCTATAGAATGATAATGGCGCCCGGATCTGATCTCCCATATAAGAGAGAGGGGATGGGGCCATCTCTCTATATCTATCTATCTATCTATCTATCTATATCTCTCTCTATCTCTCTATCTATATCTCTATCTATCTCTCTATCTATATCTCTATCTGAATGAGACTATCTATCTCCATCTCTATCTATCTATCGGGGGTAGGTCGACTATCTATTCGGAGGAGCCCATCTATATTCGTTCGGGGGGGCCCCTTTCTGTTGTCCCACTCCAACCCTATATCATCTAGCTCCATACAGGATAGAGGTACGATAGATAGCCGGCCCAACTAGGGATAGATAGGGGCATGAGATAGATAGGGGGTTGACTCATGACCCGGAGTCGGTCGGGTACAAAGAAATCTATATGGCGGTTGGGCCCTATCCTATAGATCTTATCATGAAGCCACTCTATATAGAACTAGGAAGAGATTCCCCTCGCCATATATATCTAATCCCCCATCTATATCTAGATCTATATCTGGATCTCCCGACCCCCTCCCCCTCCCCCTCTATATAGAACTGATATGGGATATGGGGCCCTCGATCTGCGACAAGAAGAGATTCCCCTCGATCTCTGTTCCCCAAGATAGAAGATATACCCCCCCCGACCCAACCAGATCCAGATATAGATCTATATCTATATATCTATATCTATATAGAATAATATAGAATATCTATAGGGAGACGCCTCTAACTAGAGTAGGGGTAAGCCGGCCTATCTATATCCAAACCTCCCAACCCCCAAGAGATCTGGGCGCCCCCCCCCCCCCTATAGAATAGATCTTATCTATCTGGGCCTACGGTAATAACTCATTCTCCATCATCAGTCATCGGTAACTCGACTGATATGATATCAGTCATCATGTTACGTATATAGTATGGACTGCATCACTATAGTCGGCACCCCATATAGATAGGGGAGAGGGCAGGGCTATATGGCGACCCCTATCTTCTTCTATCGTCTTCGAGTGTGGACTCTAGATGGCCCCATAGATAGAAAGGGCGGGCGGGCCATATAGAGAGTTGCCCATACACGGTGATGCGGCCCATACTCCCCCTCCCCTATATAGATATTAGATATTGGCCCCCCCCCTCTCTATATATCTTCTATATAGCTGATGTCTATAAGGGAAGGGGGCCCATCCTGTATAGAGAGTAGGGGGTCATAGAGAGATATGGCCCCCTCTATAGATCTTAGATTCTCTTTATAGACGTTATACCAACTAGATAGCTATATAGCTATAGCTAGATACCTATAGATATATAGCTAGATAGACTATAGGCTGTTATCCGAACCGTAATATAATATAATATAATATAATATAATATAATATAATATATGAGATGAGATGAGATGAGATGAGATGAGATGAGATGAGATGAGATGAGATGAGATGAGATGAGCCCTCCCCTCTATATACTCTATAGACTACCCTCTCCCTAGCTACACTGGTCCCTTCCCTCTACAACCCCTCCCTCACTCATAGTCCCCTTATCGCTCTCCGGTTACCACGTTTATCTCTGTCCAGATAGTGCCACCAGTTCCCGTGCCGATACCCCCCCCGGCGAATAGGGGAGAGATAGTGCCCTTCACCCTCACCCTCTCATCCATCTCTATCCATCTCTATCCAGCAACCGAACCAAACACAAAGGGGGGCCACAGCGAACAGCGGCCCAGCACGAGTAAGATATAGAGTTCCGATCCGCCCGGCCCAGCCACACTCTCTTACCGGTAAAGGGGAGGTGGGCCAGGGCCGGAAGCCTTATATCTCTATCTGTGTGTGCGGCCGCCCAACCGGCCTTTCCTTTATTTTGGCTGGGCATGGCCAGCACGATAACCATGTGATTACCGGCCCAGCTACACTCATATCTATATTACCGGTGGGGCGGAGTGCCCATAGCCCTAGCACGCGGATATATAGATAGGGGCCCTAGCGGAAGATATAGAGAGAGGGCCGGCCAATCTATAGAAAAGGCCGGGGTGCCGGATAGGATATATAGATAGGGGCCCTAGCGGAAGATATAGAGAGAGGGCCGGCCCAGCCCAAATAGAAGGGAAGGGAAAACGAAATGCCATATCTAGGCCTCCCAGTCTCACTACCTTATAGATTGAAGGGGGGTCGGCGCCCCACCGCAAAGCCCTCGGCCTCCTCGCCCCATATAGATAGAGGACCTCGACCGGCTTGCGCATAAATGCAGCTATATAGAGAGAGTAGGCCCTTTCGTCGGCCCGAGGAGAGATAGGGGGCCCTCTCCCCCCAGCTAGATCTATATGTTTCTAGGGGCTCGGGAGATGAGGCCCCTACCCCTATATAGAGATCTGGGGCCCCTATACTATATGGCAACGGGAGAGGAGAGGGAGACACGCACGTGATCCATCCATTCTATACGTAATATGATAGATATATAGGTGCCCAGATAGAGATAGATAGTTCAGGGCCGCCTCTCTCTCTATAACTGCCATACCATATCTATAGGGGGGTTGGGGCAGATATAGATATAGGGCTCTAGCCATCTCTAGTTCTCTGGGAGGCCGAGGAGCCCCCCTCCCTCTATATCTTCTCTATGGGGTGTGAGCGTATAGTCACATACCCGGATGCAGAACTCTCTCCCTATCTATATATGGGCTTGCCTCTGTCTCTACTCTCCCCCAGCTATAGTCTCTGTCTCTATATAGAGATCGTAGGCCGCCCTATCTATATATCCCCTATCTGAACTATGGGCATAGGAGAACCCGTCGGTCGAGTCCCGGACCGTCGGTCGAGCCATCATCCATCCCCCTCTCTCTATATGGGATAGATAGGGCGCCGACAGAGTTATAGTTCTCGAGAAATCCAACCCTATCTCTATATGGGGGGTCCACCGGTATCGGTGTATCGGTATATAGAATGCGGTTCATCACTGTTCGATTCGTCTCACCGCTATCTAGAAAGGGAAACCTCTACTCTACTACTCTATCATCTATATATAGGGGGCAGCGGCTTGGGGGCGAGGGCCCTTCGAGCTATTCATCGCCCCCCCATATCTATAAGCCGAGAGATTCCCCTATCTATATAGACCCACCGGCCCCATGCCAGACTATAGTGAAGTGATAGGGAGATGCCCCGGCTTATAGATATGGGGGGCGGTGAAACTCGGACTATACTTCATTCACTTCACCCCGACGATACCCTCCCCCTCGGCCTCCCTATCCCCTATTAGGCGACTCAACCATAACAGTGATTTCAGTCATGATTCTATATAGGGTAGGGCGGGTCATTCAGATTAACAACCCAACCCCTCCCCTCCACCGGATGGCCTATGGGGTGACCCCAGTTCTATATTCTATAGAGGGCGTGCCCTATGACGATATGGGGAGGGAGTGGGAGTGACGACAGACCAGACATTCTATTCAGTATCAATCGGTCAGAACCAGAACAGGGGCGGGCATCAGTCTATAGGGAGTGGGACTATCTCCTAAGGCGGCCCGAGATGGACGCATCGACTCGATTGGGGATAAGACCGGCCCTATCTCCCCTATCTCTATATTGGCACTCACCCAGCGGCCCACCCATATATATATAGATAGGGGGCGAGGGAGGAGCCGACGGCCCCATATAGAACTATAGGCGCCGTATAGTCGTCCTGGGCTCCTGTAGAAGTTGACTTGACCCCGTCTAGTCATGTTATCTCCATCCGGCCGATAGGCTCGGCAGGCCGGCCTATAGTTCTATCTGGCCGTGGGGAGCCGGGGGTCCCGGGCCTCTATCTATATCCCGATGCGGGGAAACGAATGGAAACGCGGACGAACAGCGAGACACAGACACAGACACAGATACTACTAGAGGTTAGAGGTAGAGGCCCGGGTCGGAACCTGCCGGGCCGACTCCTGGCCCCTACCCGATCTGGGCGGAGAAGCGCATCGGGCATAGAAAGGGTCCCCATATAGATGAGAGAGGGGGGGTCGAGAGCGGCGGTAAGACGGAAGGTCGGAAGGTTTCGCCCACTCACCTATGCACCTGTTCCGCCGCCGAGATGAGATATATGATAGCTCTAACACCATGATCAAGTTATGCTGCCGATGCGTTCCAACATTGTTTATGCACCTATGTCCGCCCCTCGATCAAGGGCCCGCTACTCTGGATAGGGACTCTATATATGGTATGGGGGAGTATGAAGATCTGATCTCGGATCTTCAGGCAGGGTGCCCTATATCTCTCTATAGGGGCAGCAGGTTTGAATTGATCATCGTAGGGCCTACTGATCGGAGGAGAGGGATCGGGGCGAAGGCTTATCCATTTCCCAACGGGTGAATGGATCGGCACAGTGCTCCCGCTATAGATATATGACGAATGATGCGATGGAATACCTCCAACCAGAGGTGCCAATGGAATGAAGAATGCGACGCGGGCGCGGGGTAGCAAGGCGTTGGCCGTTTCGGGTGACCGGAGCAAAACCGCTCTATCTATATAGTCAGTGATCGAGGTCCAATGGCCTAGAGTTTAGTAGTTGGCACGGAATGCTCTATCCCTATATATAGAGATGGGAGATGGCACGAGGCACTCACCAGAGCATGACGCCAGCCAGATGATAGCGCAACTGCCAGATCCTACGAACCGGATGAACGAGCAGATCTTCGAACTGCAGCAGCGATAAAGCATCCATTCAGTAACAGATCCCTATTCCTGTACCTTTCTGAATCGAGACCCCGGTCTATATAGAAATTCTATTGGATCACCATGGGGACCAGGTTGCCAGTTCCGTCCGACAAACTACCGTTCCCTTGTGCCGATTCTACACCACCGGATTCTACACCACCTACCAAGAAATAAATCTTCTTCACATAGCTCTCATTTAAGATTCGTCGTTATCTACTCATCACCCTTTCTCATGCCCATAGATCTAGAGGGGCCCCGGAACGCCGCCATATTACCAAGGAACTGGATAGATTACTATCACTCTTCCATTGTCTTCGCGTTGTCGTTGTCCGTGAAGATAGAGAATCAATCCAATCCAATCTATATAGGGCAGGGCAGGGAGGAGAATCTGGGCCCATATCTATATATCATGCTGCTGTTCATTGTTCTGATGCTAGCAAGAACAACGCTCTCAACCGCATACACGAAGCCTTCCCCGAGTTCGGAGAAAGCGAATGCCGTGTAACTTTCCGCAAGTCATGGCTCCCCGCCGTCGAATATGTGCGAAGAGAGGGGGCGATTCTCATCCTTTGCTCTATGACTCGATAGAGGGAAGACCTATCGGGAGAGAGAGAGGGGGAGAATCGAAGGAGAGGGAGAGGGGAGAATCGAAGGAGAGGGGAGAGGGGAGAATCGATAGGAGAGGGAGAGGGTAAAATCGAAGGAGAGGGAGAGGGAGAGGAAGAGGGGAGAATCGAAGGAGAGGGAGAGGAAGAGGAAGAGGGGGAGAATCAAACTCATTCGCGAATTGCGCTCCAAACCTTGTTGGCATCATGTTCTTAAAGACCCGCCTATCTATGAGGAGATTGTACCGATTACGGATCTCAACTCAATATAGAGCCGAGATATATAGAGAGGGGGGGGCCCCCAGAGAAAGAGAACCCATATAGAGAGAAGGGGGGGCTCCCCTCTATTCTATGGAGGGGGGGCCCCCCCTCTCTCCCCCATCTATCTATCTATCTATCTATCTATCTATAGAGGCGGGCCCCCCCATCCCATCCATATAGAGATGAGATAGGGCCCGGGCCGTCGAACTAAAAGAGATAGGTGGGACTTCTGGACATGGGCATGGACAGGGGTGGGTGCGCCCAATACTCGATATCGATATCTATGGGGTGGCGGTGGCTGCATCCATTCGGCCCTATCTCTCTATGGATGCTTCGGTGGGGCCCTATCTCTATATCTCTATATGGGGGGAGACGAGCTGACTAGAGTAGAGGTGTATTGTTCCCCGGCTATGGATAGAGAGGGTGGGGCTTCCTATCTCCACTCTATATGGATACGGCTCTGGAGAGAGAGAGGGTCGGCATCATCTGATCGAGACCCCGGCTCTCCCCACGAGTCTATATTCTATAGATAGGGCCGGCTATCTGAGTTACTTTAGATAGGCCCCGTTCTGGAGTGGGAGTGGGAGATGGGAAATAACAGATCAGGCATCAGGCGGGCGGCTGGATGGGTGACTGGTGAATAAGATCCGCTTCGCTGGTTTGGTTTCCCATATATAGATAGGGCGCTGGGCCTATCGGGGAGAAGAGCCAAGCTATTCTGGTGATGGCACAAACGGGAGGGCGAGGTCCCCTATCGGGGACCCGATGGCGGCTCTATATGGTGATTTATCAATCGAGGGCCCGATGGGGCACCCTATAGTTAGAGTTAGATATGGCGCCCCCCGCCCCTCCCCTATATAGAGATGGGAGATGGACCTTTACTTATTCCCTGGGGAGGGCGAGGGGAAGGGCGGCTAGGCTATAGAGTAGTTCCCCCTCGTCCCCATCCCCATCCCCAACTATAGATAGGGCTCCAGCTGAATCAGTCACGAGTTGAGCCATATCTATATATGCTGAAGAAAGCTAAATCAGTCACGAGTTCGGCCATATCTATATATAAGCAGCTAAAGAAAGGAGAAAGGGGGCTGGCTACGGCTACAAGTCTGGTCTGAATCACCATACCTCCCGAGCAAGCAGAACAGCCATATAGAATAGATATATTATCCATCCCCATCTGATCCATATCTAGAGAGATCTGGGCGGGCGCCTATATATTCCCGGGAGATAGGGCCCAGCTATATGGATCTTATAGATCTATCCATATAGTAGTGGGTGGCACTCGACCGCCCCCCTCTATCTATATCTGGGGGCACTCCCCATAGCCGTAGCCGCCCTCGACACGACATATATCTAGTTGGGCTGTATATAGTTTAGTTGGCCCTCTATAGAGTATAGATAGCTGGCCCCATCCATCTAGAGAGATCTGGGATCTGGGCGGGAGCCTATAGATCTAATCTATGGGGGTGCCAGTTCGGGCCGATGGACTGGACTATAGAGAGTCGCCCCCATATCGTCATAGGGAGATAGGGCGGGGGTGGCGGCTTATGGCTATAGGATAGAAAGATATATCTCATAGAAACCGAATACTACGCTCACCCTATATAGATCTATATGGCCCGACCATCTATAGTTCCCTCGGGAGGCCGAGGGGGAGGGCCCCCCCCCGATGGCGGCTCCCAGATCTATATATAGATAGGGGCTCGGCTCCCATCTATATAGAGGGGGGGGAGATGAGGGGCACTCAATTGATTTATCAATCCCATGGCACCCTATATCTAAATATGGCGCCCCTATCTATATAGCTGGAGGGAGAGGGCCCCTATCTATATACGGCGGAGCGTAGCGTAGCATATAGAATGATTCTCTGCTATACTAGGAGATAGGGGCACGTTCAGGCCCATATAGATCTATAGGTGCTTGCCCAGATCTCTTCTCTATAGATGGGAGCCGAGATATAGAGGGGACCTCCCTCTCCTTTAAAGCGGGTCCCTCTCCGACCAATAAAAGGAGCGACCAATAAAAGGCTCCCCGACTCCCCGTTAATCTAACTGAAGCCGATCGGAAGACATGCATGCCCTCTATATTGATCTGGCAAACATATATAGGCATTGATATATATTCTAGAGGGGGCCCTATATATTGATCTGGCAAACAGATATGGAAAGATAGGGGCGGGCGGGGCAAGGTTGGTTAAGAGCCCACCCGACCTCCCCCCTCCCCCTAATGTGGGGCCCCCCCGACCCGGCTTCCCCGCTATGGCCCATATAGAGAGAGGGGGGACCTCCGAGCCAGATCTATAGATAGATAGATAGATGGAGAGATCTGTATAGATCTATATGCCCTCTATATTGTATATGATCTGGCCTCCACTCTATCTATACCTATATCCATATCCATATCCATATCTCACTCTTCACTCTTCACTCTTCAGTCTCTCTCTCTATCTCTATATAGATCTCTCTCTCTATCTGTATCTCTCTCAGATCTATATCTCTCTCTATATCTCTATCTCTCTCTATAGATATATCTCTATATAGATCTCTCTCTCTATCTGTATCTCTCGATCTATCTATATCTCTCTCGACTCTATCTGAATGAGACTCTATGGGAAGGCTAGTCGAAAGCCCATATATTCTTAGGGCTAGTCGGCGTGGCCCCTATCCCTATATATAGGATATGGGCACTCCGTCCAGAATCTATACTTTCATCAGTCAGTCCGGTTCAGTCTGGGCTATCCCCCTCTCTAAATCTCTAGTTCGGGGTGGGGGCCCCCTCTCTTCTATCAATCCAGTTGGCATCCGTCTCTAGTCGAGGGCCCCCTCTCTTCTATCAATCCAGTTGGCATCACATATATAGAGAGATAGGGCGTCGGGAGTCAAGGAAGCTCCCACTCTTTTGTTTAGTCTGGGCCATATAGATATGGGGGCTCCCTCCCCCTCTCTCTATATGGATCTGGGCCAGTTGGCATCACTCCCCAGTCGATCCTACTCTTTTGTTCAGTCTTTAGTCGAGGATGCCCCAGGTAGATTCGCGTATTCTATATCTCTCTCTATATCTCTATCTTACGAACTGAGCGAAGGCGGATAGAAGCGTATGGGTGATATCGAGAAAAGCGGATCTAAGTGGATACTACCCTTTCTCTCCGGGAAGGCGGCTCCAGCCTATCTATATATGGGGCCCCCCTACCCTCTCTATATAGATGGGATGGTAGCCCGGGGAGGCCCGGCCCATATATCTTATCCAGAGGGGAACTAGGACAGCTCGTTTCCCTCGGCCGAGGAGGGGGAGGAGGACTATATGACTATAGGAGGGCCTATATTGATTTCCCGACGGACCCCTTTCAATTCATAGGCCAGGCCAGATAGATCGTTGGGATGGGAGTTGGGCCGGGACCCGAGAGAGAGGTTCATGCATGCTCCCCCCTTCATATAGATAGTATAGGGGAGATAGGGAGATAGGGGCCCCTCCCCCTCCAGATAGCCAGATAGATCAAAATAGAACTATAGGAGGGGCCCCAGCCCAGCTATATAGAATAGAGAGTAGGCCGTCGGGGGCCCCCCTCTCTATATCTGAGTTCAGGGCTCCTCTCCTCCCCCTCCCATAGATAGGGCGCTCACTCCCCAAAGAGAGATACAGGCCGCCCACCCCACCTATTGTAGGCGTAGGCAGAAGTACTATATAGTACAGGTGGCCATATATAGATTCTTATCTACATTGGGGCCTAGACTAGCCTCCTATCTTGGCGACCTCGATCGACGGCCCGGGGGGCTGGCGCCCTATCTATAGACCCTATCTAGATCTATGCTGGTCGAGCGACCTCGATCGCCGGCCCCACCCCGGATATAGATAGGGGGCCCCCAGATATAGATAGATGGGAGTCCCTCCTCTCCCGCTGCCATATAGAGATATAGGGACCCCCGAATCGGGCGGGGGACAGATCTCTCTAGATGGGGCCCCCCTCCCTATAGAGATATGGGAGAGAGGGGGGGGCGGCTATAGAGAGGGGCCCATACCATATAGATAGAGGGGAGAGTGCCCCCACCCCTTCCTATCTTATCTTAGAGTTCTAGATAGGCCCCCGGGACCACGGAGAACGTGTAGATGATACGACTGATGACTGGTCTCATCTATCCCTCTCATCTTTCTTTCTAGATGATACGACTGATGACTGGTCCCATCTATCCTTCTAGATGATACGACTGATGACTGGTCTCATCTATCCTCCTATTCTATCCAAAGGAGTGATACAACCAGTCATATCATATCTATATAGAGGGGGGCCTATCAAGAACTATAAGATAAGATAGTTCGGGATGGGGGTGGGGGTGTGAGGGTGGCAGGGGCCGCCATCGATGCGCTTGTTTTCGAGGGATCGATCCTATATGTTATATTGCTATTGATGTGAGTATGGTGATACGATAGGTGAGTATGGTGATACGATAGGAATAAAGATCGGTCCATCCAGAATCAATCTCGTCATGGCGTGCTGGGCTTGACGAATGCGGTCCCCCCCATAGAATATATATATAAGGCACCCTAAGGCACCCCTAATATACATTCGTCTTGCTAAACCTGTGGGAAACGTATCCCTGTGGGAAACTGGTTGGTGGCCCCTATACATCTTGTTCCTGCGGTAGTAAACGACTGTACTGTCATGCTACTTGTCAATGTCTTGGGAGGAGTCAAATTCCCGCCTGTTGTCCGTCTGCCTGCCATGTTCTCCTCTAAGACACCTACTGGCCAGATGGTTGTACTGGGGCAACTCCTTTCCCATAATATAGAGAGAGGGGCTCAGATGGATCAGTGGTTTCCTATAATATAGAGAGAGGGGCTCAGATGGATCCGATCCATTACTCAGATGGATCAGTGGTTTCCTATAATATAGAGAGAGGGGCTCAGATGGATCCGATCCATTACTCAGATGGATCAGTGGTTTCCTATAATATAGAGAGAGGGGCTCAGATGGATCAGTGGGATGGTCGACATCCATTTAGTGAGCAGCTTCACTCCCGGCCCAGCATTTAATGAGCGTGAGCAGCGGGCGAACCGAAAAGGGGATGATCTGAATTCGAAAGCAGGGAAAGGTAGACCTATTAATTGCAAAGGTTTGGGGGGGATAGGTCGAATTGATCATGTCATTCTGACAAGTGTGCAACGTCCATCATGGTCCATCCATGTTGGTCTAGACTCCTTCTCCGTCACCATGAGTGGGATCGATAGGGTCAGACAAATATATGGTAAGGGGCACGTAGGGTCATTTATGCTCGTCAGGTCAATGTTCGCCCCCGTTCAGGGCTCCTCCCCCAGCTAAGTTATCTAGAGTATATAGGAAGCTATAGAGTCTCTAGCGGGCTATAGATTCTATAGTAGATAGTCCATAGCAGGCTATGGAGTATATAGTCTATAGGAGGCTATATAGTAGGCCGTCGAGAGATAAATAGATAGGGGGACGGCTATATCTAGTTGGCACCCCCCCCCCTATAGAGATTAGAGATATGGCGATAACCATACATATAGGGGTCACCCTTTCTAGAAGATAAGATAGTTCGGGGTGGGGGGCGCCCCTATACAGATACAGACCGGCCGAGGAGTGAGTGTAGCGAACCACCCTATAGATCTATACTCTATGGCTAACCCCCCAACTTTAGAGCCTATATATCTATCTGGGTGCCCGGTTAGCCATATAGATCTATAGGGTAGGGGGAAACCCTCTACCTTCCCCTATAGAGACCCTATATCTATATCTCTATCTGAATGAGACTATCTCTATCTGAATGAGACTATCTGAATGAGACTATCTGAATGAGACTATCTGAATGAGACTATCTATATGGGGGAGAGGGAAAACGTCGTCCGCCTAACGTCGAACGACTGCCCCACATATAGATAGGGGGCCCTCGATTGAGAAATCAATCGAGTAGTTCGCTACAAGATATAGAGAGTCTCATTCAGATAGAGATATAGAGAGAGATAGAGAGAGAGATATAGAGATAGAGAGAGAAGAGACTTCAGAGTGAGAGAGTTTCATTCAGATAGTCTCATTCAGATAGTCAGTCTCATTCAGATAGATATATATATAGAGATAGAGAGAGAGATATAGAGTTCAGAGTTCAGAGTTCAGAGTGAGATCTATATAGAGATAGAGAGAGAGATATGGAGATAGAGACAGAAGAGACTTCAGAGTGAGTCTCATTCAAATAGGGGGCTGCGCTCACCCCTCGTACTCCAGATATAGATATAGGGGCGAATGAGTACCCCTTGTATCTATATCTATCCTCGCCCTCCGGAGCGAATAGAGGGGTGGGCAAGTGGTTCGCTATGCTCACTCCTTAATTGATCTCTCAATTGAGTGCATCTATAGAGAGCGCGGCCCTCGGCCTCCCAAGAAGCCTATATAGGCCCCCCATATAGATATATGGGAGCTTATATTCTATATCTATAGAGAGGCACGTCGACGCGAGGGCCCCCCCATATATAAGATATAGAGGGAGGGGGCTCCCCCATATCTATTCTATATATAGGTGGGGCGCCCTCCATAGTTCATAATTCTAGATAGGCGCCCGCCCAGACTTGATCTCCTATAGAAGATAGAGAGCCGAGATATAATAAAATAGAATAGAATAGAGAGGGGGGTGCCATATCTAGAAAGGCCCCCCCCTCCATAGAATCTAGGGGAGCCCACCTCCCTATAGATCTTATCTTCTCTATAGGGTGGCCCTCCTCTCCCACCCGACGAAGGAGGGCCGGCACTCCCACTTACGCACACCTTCATCGAGAGCCCTCGATCTTTGTTCCAATCAATAGGTTGGGATCGCCCGGAGGCGCATAAATGACCCGCCCTCTCTTTAGCCTTTGCCGGATCCAGATACTACGAGTCCTTCATACCAGACGGATCAGTCGAGAAGGGGAAGCAGCTAGAATTTACAGTATCTTTCCGTTTGGAAATCTGCAGAGTTTTGCTAAATAGGATGCAGACACTTGAGAGTAGGACATCAGATTCACCAAACTGTGTCATTTCTTTCACTGAGGAGAGAGTGGACGGGAATGTCACTTCATATGTGTGGATCGTCTCAACTAAGGTGCCTAATTCCCTGGAAGGATCTCTTCTGATGATACAAAAGAGAATTGATAAAGCTACCAAGCCTTTCACGATGAATTCTATCAGTAGACTGATGGCGCTGCAGGAAGACATTGCGAGGTTTGGGTCAAGTTTGGAAGATGTGGAAGCATGCATCAAAGTGTTGAATGAAGGGTTGCTGCAGTTCAGGATATAGAAAGAAGTAGTGGTTAAAACAGATGGAAGGATGTTGAATTACATGTTCGACAAGTATATCCGATATCAGAACAATAAAAAGACATAAACATTACAGCTGGCATGACTTCTTCTATTTTCTATGTTCCCGAATGAAATTGTAAAACTTCTAAGTTATTGGTTTTGCAACCATTACTTAAAGTCATGTGGAACCATTCTATTAGTTAAGTGATACATGTGTCACTTAAGGAGAAGTTAGTTGAGGATGATTGCCAAATGTCATATTTACTTGTTGTTTATGCTTCAGTTCAGTTTGAGTTTTCCATTTGTACTTTCCCTCCTACATTCTATAAGTAGGAGAAAAACCTCTGGGTTAGTGATCGATCAAAATTTGTAAGCAGCAATCTTGTGTTCTAGACTTTGTGCTGAACCCCTGAGAGCCACTTGCAGCAAAAGAATACAAAGGAGCAGGTTTCCGGAGAACTTTGTATCACGGTGTACTGTGTTTCTTGCTTTTAATCTTAGATCTCTTGATAAACTTTGTGTTATTTTAGATCTAAATCTAGAGCTGCCTTTGTTTTATGATTCTGTGTATTCATATCTATTAAGTTTCTTCTATGTGCATGCAATTAGCTCTGCTATCTACTACTTGGGATGCACATCTCCCCATTTCTTCTCTGTATTTCCTTTACTTCCTTCTTCTATAAAATACTTCCTTTCTTGAACAGCTGCTTACTTGCTGCAAAACTTCTTAGTTATGGTTCATGAATTAAGTGGTTAAAGTAAAACCCCTGATAGATAATAACACATTTTTATTGACAAATCTGACACGGGAGCCTCACCGGATAAATGAGGGAGATTTATCTCATGACTGCCTAGGTTTGATGCTATGCAGAAAATCTAGCCAACAGTTTTTGGCGGCTCTACTGGGGACACAACTATCTTTGCAGATCAAGGTTTATCTATTGAAGATCAGAGTGTTTTTCATACAAATCTCAACCTGGCTGAACGTCCATTCACTCGATCCGTGAAGGCGCAAGGAAGGACTGATCATTTCTTCCGACTGCAGGAGCAATTCAATTTCAATCATCCTCCTCAAGTTAGAAGCCACAGATCTAGTCTCTCACCAGGAAGGAGAGTGCACATCCATCCAGATCCGGATCCTATTCAGCATAATCCGGCGGTTGGAATTATTCATCAAATCTATCAAGTCTACACAAGGAGGAGACGTGCTCAAGTCAACATGGGGCATCAGCCAGTGCCTGTTCCATGAGGAGCAACTTTTGGACCTCTAAACTTGGCTCCACCTATGCACGAGTTGCCAAAGGGATCCAGAAAGAATTTTCCAAAATTATTTGGAGATGGAAAGCAAAACCCGGATGATCATTTGGAGGCCTTTTTCATATCTTGTGGTGTGCTTGCACTAGAGCATGAAGATGTCTCAGTCAGACTCTTCATTGAGACTCTACAAGACTTAGCTGGAGAATGGTTTTATCGGTTAGCTCCTGGCACCATAACCAACTGGGCGGCTATGCGTGAGCAATTCCTGAAAAGATTCAAGCCTGCAGAGGACGCTAGCACACTGATCACCCAACTGACACAGTTGAAGAAAGAGCCAAGCGAGAACATGTGGGACTTTATTGCAAGGTTCCAAAGGATTTTATACAAAATCCGCACTTCTGTCGCATTAAGCGATGAAAATCAAAAGACGTTTTTTATAAACGCTCTATTGCCTGAAGTTGGATATCAGCTGAAAAGAGCAAGACCTGTAAATCTGCTTGAAGCACAAAATGTTGCCGTGGAGGTTGAGGAACTTCAAACAACCATCTCACAAAGGTGATAGTGCTTCTTCTAGTAATTCGGATCCTTTGTTGCAGAAATTGGCTAATGACATGCTGCAAATCAAGAAGCAGATCTCTCAAGCAGGGAATGCAACCCCCTCAAAAATAATTCCTACCCGAACCTTCAATGGTCAAAATCAAAATCAAAACCGAAACAGACTTGCTGCTGCACCGCAGCGGTTGGAATTAGAAGCTGCTCCAAGGAATAACTTTGAAACTAGTGAAGAGGATCTCGGCATTGATGAATCATTCGATGATGAAGACTTTATAGATCCCGCTGGCGACTCCAATATTGGTTACCTTGACTACGAAACTGACGATGGCTATTATGAATCTTTTGAAGATTCTGATTGTCACACTTTTGCGGTGTTTACAAGGTCTCAGACGCGCCAAAATGCCGAAGCATCCACAAGCGGCCAAAGAGAAAGAGAAGATCCTGGCCCGGATGTTACTATCTTGAAAAGAGGTAGCACTCTTCCTTCTTCATTAGCGCCTAAGGATAAATATTCAAATTCTATCAATTCGCAGCAAAGAGCCAACGCACATCCTGCTGAAGCAAGTCAAGCTTTCGACATAATTGATCCACATCAAGAGCAACAAGGTCCAAATGTCAGAAGCTGAGTATTTGAGAGCATTTCCTGATCAGTTGAATAGATTGGTCAAATCTGTGCAAAACAACGGTCCCAACCCAACAAATAATACTTTACGGGGTATCTTGTCAAGCACAAAGAATACTCCCCCTTCAAGTAATGCGGCTGCAAGTTCTTCTCCTTCCACTTCTTGTCCTGCTACGTCAGAAAGGATTGAACCATTTTATGTGTCACTGCTTATCAACGGACACAAACTTAGCACTTGCATCTTGGACTCTAGAGCTTCTTACAACATCATGCCTGCAAAAGTGTTTGATGCCTTAGGTCTCACATTGACAAAAACCATCAGAAGATGTTATTCAATGAAAAGGCAAGTCCCCCTTGTGGGGCAAATCAAAGATGCGCATGCAGTACTTGCTTCTTTTCCAGATAAAAGACTGAAAATGACTATCCTTGTAGCAGACATTCCAGTCTCTTACGGCATGCTGTTGATTAGAAATTTCTACAAAGAGCTGGGTGGAGAGGTCAAGATGGATTGGTCTTGTGCACACATACCAATCAAAGGAGTAAATCAGAAACTGGAACCCGAGAAGAAATCTAAGTACACAGTATCAAAGTCTGAGGATTCTAGATCCCAGATCTTGTTTCAGAAATCGGATCACGGAGTATATTATCTAGAAATGGATAAAGAAAATGTTCAACCGGTGATTCAAGAACCGCATCAACTTAACAAGAAGATTTGGAGTCTGGAATTTGATGGCAGTTGTTCATTTGGATCCGGCGCAGGCGTTGTTCTTATCTCTCCTGAAGGGAAGGTGCATGCACACTCCTTCAAATTGATCTTCGAAAATACTAACAATACAGCTGAGTATGAAGCGTTGTTGTTAGGCATGGAGCAGGCAAGAACAATGGGAATCAAATTATTACACGCAAAGGGAGATGCTGAGCTGATTGTGAAGCAGATAAGAGGCCTCTACCAAGTCAAAAAAGACAAACTGCCGCACTATAGAGATCGGGTCTACTCTGCTATCCTGGATTTTTCAGCTTTCTCGGTATCTTACATTCCGAGCGAACAAAATTCAAGAGCTGATTCGCTTGTAGTAACTACAGCATTGTGGAATCCAGATCAGCCTCCTGCATTCTTTAGACAGGGAGACTACAAGGTGGAGATGGTCTTTCGCCCAAAGGTTCCTGACAACGTCCAGCAATGGCAGGTTTTCAACGATGACACGCAGATTGCTGCGTTTCTCCAACAGAAGGACAACTTTGAAGAAATCTGCTGTGAGGGAAGCAATTCACCTCCTAGGCAGACTACTGTCGGAGAAATGGATGCGGACGTCTCAGGAAGTCAGGAGATTATACAGCTAAAGGGAAATAAAATTCCCAAAGGCTTAGTATCTCTTGAGGAAATGTTTGATAAGCATGATTAGATGCTTAAGAAAAATGAAGAAAGTGGGGAAAGTTATTCATCCGACACACAATTATCAAATTTGGGAGCTGGCAATGATCCCAAATTAGTAAATCTGGGTAAGTGTTTCTCAGAGGCCGAAAGAGAAGCTTTTACTGAGCTTCTTAAGAAATATAAGGATGTTTTTGCCTGGTCTTACCAGGATCTAAAAACATATCAGCCTGCGGAAGTTCAACACTACATCCCACTTAAACCAGAACAGAAGCCTTTCAAGCAAAAGTTGTGGCGACACAACCCTACCATTTCGGGAACCATCTTTGCAGAAATCCGGAAGTTGTTAGACGCAAAGATTATCTATCCCATACATCATTCGGAATGTTTGGCCAACATAGTCCCTGTAAGAAAGAAGAGCGGCGATTAGGTTGTGCGTGGATTTCCGCAACCTTAATCAAAGGACTTGGCATAAAAAGTTGTTTGATGCATTATGGGCCAATAGAATCACACCAAAGAGGGCGATAGGCATGTCCCCATTTCAGTTATATGGTAGAGACACAAAGTTGCCTCTTACCTTGGAACTGCCTGCCCTACAACTTTCTAAGGCCCTAGAGGATTCCACATTCACTGATGCTATTGATAAAAGAATCATGTACCTGACTGAATTGAGGGAAGTACAAACTCAAGTTGCGAATAGGTTGCCAAAGCATCAAAGCAAAGTAAAAGTCATCTTCGACAAAAAAGCCAGGGAAAGGAAGTTTACAGTCAATGACTGGATCCTTTTGTGGGACAAAAGAAGAGAAACAAAAGGCGCGCACGAAAAATTCGATTCACTATGGAAAGGGCCTTTTGTGATTAAGAGAATCGCCGGAGCGGATAGCTTTATTCTTGCTCATCAGGATGGAGTTGAATTGTCGTTGTTTTTCAATGGGCAACACTTGAAGTTGTTCCGGACATGAGAAGCAGGGTAAAACCTGTATGTACATAAAAAAATCTTTGTTTGTTTTTCCTTGTTTTGGTGGGGTGTTGTGTTGTGTTTGTCTGCCTGACCCCGTGCCCAAAGGACAAGATACGAAACTAGAGATAATGGGATCTCGTCTTTTCCCTTTGTCATTCTGACAGAGAAAAAGATGTCCACAAACGGAGCTGACTTGTGTCACCCAGATTTCACCCTGAAATCTGTGACTACCCTATCCGAAAAAATTTCGTACTTTTAAAATAATGGGTCGTTTTGTGTTTTTATTGCCTGAAAGTTCTTGTATTGCGTCAAGATAATACCAAAGAGCCATATTAGCCTTTTTAGCCAAATACCTAGATGCCCAAAATTGTTATATTCTGTCGTCGGGATTTGTCTGCGGGAAATTTGTATTTAATTATTTTGAGCCCCGTATGAGGCTATTTGCGCTCCGTTTTAACTTTGTTATGATCGAACATGTCATTACTCTTATGTACCAGAAGGGTTTTAACTTGGAATAAGTTTTGGGCTTTATTTATAACTTTTGGCAATTTTTCGTGTTTTTGTGTTATCCCATTTCGTTTTCTGTGAAATTTCTCTAGAACAATTCCTTTGCCGGGTAGGCCCGATTTTTGGTCTGGAGCAGCTGGAAAACATATACGCACATTATGCCCAGAGGAAGTCGCCATCAGAGGTCTGGATCATTGGGAAAAAGCGAAGTCATGCACGAAAAAGCCTCTGCGGGGATGGGCGCATTTTTGGAAAACAAAGGATTTAAGCTGCAATGGGAAAAATAGAAGCCGCAAGCAGGGTGGGAATTTTGTACCTGCATAGCAAGGTACTTTTTCCCGTGTTATAAAATTCACTTAAGCTGCAATGGGAAAAATAGAGGCTGTAGGCAGGTGGGAATTTATTGTATGCCTTGCAGGGTAAAAATTCCAGTAATAAAATAAAAGGAAAATGACTTAAGTGAAATCATGGGATTTTAGTGCCTACCTTGCAGGGTAAATAATCCCATTGTCAAAGTCAAATCACTTAAGTGGATCATGGGATTTTGGTGCCTGCCTTACAGGGTAAAGAATCCCATTGTGGAAAATTCTTAAAAATAGAATTATATGTGCAAAAAAGTACACCCCCTTTGGTGAGATGATGGCAACCTTTAAGTGATTATTTTAATTAATCTATCTTTTCAAAAAGTGCGCCCAAGCTTGGAGGAAGTCAACAAGTCAAAATTGGAATAAAAAAAATGGATTAAATACATTAAATTTAATTTATTTAGTGGCTGCCCCCTTCCTCTCAAAAAGTGCGCCCCATTTGGGAGTTATTTAATGATTTTAAAGGCATTAAAACATTAAATTAATTTATATTTTCAGTGGCTATGGTCAAAGCACACTGTGAAGCTTCAGTGAAGTGATGTGTGAAGGAATAAATTGGATTAATTTAATTTATTGGATGGCTGTCATTAAACATGCTATTTTAAAAAAAGAACAACATGATTTTTAATTAATTAATTGCCTTTAATTGTTAGGGCAATTATTAATTATAGAATTGTGAGGGTGTGCATTATTTGATTCACAGGTAAAGAATTGCAGCCAAGAGGAAAAGTGCGTCCCCATTTGAAGAAGGATTTTGCTCAAGCAAGGTGGCAACAAGGGTAAAAGCTTCCAGATTTGGCGCATGCTTTGAAGGAGGTTGATCTTTGTCTGCATAATTGTTTGCACAGGTGTTACAGGAGCTCAAGTGTTGTTCAAAGGATTCATGCTCTCTTTATGTTCAAATTACACACTATTTTTTAGGGCAGCAGGCTTGAAAAGTGCAGATTTTTACAATTAAAATTCAATATTCATGCTCCGGTGGCCATTTTTGTCTGAATAAATTGCAAATACCAGCTAACGGGCCAGGCCTTATCTATATATGGACTGCCCAAGTACCCTCCCCTTGAATTATAGAAGTTGGGAGCGCCATCCTAGATTTTCCTTTTATGGCGATCGATTTCGCACTCTATGTGGTTGGGCATCTGATTCACCCTCGCCCTATCTGTGTGACCCGGGCGAAAGACCATTAGGACTATGGGTAGAGTAGGAGTAGATAGAAATTATAGCATAGCATAGCAACGCCCATTCTAGGTGCTTAGCAGACATAGCAAACCCGAATTGCATTATTGACTTGACAAGAAATAGAGTTCAGTTCCTAATTGCCCAAAACAACTCGAGTCCTACGCCCTGATTCGATTGGCCAAATCTCCCATTCGTTTACTCGCCAACCCGTGCCCCAGGGCGCCGTTCAACGCTACACGGGTGGGCGCTATTGTCACCATAGCGGAGAACTTCTCTTCCTTCTCGGCCGCCAAATCCATTCAGCTGCCCATCTCTGCCCAAATCCGGTGTATGCTATGCCATAGCTGGTGAGCAGCCCCCCTCTATCTAATCGACAGCCCCCTCCATATGACATGACATCTTTTCTCTTTTCTCAACGGCCCTCTTCAATGCTTTCATAAGTGAGTGATCCAACTGTCGTTCGTTCTATCCGCGCGCCCGACGAGCTTACTCCTCGCACCGAATGGCATAGATTTTCATTCCAGCGTAGCATAAGCATATACTAGCGATACTTTACGCGCCCACCCTCCATGAAATGTTTCTTCCGCCAGCCACCTCTTCCTTTCTTCACGCCCACACTCCCAGAGTGGACCCCCCGCAGTGACCAATGCAATGGATTCCCGGAGTCATAGAGACATGTCATATGGATATATCTGGCTATATGTAATTGGCCGTAACAGTAACATCATAGATACACCTTTCAATTGTCAAGCTCCTTTCAATCATATTACAATATACCCGGGCTGCATCACTGCACTACAAACGTTATATGAGATGCTCTCCTCTCCCAGAGTCGGTCGAGGCATCACCGCATCTCTGACTTTCGCTTCACTCTGTTTGGTTAGTTCAAATCATTTTTGTTTCGCGGGGCCCTCCGGATTGTGCCCCATATATATATGGGATAGTAGTGCTGGCCCTATGGGGATAGCTAGTAGACTAGCAGGCGGTGAATCATCCCCATCTAGTTCCCTATGGGATGCGGCTGGGCGATAAGACCCGTGTTTACGAGTACCAACGGCCCATATCCCATATCAAGACCATGTTGGTGTTGCTTGTGTGGGCATGTCAGTCATATTACATACTCGATACGGACGGGTATTCATTCACACTATTCTATTGGTGTTGACGCGGCAGGCCTCCATATCTATAGCTTGATTGTCCAATTGAACTATATAGACTATAGATAGATACGCGACCAGATGGGTTACAATTCCTAGCCGGGTCGAGGGTGACGTCAGGCCAGGGCCATATAGAGAGTTCAGGGTAAGGGCCCTCTGGGGAGAGGAGGCCGAGGACCCCATATCCATATCCATATAGGGGGTACTCGATTGCCCGGGGCATCTACCCACTATCTACAACTGGGGGGGGGGGGGGGGGGGGTGGCCATCGGGCATCTGCCCACTATCTACAGTCGGGGAGGCCCTATCGGGCATCTGCCCACTATCTACAATCGGGGCCTCGGGGCATCGGGAGGCTAGTCGAACGAACTGGCTAGTCAAACTGGCTGGTCGGCTAACAACCCCAACTAACTCTATTTGGCTAGTCGTCATTATCTCTATCTCTCAGTCGAGTGTCAGCCCCCATATCTATATAGAGGGGGCCGGGGCACCACATCAATCATCCAGAATCTAGATTCTCTGTACTATATATGGCATCCATCTCATCTAATCTAGCACCACGTCATCCCACTGATTAGGTAGCAGGGACCGGGGCACCGTATGAGATGAAGAGGATGACTGGTTGCGAACTATTATCTCATCCTTATTCTATTATCTTATCCGATTGTATCACGTATATAATAGATGGTGATGGTAGACGGATGGATCAATGTAGCTCGACCCCCCCACCCCATATATACTCGATAGATAGGGCACGGGTCGAGGAGCCCTATCGGGTTTGTCTGAACTATGGGTCAACTGCCCCTCCTGCCCAACTAGATCTATATTACATGACGAGGGATCTATATAGAACTGGGGGGGATCTATTACGTGGAATATATCCCCGCCCCACCTACCTAAGATGGAAATGGCCCACCCAACCACCAGGTGGCCTGCCTATAGTATCTATATGGGTAATGGGTGACCCGTATGATCTACATGATTGTCATGCGATCATCAAATGTCGAGTGAGTGATTTGATTCATGTTACATATAGAATCCATTCAATCATGCGATGGATCTACCTAGAGAGATGGGCCACTCCATATCCATATGCACAGCTCGGATTCATGTTACGTACTTCGTGCCCTGAGAGAATGAATCTATATTGGCCCTATCTCTATATCTGGGGGGGCCCTATCTAGTATCTGGGATTCCCAGGGCCTATCTATATAGAGGATGAGGAGGCCCTGAGAGAATTAATTTATATTAGGTTGGGGGGGCCCTATCTATTATCTGGGATTCCCAGGCCCTATCTATATAGAGCCAGGAACAGTTCTCTATATGGGCCCACTCTTCAGTCCCCTATATCTCTATATGGCCCCAGCCTAACTCTAATGCCCCATATAGATATAGGGCCCCAACCCCAGCCCCATATATAGAAATGCTAGAGCCTGGCCTATAGATCTATATCTGGCCCCTATATAGATATGGGAACGGCTAGATAGATATAGGGCAATACAGATATCACTTTATTCCATTCTCTCTAGATGGAGTGGGGAGTGGGCCAACCTCTATCGATATATCTCTCTATCTCTCTCTAATAGATATATCTAAACTCTATATCTATATCTATATCTGAGGCTCCCCACCGGACCCAGGGAGAACCGCTGATAGAGAATTCTATCTATATGGAGAGGGAGAGGCGGTGTGGTGTCCCCAGATTTCATCCTGAAATATGTGACTACCCTACCCGAAATTTTTTCGTACTTTTAACATAATGGGTCGTTTTGTGTTGTTATTGCCAGAAAGTTCTTGTATTGCGTCAAGATATTCCCAAAGAGCCATATTAGCCATTTTCACCAAATACCTAGATGCCCAAAATTGTTATATTCTGTCGTCGAGATTTGTTTGCGGGAAATTTGTATTTAATTATTTTGAGCCCCGTTTGAGGCAATTTGCGCCCCGATTTAACCTTGTTGTGATCAAACATACCATTATTCCTATAAACCAGAAGGGTTTTTACTAAGAATAAGTTTTGAGCTTTATTTGTGACTTTTGGCAACTTTTTGTGTTTTTGTGTTTTCCCGTTTTGTTTTCTGTGAAATTTCTCTAGATCAATTCCTTTGCCAGTTTGGCCTAATTCTTGGCCTGGAGTAGCTAGGGATCATATACGCACGTTTTGCCAGATGCAAGTCTCCATCGGAAGTCTGGTTCACTAGGAAAAGACTAAGTCGTGCACCAAAAAGCCTCTTCTGGGTTGCCCGCATTTTTGGAAAAAGAAGAATTGAAGTGAATCATGGGAAAATTAGAAGCAGCAGGCAGCTGCGAATTTTGTACCTGCCTGGCAGGATACTTTTTCCCATGAAAGCAACGCCACTTAAGTGATAATAGAAAAATTAGAGGCAGCAGGCAGGCGGGATTTTATTACCTGCCTTGCAAGGTAAAAATTCTCGTTGTGGAATAAAAGAAATATCACTTAAGTGAATCATGGGATTTTATCGTCTGCCTTGCAGGGTAAATAATCTCATTATGAAAGTCAAACGACTTAAGTGAATCATGGGATTTTCAAGGCTGCCTTGCAGGGTAAAAAATCCCATTGTCATGTGATTCTTAAAAATAGAATTATTTATGTCAAAAAGTGCGCCCCCTTTGGAAAAGTAATGGCAACCTTTAAATTCATTAATTTAATTAATTATTCACCCAAAATAGGCGCCCAGGCTTGTGAAAAAATCAACAAAGGCAAAAGACAAAAAGTGGTTGAAAATAGATTGCTCTAAAATTAAATACAACCCCTTCATGTCAAAAATTGTGCCCCATTTGGGAGACAAATAATACTTTTTAAAGTATTAAATGATTAAATTAATTTCCATTTTCAGTGGCTAAGGTTAAAGCACACTGTGAAGCTTAAGTGGAGTGAAGAGTGGATGATTAAATTGATTAAATTTAATTTATTGGATGGTTGTCCTTAAACATGCAATTTTAGAACACCAGTTAAAGAGAAAAGCATGATTTTTAATTAATTAATTGCCAGGAATATGAGGGGCAATTATTAATTATAGAATTATGAGGGTTATATAACCATGGGCTGCCATAAGGATGAATTAATTAATTCACAGGTAAAGAAGTGCAGCCCAGAGAAAAAGTGCACCTCATTTGAAGAGGATTTTTGCTCAAAAGAAGGTGGAATCAAGACTAAAAGCTTCCAATTTTGGCACACAGGTTGAAGGAAGTTGATTTGTGTCTGGATAATTGTTTGCATAAGTAATACAGGTGCTCAAGTGAAGTTGGAAAAATTCATGCTCACTTTACATGCAAACAAAACATCAATTTTTAGGGCAGCAAGCTTCAATTATGCAAATTTTTATGATTAAAATTCATTGTTCATGTTCTGGTTGCCCTCTTTGTATGAAATAATTGCAGTAATTCGTTACAAGTGCTTTACAAAAGTAAAGGAGCTTTAATCAATGTCCAATACATTGAATATATCCTCCGAATCTGAAGAAATATCTAGATCTGCACCAGTTTTGAAGAATTCCGGACAAATAAGAAGAAAAAGAATTGTTCAGACAAATATAGAAAAAGATTGCTCTAGCCATGGCAAAGCAGGATGAACAAGAAAGCTCAGCGGAATCATTCGTAGCTTCTAGATTTGTTGAACTCAATAGTCCCAGATCTAGATCCAAATCTCATAATTGCAAAAGCTTTCGGCACAAAGGTTTCATCCTCTTGTTTTGAATGCAGCCCGTGAAGACGTGGAGAAGTCAGTGTGTGGAAAATTCTTTCCAAGATCTTGCGCATGTGCTTCCAAGCTTCCAGTTGAAACATTCATTGAAGTTGCATTCACCCGGAGTGCTTTCCAGAATTTTTAATTGCTCATATGCAATTAAAAATATAGAGTTATCTACGCAGACATTGCACTGATGCATGTACAGGAGAAGAACTGCAAAAGCTTCAAGGATAAAAGAGAAGACATTGCACTGATGCATGTACAGGAGAAGAACTGCAAAAGCTTCAAGGACAAAAGAGAAGACAAGGTGAAGGCAAAATTCTAGCCGCTTCCAGATCCAGCTTGTTTCCAGATCCAGTCGTTTCCAATTCCAGCTTGTTTCCAGATCCAGCTACTCTTAGATCCAGTTTGGTGAGAATCAAAGGCAAAAGAATCGGCTGCATACAGACATTAAAAAGGACCAGACTGCAGCTTTCTTCTTCCTTCTTTCCTCTGACAAAGTAATTGAACGATCAATTAAATTATACAAGTTAAGTGATTGGTTTAAAAGTTATTACTTGAAGAAGTCAACTATTTGGAGATAGGTGGCACGTGTAAAATAGAAGGTTCTATTTTCAGTTGCAAATCATACATGTCATGCAAAGAGGAATTCCAGGAGGAAGATTGCCAGTCGTTTCTTTTCCGACTTCCACATGTGTCAGTTCGACAAAAAACTTCCGACTTGTAATTGCCCCTCTACATTCTATAAGTAGAGGAAGAACCTTCGGGGTAAGGATCAGAATTTGTAACCTTGTGTTCCAGACTTTGTGCTGAAACCCTTAAGAGCCACTTGAAGCAAAGGAATATACAGGAGCAGATTTCCGGAGAACTTTGTGTCACGGTGTATTGTGTTTCTTGTTTTTTATCTTTAGATCTTTTAATAGACTTTGTGTTATTTTAGATCTAGATCTAGAGCTACCTTTGCTTAGAATTCTGTGTTTATATCTATTGGTTTCTTCTATGTGCATGCAATCAACTCTGTTATCTATTGATTGAGATGCACATCTTCCCCATTTCTTCTCTGTGTTTATATAATTCTCTTCTATAAATATTTTCTTTCTTAAACAGCTGCTTACTTGCTGCAGCACTGTTCAATTATGGTTCATGAACTGAGTAGTTAAAGTAAAACCTCATATACATGTTAGCATATTATAAATTGACAAATCTGTGCCATATCTCGTCTCGTCTCGATACGGGATATTGGCTGAGACATGCTAACAACCAGTGTGGCCCATATATATAGAGGCCCCTCCCCCCAGATCTAGAGATATGGCCATACTCTAGAATCTATAGGAGATCTCTATTCTATAGGGCTGCATCAGATCTATATACGAGACTAGCCATATCTATAGTGTGGGGCTCCCCCCCAGACTCTACTCTATATGGCATTGGGCATTGGCCTAGATATAGGGAGTATGTATCTATATATAGGGGGGGCCAGATCTAATCTCTATATAGGGGCATTGGCCCTATCTATATATAGGCCACCGCTGATTGGCATATAGAGAGGACGCTGATTGGCAGTAGAATCAACATGATAGATAGAGAGGGCATATAGAATAGAATATAGATATAGATATAGATATTGATATTTGGTTTGGCTAGCCCCCGGCGATCGAAACTCTCTGGCGGCCCTGCCCTATATAGAGATAGGAGATAGAGATTTGGCTAGGGCTAGCGGCCCCCCCCTCTATAGAACTATATATATGGAGAGTTCCATATATCTATATATATAGATGGCCCTCTACTCTATATAGGCGATCGAAACTATCTGGCGGAATCTGCCATGCCAACGGGCCCTATATCTCTATCTGGCCCTATAATCTGCCAACGGCCCTATCTATCTGGCGGAATCTGCCATGCCAACGGTAGGGCCCTATATATCTATCTGGGCGGAGACCCTAATATTAGGGTAGGGGGGGTAGGGCTCCTATCCTCTAGATAGGGGAGCCGAATCCGGTCCATCCCCTCTCTATAGAAAGGGAAAGGGGCCAACCCCGAGAACTATAGACAGGATAGCAGGCCTCTATATTGTCTGGCTCCAACCCGATGCCCATGTATACAGATAGGGCCAATGCCATAAGGTAAGGGCCTACTCTCAGTCGACCCGACCTATATGGGCGAGCCCTATCTATATATAGGGAAGGGATGTGCCCCTATAGATATAGATATATGGCCGCCCTATCTATAGTTCTTCCATGGTCTAGTGCCCATTATCCATTGTCCAGCATATAGATATATAGGGCTATCTGGGGTGGGGCGATGTCCATTCCATTGTTGAGTGCCCGACTAGCCGAATGTCTATTGTCAGTGCCCTATCCTATCTCACTACTTCGTATATACCGATCCGGCCAGGTGGACCCTTCCAGTTCAGGGCATATATAGATATGGCCCGCCCTATCTATAGAGAATAGAAGTGCCTTCGGCGCCCTTCCAGTTCAGGGCGCCGAAGGCACTGCCCCTACCGTTGGCGGGGGAAGGCGCCCTCGGCCCCATATCTAGATAGGATAGGGGCCTAGCCCATCCCATAGATAGAGAGTTGGGCGGCCTATCTAGACTCCCATATAGAGATAGGGGGGGGCCCGGTTCTATTCTCTTAGAAACGAGAGATAGAGATTAATAACTTACTTTGGCTTTGGGCACTTCACTTAAGATCGGCATATATGCGTTCCTACCTATCTAGATGGAGGTATGGGTATGGGGGGCGGCTAGGCTAGGCTAGGCTAGGCTAGGCTAGGCTAGGCTAGGCTAGGCTATTAGGAGAGGTGGAGGGCGGCCCATACATCTATCTCTATATAGACTAGACTCCCTATCTATATATATGCGGCACTCCCCCGCCCCTAGATATAGATAGAGGGGGGGCTACTATAGATAGGCCCCGACGGCCTACTCTATATAGCCATACCTCTATATAGCCGGCCGGAGCTCGACCAACGGTATTGGCCCCAACCTGACCAGCAAGTCCCCATCTAATCTCTATATAGGGCCAGGGCCCCCTATGCCCATTAATCTATTCTATTCTCTGGGGGCCGTCGGCCCAGATAGATAGGCCCATATCTCCTCTATAGGGATAGGGGTCTCCCATAGAGTTAGTTCTACCCTCGGCCTCCCATATCTATATAGCCCTATAGAGAATAGAGGAATAGAATAGAGTAGATAATAGAGAACTGGCCTGGCCCTATCTATATTCTCTATGGGGGGCTGGCGCCTCGCCTATATATCTATGATCATTCATGCCCATATCCATCGAAGTCTATCGCCTACGCCTACTATTCTATACGTAACATGAATGTGAATGTAACATGATCGGATCGCATGAATTGAATGTAAGCCGCCCCGCCCCCTATATAGATAGGATAGTATCTATCTATGGTTGTTAGCCAAGCCAGCCGCCCCCCATAGCATGCATAGATATATAGGCTAGGCCTACCGCCATATAGACCGACCGACCATATAGATAGATATAGAGGGATAGATAGACTCCCGAGCATGCATAACTAGGCTCTGCTCTATCTATCTGATATGGGCATGCTAGATAAGATAAGATACAGTAGAGGGGAGGGAGCCATATCTCTATCTCGGCATGCATATCTATCTCTCTATATGGTATGGCGCCATATCTCTAGACTCTACTCTATAGGGCTTGGCTGCATCAGATCTCTCTTACTCTATAGGGCAGTGTTCAGTCCGAGTGTTCAGTGTTGCTTTCTCCTGACCGAAGATATGGCTCCTGCTGACCGTATAGGCTATCTCCTATCTCCTGCTGCTAGGGCATGCTGCTATCTGGGCATGCTTACTCCTGCTGAGAAGGCTATCTCCTCTTCTATCTATCTATCTGAACTCTCTCTCTATTCTCCATCTATCTATCTATCTATCTATCTATCTATCTATCTATATAGTCTAGAGGTCTCTTCTCGTCGAGTCTACGAATGTCATCAACCGGTATTCAGAGCGGACAAAGTCACAACGGGTATGAAGACCAACTAGTGGGAATCAGACTGACTGATGGTATGACGACTCACGAATGGTCTGAATCTTTTGGATTCCAACCCTTCGTCATCGGACTAACGAATGGTCATCCAACGGGTATACAGACTAACCTAACTAATGGGAATCAGACTCACAACGGGTATACGGACTGGACTGACGAATGGGAATCAGATTGACTGATGCGACCGGGCTGGTAGGAAGACTATAGACTGGTAGGATGCCTTACAACTGGGAATCAGACTCACAACTGGTCCTCAGCTAGATATAGAGAGAGATATAGAGATAGATATAGATATAGAGAGAGATATAGACAGACCCCTCTATAGAGAACTGAAGGCCGATCTCTAGTCTCTCACTTCTATGCCGGGGCCGATCTATAGTCTATCACTTCTATGTCTCTATATATCTGTGTCGAGAATACAAATCTATATAGAGGGGCCCGAATAGATCTTTAGGTGATCAATTCATAGATATGAGGCTCCCTCACCTCTATTCTCTATAGCTCAGCAGATATATAGAATAGGGAACTGAGAACTGGGCATATAGAATAGATCCCAGTCTAGAGGGAGAGGGCCATATCTATATA
The DNA here is from genome assembly GCA_019776745.2 of Taxus chinensis. Lineage (NCBI taxonomy): Eukaryota > Viridiplantae > Streptophyta > Pinopsida > Cupressales > Taxaceae > Taxus > Taxus chinensis. The sequence continues at coordinate 782,997,724 of CM034148.1, read as the reverse complement.
GATCTAATGGCAGGGGGGGCCCCTCCCCTCCTCCCCTCTCTATAGATGGGCTTGAACCCCTATCCATCCCCCCCCCCTCTCTATTATATCTCGGCTCCCATATAGATCTATAGAGGGGGGGGTTGGTTGTATCACTCCTTTGGATAGAGACTGGACAGAAGGATTCTTTAGTACTCGTCCCTCTCCGGGCATCATCCAGGATTGTACTCGACCAGAATCTTACCTTCTCCGATTTGTGAAGGTCGGCCATAGGGAATCTCATATCTCGAGATGGATCTGACTGTAATGTCACTCGTTATCGACCGAATTCAGGATCTCTGGGAGCCCCTATATATAGAGAACTGCCTGACGATTATAGGGGTCTGTCTTTCGGTAATCCAATTGCAAGTGATATATATATATAGGGGATCTCAATATATAAGAATTCCTCATTCAATCAAATTTAAGGCAAGGCAATGCATCGCCCCATCTATCTGTATCTATTCCAAAGCCAAAGAAACCCGGGCAACTCCGCCCCATAACTATACCGCATCCTAACGATGTCATAGTGATGGACGCTGTCTCCCAGATCCATTTGTTTCGGACAGTCTGATTGTTCCCATGGATTCAGAGCGAAGAGGGGAGTTTGGACATTCCCCTATCTATATAGAACTGGGCGCCGATTGATCAATTCATCCAAGCAGAGGGGTGTTTCAACAATATACAGCACGAGGGATTATTGTCGATCTGCCCCCATATATAGATATCGCTCTCTATTTGACAAGACCCTTGTGAATCTCATCCTAGATTGATATCTCATGACCGAAAAAAAATTGATCGAGATGGAACAAACTATGCCCCTATCTAGATATATCTGGGGGCCCTATCTAGAGTTCTGGGGCATTCCCCAAGGCAGCTCCCTTTCTCCGGGCCATCTATCTATGAATATCTATCTGCACCAGCCAACGGAACAGTTGTGTCGGAATGGACAAAGACCATATGTCCTTTGATCAGTCTCTATAGAGTAGGCCGGGTACGCTACGCCGATGATTTCCTTACATCAATGTGATGTCCTATTGATTGGTCGAGGGCCCCCGGGCCCATATCCATATCTATGTCGAGGGTCCGAAGGTCCCCACTCGACCGAAGGCCATAGCCATAAGAGAATGACCTCTCCCTTTCAACAGCCATATAGAGAGAGGGGGGGTCGAGAGTATACTCTATATATGTCCAATCCAGCCGAGCCATAGAGAACTGAAGTTGTTAAGAAGGCGGTCGAGAGGCCGCCAGACCAGATATATAGGGCCTCTCCCCCCACCGAGACGGTCGAGTAGATATAACAGGAAGCCCCCTATAGATAGATAGATAGATAGAACTTGAGATGAGTAGGCACCCCTTCTATCTATATGATATGGGGCTTCCAGTTAAGTTAAGTTAAGTTAAAATATCTTCTCTTCTCTTCCAATCAACAGCATATAGATCTATAGGGCGGGCCCTCTCCCTTTCAACAGCCATATATAGATAGGGGGGTTGGGTGGGGACTACGGCTCCTGTATATAGGTTAGGGGTCTCTATCTCTATATAGAGCTGGAGCTGGGTGGGCACTATCCTGTCTAGAGGGTATCTGGAGTTGGGTGGGCACTAGCGATCCTGTCCTGTATAAGGGGTAGGGGCTTAGGGTAGGGGCTCCATATCTATATATAGGGCATTCGGGTGGGCGCTATCTGGATTAGATATAGATATGGGTGGGTGGTATCTAGATTAGATATATAGTTCCGATAGAGTACAATCTAGAGATGATACTTGGGAGGGCGCTAACTAGATGAGGGGGAGTGCTATCTAGCCTAGGTATGGGCGGGCACGATCTGGATAGCTAATACTGGATATGGGTGAGCACTAGCTATACTGGATGAGAGTGGGCGCGGTCTAGCCTGGATGAGGGTGGGTGGTATCTAGGCTAGGGGTGGGCGTGCACCCCCCTCTATCTATATGGGATAGAGGGGGGTGGGTGGGAGATATATGGGTGCCATATATAGATATAGGGGTGGGTTGGGGGCTATCTAGACTGGAGGCGGGCGGGTGCCATATCTCTATATAGGAGATGGGTGGGCACTGGATAGATTAGAGGTGTGCGGGCACCCCCCTCTATCCCATATAGATAGAGGGGGGATAGAGGGGGGTGGGTGTGCCCCCCACCCCAGCCCTCTATAGAGAACTAGCCCCTCTATCTATATGGGATAGGGGCAGATTCTGTATGTTGTATCCAGACTAGGGGAGGGCGGGCACTGGATAGATTAGAGGTGTGTGGGATAGATAGAATAGATATGGCCGATCCTGTATATGGGGTAAGGTCTCTGTTCCATAGAGCTGGGTGGGCGCTACCGGATCCTGCCTGTATATAGGTGAATTGTAGATCTTTATTGGCTGGGCGCTACCGATACTAGGGGGTAGGGCCGGATCTATATATAGGTTCCTATCTTCCTATCCCTATCTATATAGGGTTGGGGGTTGGGCGGGGGCACTAGATAGAATAGAGCTGGGTGGGACCGATCCTGTATAGAGGGTAGACGCTCCCCCATATCCCATAGAGTTTGATAGTGATAGAGGGGGTCCCGTCCTTAACTTCTTATAGCTGGGTGGGCACTAGAGGGGCCCTTCATAGAAACTACCGGCCTCATCCCCATATGGAGCTGGGAGCTGGGTGTACCGATCCTGTATATAGGGTAAGGGGGGTAAGGGTCCTGCTCGTCCTCGGAGTTGGGAGTTGGGTGAGCACTATCCTGTATAGAGGGGCTCGTCCTCGTCTATAGAGAGCTGGGAGCTGGGTGTACCGATTCTGTATATGGCTGCTCGTTTATATGTAGCTGGGTGTCTTGTATAGGGTTAGGGTGTAGGTTCCTGCTCCTGTATAGAGCTGGGGGAGCTCGATTCTGTATAGAGGGGTTCTGATATGGGTATGGATGGGATAGATAGAATAGATATGGCCGATACTGTATACTGTATACTGTATAGAGCTGGGGGAGCTCGATTCTGTCTAGAGGGGTTCTGATGGGTATGGGTGGGATAGATAGAATAGATATGGCCGATACTGTATAGAGGTTGGGGTTCCCGCTTTTACTTTTCTATAGAGGGGGGTCTGTATAGAGCTGGGTATACCAATCCCGTATCTGTATTCTGTATAGAGCTGGGTATACCAATCCTGTATCTGTATATAGGTGCTCGTATATATGTAGCTGGGTGTCTTGTATAGGGTGTAGGTCCCCGTTCCTGAAAGAAAATATATGGCTGTGCTGTGGTAGGTCCCTATCTATATATGGGGGCCTACTGGACCCATTTGCATTGGTTGAGTATAGATAGATGGTGCTTTGGTTGAGTATAGAGAGATGGCCCCGAACGTTCAGATAGGGATATGTCGATTGCCAGGTAGATAGTTCAGGGTCAATCGACCTCTCCCAACTATAGATAGGGGGGGGGGCACTCGTCTCTATATCTATCTGGAGGACGAGGGGTGCTCTCCCTCTCTATCTAACTGCCACTCGACTGCCCAGATCTGCCAGATACTCTATATGGGGGGGCCAACCCAACCAACTCTATATAGCCAGCCATCTCTCTATCTGGTTGGGGCCATCTATCCATACAGTCGAGGAGGGGGAGAAGGGAGAGGCCCCCTATCTATCTATGGGTTGGGTGACCGTATGATCTACATGATTGTCATGCGATCAAGCTCTTCTTCGGAGTGAGTGATTCATGTTACAGTACAGTTCGGAGTGAGTGATTCATGTTACAAGATAGATGGTAGAATATATATATCTCTCTATCTATCTCTCTCTCTATATCTCTCTCTATCTATCTCTCTATCTATCTCTCTATATCTCTCTCTATCTATCTATCTCTCTCTCTATATCTCTCTCAGATATATATCTCTATCTCTCTCTCTCTCTATATCTCTCTCTATCTATCTATCTCTCTCTCTATCTATCTATCTATCTCTCTATCTATCTAGATCTCCTGGTTGATAGAGTAGGAATGTTCCCCCCGCCCTGAACTATCTATCTGGGGGAGTTGAGAATGTAGGGAGGGATTACCCCTTGCTATGCTATGGGGGAATCCCCCCGTGTTTGGAGGGGGAGAGGGGGGTGAAGCCGATGTGGGGAACTGGATCGGCTGATCCCAGATAGATAGTTCAGGCACTGGGTCCATAAGATATAGAGAGAGGGGGGGGCCCTCGGAATGCTTGAATGCTTGCCAGATATCTCTATTCGGGCTACTGCATATCGGGGGTATGGGGGGGGTTGGGGGGGTTGGGGCCCATAGTTCAGATTAGAGAGGGAGTTGGGCGGGCTACTGCTAGAGTTGGGCGGGCTACTGCATACCGGGGGGATGGGCTACTGGTTATGGGAATAAAGACTTGCCTTGCCATATCGGAGGGGGCATTGGGAGTTGGGGATGGGCTACTGGCCATATCTCTCTCTAGGGGTATGGGCTACTGGATTGGGGTATGGGCCCGATGGGCACTTGCCATATAGAACTAGGGGGGCCCTCCCCTCTATATAGATGAGATGGGCACTTGATAGATGAGATAGGCACTTGCCATATATCTATATAGAGGGGGCATTGGGAGTTGGGGATGGGCCCCCCACCCCATAGTGCCGTAGTTATAGGGACTCGCCATAGAGAGAGGGGGCCCCGAACTAGTTATAGGGACTATAGAGAGAGAGGGGGGCATACATACTTTGATTCGGGCTTCAACACTCGGGCATCAGGGCATCAAGACTTGGCTCTCTATAGAGAGGGGGGCATCGAGACTCGGCACTATATAGAGAGGGGGGCATCAACACTCTCGACTGCAGGTTGGGGTCTGGGCATCACGACTTGGGGATGGGCCATAGAGATCTATAGGGCACAGGGAACCACCCCCATAGATAGATAGATAGATAGAGGGCAGTCTGGTCCCATAGAAGATATAGGGCGGATAGAGTTTTTTCCCGGCTCCCTCCTCCACCGCCCAACTATCTGCCCCTAGATCTCCCTACTCTTCTATAGTGGTTTGTTTCCAGCGCCCCTCTAGGACAGATCCTAGCTACTGGGCCCGGGAAGGATGCAGGGAATGCAGGTGGTATGGCCTTTAGTTGGTTTCCCCGCTCCTCCGCAACTAGAAATCTAGATGCCCTGCCCCTGGTGAGCCATATCATATAACTTCAGTGCCGCCCTCCCCTCTCTATCTCCCAACCCATAAGCAACCGGGTTCGGTTCATCTGATATGATATCGCATGGGGTTGCTGCCTATCCTATCTATCTTTGAGACGGGAGTATGGTATGGCTTGGGTGCCACTCCATATCTCTCTATAGGGTAGTGGACGATCTAGAATAGAGTGGCTTGGGTGGCTTGGGGTTGCTGCCCATCCCATCCCCATCCCCATCTATATATGCTTTGCTGGGGTTCATCGAAAGCAGAAGTGTGCAGTGTAGTTTAGGGTAGGGGTTCATCACATCAAATGTCTAGATCTATATCGAGATAGAGGGGGGCTAGAGATAGAGATAGATTCATTGGCCATATCTATAGTGTGGGTTCTCCCCTCCCCCCATTGGGCCCACTCATACCCGGTTGCGGTTGACCACCCTATAGGCCCAGACTCATCTTTTCCGGAGAGTCGGGTTGGCTATAGAATCTAGGGGCAACCGAGTCGGGTTATTATGAGGTGAGCCGGGACCCCATCTAGAACCTTATTCGATACAGTAGAGGAGTGGGTAGATCTCTCTATTGGGCCATCTCTATATAGAGGGCGAGGGCCAGACGGGGCCGTATCTATCTATCTATCTATATGGCATTGGCTGCATCATATCTCTATCTCGCCATCTCTCTGGATTAGATACCACTCATATCTAGCCACCCCACCACTCATACCCGGTTGCGGTTGCTAATATATCCTATCCCTATCCCCCCACTCAGACCCCTAATACCACTCATCGGCACCTACCCGAAGGGGAGCCGTGCTTTGATACGGGAGCCTTGGGTGCCTGCCTATCTATCCGAAGGAATGGGGCTGGGGTTCATCAGTGGCCCATATAGTTCTAGGGGGCCTCCCCCCAACCCAATATAGAGTAGAGTCTATATAGATTAGATAGAGGGGCCCCCCTATCTATATATATGGAGAGGCCGAGCCGTGCTTTGATCTCCACCCTTTCAATCCAGTGGGCAAACTATATAGACTCAGTCTCGGATGGATACTCTCTATATCGGATGGATAGGGGGGTTGGTCAATATAGAGATATGGGCAACCGGGTCTGAGTGGGGGGATAGGGATAGGATATATTAGCAACCGCAACCGGGCCGGGTTTGGATCGAGGGGAGGGATCTACTCTAGAGGGGAGGGATCGGATAGAGAGGGGAGGGTTCGGATAGAGATCAGACAGTTGGGTTTGCTAACAACCATATAGCAACCGAGTTGCGGCTCGAGGGGCTATATCTATAGAATTGGCAACCGGGTTTGGTCTCGAGGGGCTATATCTATAGAATTGGCAACCGGGTTGGGATCAGAGGGGAGGGTTGGGTTGGTCACTCTCTATCATAGAGGCCGGGTTGGCTAGATATAGATATAGAGGCCGGGTTGGGTTGGTCACTATCTATCTCTCTATCTCTCTTGTCTATCGATACAGATAAGATAGAGATCAGATCAGATCAGATCAGAGATTAGAAACCCAACCCTCGACTGATATCATGTTAGATCGGAGATGTAGTGGAGGCCAGATCAATCTATAGAGAGGGCATATAGAATACAGATCTCTATCTCTCTCTCTCTAGATCTCACTCTGAACTCTGAACTCTTCACTCTCTATCTGTGCCTTCCGGATCGGTCTGGTTGGTGAAGCGGAGCAACCCCATAGAGAGATAGAGAGATATAGGTGAGGGACCATCTCTGCTGGTGAGAGTATCGGCCCCCTCGATACGATACTCAAGATCGGGCATCCCTATCTATCTTATCCCTATCTATATCTATATGGCCCCCTATCTATCCAATCCCCACCCATTTCATTTCTACGAGTTGAGAATAGAATAGAATGTTGTATCATATATAGATAGGGATCGGATCCCCCCGATCTTTAGTCTAGACCCATACCATCTATATTCTCTAATATGACCTGCCCACTCTCTCTCGGGTACAACTCTTCGTTGGGTTGGCCGACATCTAGTTTCGTTGGGTTGGCCGCCCCCGCCCTGAACTATCTTATCTTATCTTATCTTATCTTATCTTATCTTATTGGGATTGGGATTATTGATTGGGATTGGCCCCCCCCTCACCCTCCATAGTTCAGATATAGGGGCGGGTGAGTGCATAAGATCGGGGCCCTCGGGGGCCTATATCTCTAGGGGCGCCCCCGTCTCTATAGACTAGACTATAGATAGGGCCTTTCAATTTATGGAGATAGAGATATAGGCGTTAATCACCTCGACCTCCCTCTATAGAATAGATATGGGCCCTCTATACTCACTCTCTATATAGTCTATATGGGGTGGGCGCCTATAGCCTATATAGATCTTTTCTTTCTACCGTGGTTCCTCCCTCTACTATACTCAGTCGATAGCTTCATAGAGAGATCAGGCGGTCACCCCCAACCCCCCCCTCTCCTATAGATCTTATCTGATCTATATGGCTCGGCAGTCATATCGGTAGCGACCCATATCTATCTAGAGGGGGGGATTCCACATCCATATAGTATAGAGGGCTTCTTCCCTTTCATATAATATAATATAATATAATATAATATAATATAATATAATATAATATAATATAATATAATATAATATAATATAATATAATATAATATAATAAAGAGGCTCTATATGACTGTCACCCCCAACCCCACCCCCTATAGATCTTATCTGATCTATATGGCAGGGCAGTCATATCGGTAGCGACCCATATCTATCTATAGGGGAGCATATAGTAGAGAGGGCTTCTTCCCAGCCCTATATATAGAACTATAACTGTCACTAAATTCAATTCCTATCTCAACTGCAACTGGAATATAGATATTATTCATCCGGCTGTATAGAGGGTGATCGACCCCCTCTCTAGATATGGGGGGGGGCGGGACACGACACCTAGTGGATTAGTCACCATACCGTACCGGTTCTCCATTTGATATGAAGTTGGGCTCCGCATATAGGCATATAGTTATAGCTATAGTGGAGGTGGAGGGCCGCCCACTGTCTAGATAGGCGCGGGAGACTAGACTCTGGTGCAACCTACACCTAACTACCTACACCCATATCGTCATAGGGGCCCCCCCTCCATAGAATAGAGGGGCCCTATAGATATATCTTCTCGCCCCTACATATCTCATCTCTGGGGGCCTCTCTATAGGTTCCCTCGGCCTTCCCATAGATAAGATCTCTAGGGGGGTGGGGGGGGCCTGCCTATCTATAGGACCCCACCCCTATATATAGATGTAGATGTAGTTAGCTTAGTTCTGAGCTATACGCTCCGTTCTGTATTTCGTAGTTCTTCGTATTTGTAGCGGCCAGCCCCAGAGAGATAAGATAAGATATAGAGAGAGGGGTGAGCGCAGCGTAGCGTAGCGAACCACTCAATTGATTTATCAATTGAGGGCCTCTATATCTGCACTCACCCGACGAAATCTAAAGAGGGTGAGGGCCCCCAATCTCTCTATCTGCCAGATCTGATCGATCTCGATCGAGATCTATAGAGAGGGGAGGGGAGGGGCCCGCCCCTCTCTCTCTGGAGGGCCCCCAATCTCTCTATCTGAGGGTATAGGGGCGAGGGTGAGGTTGAATATCTATAGAGAGAGGGGGGATCTCACCAGATATGATATATAGAAAGGGGGTTGAATATAGAGAGAGGGGGGATCTCACCCGAAGCCCCTCTCTCTATATCTGGGTGAGGGGGAGAGGGGGCCGGTAGGGCGTGCTGGTGCTGCTCGACCCTTCATGCGATTGATAGATTCTACTGCAATGGTCCCTCGAATTCGGAAAGTAATGACCGGGATGGCCAACCCAATAGCGGATTCCGCAGCTGCCACCGTTAACACCGATAAAGCAAATGATTGACCCATCATATCATCCGGATAAACGGGAAATACCGAAGGGTTCAAATTGACGGCTGGTGACATTGATTCAATGGACATTGACATAATAGTAATATTCCGCCTATTTGGGGAGATTCCCCGAATACCCGAGAGGGGAATGATCATAGGAAATGTTGAATATTTGACGAGATCCATTTCGGGAACGTGGAACGGAGGGGAAATTCCGGAGGGGACTTGATTCTGAATTCGAAATCGATCACCGGGGCCCGCTCTTCTCTTCCATGCCGTGTCCCACTCCCGGGGGCCGGCTCCGCTTCTCTGTCCCGGATGGATGCTTGCGGCGATCTGTGATTGTCTCCATAGATGGATCGATCTATGATCGACGCAACGGTCCCCAACCCACCCACCCAATATTGATCTTATCTTCTCTTCTCTCTCTTTATTACACGGCCACTCTTTGCTCTTTCTTTTTGCGGCCAGTCCATCTTCGTAATCATACTATACTAGTCCATTTCGTTTCAGCAACTCCTTCCCTCTCCTCGCCGAGAGGGAGCCGGCGACGATCCGGGCGGCGGCTTTTTTCGAGGACCAGGACGATTATCCCCCCTTTCCGATAGCAACCGAGTTTACGTCCATCCCTGGTCGGGTACAGTTCCCTTTCTCTTCCTCGCCTTGTAGCCGTCACCCGAATCCGCGCAAGTGTGTCTGCACCCTGCCCCGAATTCTCAGAGTCGGACCCCTGGGAGCACCCTTTCCCGCATATCCATACAATACTCAAGTAGGCGGGGCGTGCGAGGTACCCACTACCCCGGAGTACCCCACGATCCCAAGACATAGATGGATGTCGGTTCGGGAATGCTATGCCTACACACAAGACTACCCTTCTTCCCGAGAGCTTCGCGGGGGACCGCCCGTGGGGGGTTTACTGCACAAGGCTCCTGCAGAGGGAGAAGCTCCCAGCGAATAGAAGGTGCTCAGCTCCGCACAACATAGGGATTAGCACGCTTTCGGGAAAAACATGGAATAGTAAAAGATCCGGCATGCGAAACACGGCGATCATGAGAAATTCGCGAATTGGAAATACTATAACATACTCTTTCCCATAACTTTCTATACTGGACCAACCCACTAGAATGCGAATAGGGATTGGAAATGTGGTCAATACCACAAAGAATGAGGGGATACCATCTAGACCCATGTACAAATTGATGTTCTCATGAGGAAGCCATCGAATGGTTCCCACGAATTGGAATTCGGCCGTGGAGGAATCAAATTGTATCCGGAGAACGAGGGAGTACAAGAAAGTGAGGGGAGAGACGCACAGACCAATGAATCGTATCAATCGTATTCTTGAGTTTGGAATGAAGAGGAGGATAATGCTCCCCAGCACGGGACACGGAATCAGACCACTCAGATCGGAATAGCATTCACGAAATTGCCGTAACGTAGAAACATTGGGGGGATTCGTTGGCAACACAACAGCAGATGGGGCTCCCAACACGAACGGAGGAGTGATGGGTTCCTCCATGTTTGTCTCGATAAGAGTCTGAGGCAAAACGATAACCCTTCCTTGAAACTTGAATTCGATCGGAGTTCCTCAACCTCCTCGACCCCCCCCAATCAATGATCAATAGGTGGGCGCCCAAACCCCCCCCCCCCCCCCCTTCCTGAACTATCTTATCTTATAGTTCTAGATAGGGGCCCTCGACCATCTATAGAAGGGGGGGGGGGCGGTCGAGTCCTTTCCCGTTGGCCTATATCTATAAGGGTCCCTAAAGGCCCTACGTACCTCTCCCTCCTTCGTCGCATAAATGCCCGCCCTTATGCCTCCTTATGCCTAAAGGCTCGACCTCTCGCCATAGATTTTCTTTCTATAGGGTGCTCTCGCCTATATATCTAGGGGCCCGGGCCTCGACCCGGGTCGAGCCATCCATCCATTATATACGTGATACGACTGATGACTGATATCACGTATTGTATCAATCACGTATAGATAGATCTCTATTTCTATATATCTATCTAACGGATGTATGGCCCTATTCATATATGGCTCGACCATCGGGAGAGGGCCGGGGGCCAGGCCCCTCTCCCGACGCCTCTACTCACCAGATAGAGAGAGGGGCCCCTAGATCTATAGGCCATCGGGAGAGCACCCTATAGAAAGAAAATCTATGGCGATAGCCTCGACCGCCCACCGGGGGGGGGGTTGGGCCCTATCCATATATGGGGGCCCTATCTAGAACTATAAGATAAGATCTATATAGAGGGGGGGGTGGGGGGGGGCCCCCTCTCCCCCTCTATATAGATCTTATCTCTCTGGTCGAGTGCCGACGTCGCCCCATAGATAGAATAGAGAATAGGGCTCTTCCCCCTCGATTCCCCCTCCCTCTCCCCTAGCTATATGGTATGGCGACGGCATATAGAGCTTGCTTTAACTGGCGCCATATCCATATAGTTAGATAGCCCCATATATAGAACTTCTAACTGGCGACCCGATAGGGGCCCCCACCCCAATAGAGAGTCTAGATAGGGGGCTCTTCCTCGACCCCCATATAGAGATAGGGGCCCCCACCCCAATAGAGAGTCTAGATAGGGGGCTCTTCCTCGACCCCCCCTCCTCTCATTCAGAATTCTAGATAGGGGGCGGGGGTGCCCATCGAGTAGAGAGCGGCCCCTATCTATATATGGGAGAGCTGTCCGTCAATCAAGTGAAGAGAGATCCCCGGCCCCGGCTATATATGATATGGAGAGTTTCCCCTATCTAGACTCCCCTATCTCTAGTTCGGGGGCACCCTGAACTATCTATTCTCTATGGCGAGGTCATCCATTATAGACGTGATAGATATCAGTCATCAGTCGTATCACGTATATAGTATAGAGAATGGATGGCCCTGAACTATCTGCCCTAGATATAGAGAGATCTATATGCCTATATATCCCCTATATAGAGAAGGGGGGGGCCGACCCTATCTCTATATGGGCACTCGACCCCCTCTATCTCTAACTATATGGGGTTGAGGAACTATGACTATATAGGCCCCGCCCCTATAGAGAGATCTGGAGGGGGGAGGAGGGGGAGGGGGCTACTTAAGCCATCTATCTATAGTTCAGGGTTGGGGCCCTCTATATAGATAGATGGGGAGAGGCCCCCTTTCTATTTCAAATAGATATATGATGAGGGGGGGCGTTGAATCCGTATATAGGGGAGCATCAAATGCCCCATATATGGATGGGGTCCAGTCGTATCACGTATAGAATGGAATAGATGATGTGTGATGGATGATGGATGATCAGATATGTAGATAGGGCCGCCCATCCCATATATAGATAGGGGCCCTCCTCTGGTCTATAAACGGGAGAGCACCCTGAACTATAGATATGGCGACCCCCTCTATTCTATCTATATGGGGCCTGAACTCCCCCCGCGTAGTGAATAGATAGAGAGATAGGGCCACTCGATTCCCTCTATATAGAGCCTATATATCCCATCTGACGAGGGCCCCCTATCTCTGCAGATTGATCTCTCTATTATCCTCTATTCCCCCCCTCTAGATCCATGGGGGAGAGAGGGGGCAACACATTCATTGGGTTAGCCAGATCTCTATAGATGGGGCCATCTATCCCCCCCCCTATAGATAGATGGGAGCCGAGATATAATAGAGAGGGGGGGGGGATAGAGATTCTTTACCCCCCTATCTCCCCCCCCCTCTATATAGATATGGGAGAGAGGGGGGCATTGACCATCATATGGGCCCTCCTCCCCCAGCTATATAGAAGCTAGAGTAGAGGCGTCGGGAGCCTCCAGAGTTCAGGGCCCCCCTCTCTATCTAGATGGGAGAGTTCAGGGCCGCATTGGTTAGTCCAGTCTACTATATAGAGAGAGGGCCGGGCGAGCCCCGTCTATGTCTATATAGAGAGGGGGAGCAAGTTCTAGATATAGGGCTCACCCGCCTCCACTCCCAGAGAATAGAGATAGAGGGGGGAGGTTGAATAGAGAGAGATGGGGTAGGGCACACAGAATCCCGAATCTCGGTCGAGGGAGTTAAGATCGTCACTACCTTCTCTCTCCTTCTCTACGATTGCAGATCTCTATATATCTATAGGGCGCCCCTATCACCTCCCGACCCCATACCATATAGAGGGCCTATCTCTATATGGGCCCCTATCTCCCATAGATAGAGAGGGCCCCAGTCAACTCTATCTGCCAGATTTCTATAGAGGGGCCCCCCCCCGACTAGAGATCTGGGGAGGGTGAGGGGGGGCGAGGGCCCCCTCTCTCTCTATGGGATAGATAGAGATAGGGCTCTGATTCTAGATAGATGGCCCGTATAGGTATAGGGCCATTGTAGAGTTCAGGGCATCTCCAGCTCGGCCCCGGCCATCGGCCCTATCTATAGAACTCCCCCTATATAGATAGGCGAGGGCCCCCCTATCCCTATGACGATGTGGGGGTGGGGGTGGGGTCTGGGGTGGGGGTGGGGAACGGATCGAAGATTGACCCCCCCCCTATCTATATATCACTAACGACCTCTCTATTCCCTATCTATTCTGATCTGAACAGTGACGCCCCCATATAGATAGAGAGATAGGGCCACCGCATCTATCTATAGAAAAGGGCAGACCCCATAGATCCTATCCCCCTCGGGGGTGAACGGATGCACGCACCTCCCACTGAAGACTACTGCCTCACCCCTGGGCGCCTATATGGATACAGGGGTACCCAACCCTTCTCCCTCATACTCAAGATTCTCACTCAGGATAATGAAGGCACTGGCTGGCGGGCCCCTATCTATATATGGGTGATGGTGCTCTCGACTGAGATATACGACTGACTCTCCATAGTCCGCAACTAGAGACTGCAAGCGGGCTATAGATTCTCTATTCCTTGTTCGGTTCAAGAGATATATATATAGATCTATATAATAGAGATCTATATAGAGATCTATATAGAGATCTATATAGAGATCTATATTAGGGCGAGTCTCCCGACGGCCATAGATATCGAGAGCCTACTGATGTCTCTCCTTCTCCCCTTCTCTTCTATATAGAGGCAATCCGATCTCCCCCTAGAATAGATAGATAGATAGATATGGGCCCTCTCCCGAGCCCCCATATCTATCTAGGGGGGGTGCAGACCCATCTATAGAGAAGAGATCTGGGTGGGGCCCCCCCCCCTCTCTATTCTATCTTATCTCGGCTCCCCGATCGGGGGCCCTCTCTATTCTATCTTATCTCGCCATATAGATAGTTCAGGGCTCCCCCCATCTATATAGAAGGGCTCGGTATTCTCTATATCTCGGCTCTATATCTGGGCTATATAGAGTCCCCCGACGGCCCCAGATAGAGAGATTCTAGAGAAATGGCTGGGGGAGGAGGGGGGGGGGGGGGGGGGAGGGAACTCTAGATACATGAGGGCCCGTATAGGTATATAGAGGGTGCCGACGGGCCCAGGGACTATAAGGCTAGATGCCTATCCCTATCTAAAGTAGCTTAGCCCCATCTAGAGTTCTCCCGGGAGGCCGAGGGGGAAGAGCCTATAGTTCTTTCTATCTGGGGGCTTTTCTATCTGCCCTATCTAGATCAGATATAGGGTGAACTCTATCTAGATGGGGGCGCCTACGTTCTATCTGGACTGGAGAGGAGGCCGAGAGCTAAGCTGCTATGGATAGGAGTTATAGTTCTCTCGGCCGCTGATCCGGGTCTGATCCAGGTATAGAGGCCGCCCCCCGGCCGGCTGATAGGGGCGCCCCCAATAGAATCTATATCCCCCTATCTATAGAATCTATATGGGAGAACCCAACCGAACCAGAGGCGTATGGATATAGGGGCATCAGTAGGCTCAATGTTCCTAGATTCCAGTTGGTGCCCCAGATAGCACTCGACTATCACTCTCTATAGCACTGGGCACTCGACTATCACTCTCTATAGCACTGGGCACTCGACTGAACCGAGGTTCCTACTCTATACGTAACATGACCTGACCCGACCCGACCTTCTCCCTTCTCTATATGGCATGGCCCACTGCCCCACTGAGCTATATGGAGTGTATAGTCGGGGTCGGTTGGAGATAGGAGATACACGGAATAGAGATGGGGACGAGCATGAATGAATGTATGGTTGGATCACTCGACTTACGCTCCGCTCCCCCCTCTATAGATGAAATAGATGGCAGATAATCTTGTCATGGGCGCCCCATAGAGAGCCCCCCTCTCTATTCTATCTTATCTCGGCTCCCCCCAGATCCAGATATAGAGAAGGGGGTGTAGATATATCTATCAGAGAAACCCTCCCCCCTACCCCTCCCCCTCTATATAGATTCACGAAAGGGCAGCTAATGAGAATCTATATAGATAGATATAGGGGGGCGCTCTCTATACTCTATATGCTATCAGCACCCTCTATACTTGTTGGCTAGATTTTCTACATAGCACAAAACCTAGGCACTCATGAGATAAATCTCCCTCATTTATCGGTGAGGCTCCTGTGTCACATTTCTCAAATTAAGTATGCTAATATCTAAATGGGGTTTTACTTTAACTACTCAGTTCATGAACCATCACTAAATAGTTCTGCAGCAAGTAAGCAGCTATTTAAGAAAGAAAAAACTTATAGAAGAAAGGAATTATGTAAACACAGATAAGAAATGGGGAAGATGTGCGTCCCAATCAATAGATAGAAGAGTTGATTGCATGCACATAGAAGAGACCAATAGAGTTGATTGCATGCACATAAAAGAGACCAATAGATGTAGCAGAGTTTATTGCTCTATTTCCTCTCCATCAGAAAGTGTTACAGTGTTATGGCTGCCATCTTCTGAATCATCCAAGGACGAAGCTCTTTCGAACTCCGCCATCTGCAGCTTCAACGTCTCTTCTGGAAGGGGTGCTAAACGAAGTGG
The DNA here is from genome assembly GCA_019776745.2 of Taxus chinensis. NCBI lineage: Eukaryota > Viridiplantae > Streptophyta > Pinopsida > Cupressales > Taxaceae > Taxus > Taxus chinensis. Next base: position 782,981,799 of record CM034148.1, on the reverse strand, counting down.
CTAAGGTGCGAAGACGAATGTCGCCGGATTCAGTGGAGGCATGGAAGTGTCCTGGTAAGGTGCAACAGTTGGTGAAGTACTAGATGATGGAAAAGCCAGAACTAAAGTCATGGCCGTGGAAGTGATCTTCTCCTTTGATTGAGATCTTTTGTGTACTTTCAACTTCTCGGACCTTCTGCTGCCTTCTCCTCCGTGCTTCCTCTTCAGCAACCAGTTTGAAGTATTCACCAAAACAGTGCCAAACCTTTCTTCAATTGTATGGCAACCTCCTACTTTATCCTGAAGTACGGCTCTATCTCCTCCCATTTGATGGTAAGTGTCAAGTAACACATTACCATCATCTTTAAGATCCGCAGCTATCCGTGCTAGTCCAAAGTCGAACACTTGCTTTACTGATAGCCTGCTGAAATCTCTCTTTCTAACCTCGTACTCACTTTTGCACTTCATCCAAAAATCTTCTAATGAAGGCACATGTGTGTACTCCTAGGAGATCGTCTTCCTGGCTACTCCATATGGATCGAAGTTCAACCGTGCCGAGAAGAATTCTTGCTCATATTCGGATAACATTTGCGTCTCCATCCTTCGAGCTCTATGAATGCTCTAGCAGCTATAATGTCCCACAGTGATTGGGAAGAAACCCGTAGACTTGTGCTGCTTCAACTGAAGGTCGTGTAACTCCGAAAGTTGTCTGCTCAACTCCATGGTGATCAATCTATCATTCAGATATATGGGCAACTTAACCGATTCTCCAGAAAATCCAGTAACCCCGAGGTAGGTGAAATCTGCAAACTGAATGAATAGACTACCAATCTTGAATACGGCTTCCCACGCTTCTCTGCTCACCCTATTGGCCTTTAGTTCCTTGTCTAGCTTGCAAATGAATTCGTGGAAGAACTCATCATTGACCACTTTGAAATCTTTCTCGCATGCAGGTACAGTAAGTTGTGGGTAGCACTCTAAAATGGGGTCCTTAGAAAGAACGCCACATCTATCCAGCTTGGAGAAGACGCCTTGTGAAGCTGCAGCATACACCAAGTAAAAAGTCATTTTGAAGCTGAAAGTACGTTTCACGTTCCGGAGTTGCTCACCAATGTTGTCGCTAATATTTTCCGACCAATTGATTATGGAATCAACCTTGTTGACTTCAATGGTCCTGATGAAAGCATACATCCATGTATGGAAAGTGTGAGCATTCGCCTCGCCATTGATCCTGCATAACAATTTGACAACATCATCTACCTCCTGCACCAAATTGGACCGCGGAAGAGTTCTTGGGAACTTAAAAGGAGATCTGGGCTTCTTCATGTATCTGTTGTTCATTATGTTCACACAGTCAACTCTATGTTTATCCCACCTGCTGCCGGCATCCTGAATGCTAATGGAAGTCACCACCTTTTGCATCGGAATCTTCAAACAATAATTGATGAACTCTACGTCCAGACGAATTATTGTTTTCCCCGTAGCATCTCGCACTGATCTGGATGAAGAATGGTAAGATCTAGCGCACTCCATAACAAACTCTGGCAACTAGGCTGTGTATGGAAAGGATGCAGCTCAGATAATTCCACTGCTTTTAACCTCACGCATGAGTGAAGTCTTTCCGGCTCTGGATTTATCAATCAATTCGGAAAGCGGTTCCGGACCTAGATCTGTCTCCTATGTCTGCAAATTTGGAAGTGATGCATGACTCCGTTGTGCTTTCTTTTTCATCCCTCTTTGTCATGGCTTTGTCTATCTTTGTCTGAATAATTCTCTTTCTTCTTAGTTGGCCCTATTTCTTCAAAATTGGTGCAGATCGGGATAATTCTTCATATTCGGAGGATATATGCAATGTATTGGACATTGATTAAAGCTCCTTTTCTTTTGTAAAGCACCTGTAATGAATTCCTGCGAGTAATTCAAACAAAGATGGCAACCGGAACATGAACAGTGAATTTTAATAATAAAAATCTGCACTTTTCAAGCCTACTACCACAAAAATTGATGTTTTATTTGCCTGTAAAGTGAGCATGAATTTTTCCAACTTCACCTCAGCAATGTATTACTTATGAAAAAAATTATGCAAACATAAATCAACCTCCTTCAATGCATGCGCCAAAATTGGAAGCTTTTAGCCTTGAATCCACCTTCTGAGCAAAATCCTCTTCAATATGGGGCACATTTTTCCTCTGGGCTGCACTTCTTCACCTGTGAATTAATTAATTCATCCTTATGGCAGCCCATGCTTATATAACCCTCATAATTCTATAATTTATAATTGCCCTTCCTATTCCTAGCAACTAATTAATTAAAAATCATGCTCTTCTCTTTAACTGGTGTGCTAAAATAGCATGTTTAAGGACAGTCAATTAATAAATTAAATTAATTCAATTTAAACACCCACTTTTCACTTCACTTAAGCTTCACAGTGTGCTTTGACCATAGCCACTGAAAATAAAATTTAATTTAAGCAATTAATGTTTCAAAAAGTATTAAATATATACCAAAAGGGGCGCACTTTTTGTCATGAAGGGGGCAGCCATTAAATAAATTAATTTATTTAATTTTAGATAATCTATTTGTAATTGATTTATTCCCCTTGGCTTTGTTGACTTTCTTCCATGCTTGGGCGCCTTTTTTAGAAGAAGAATTAATTAAAATAATCACTTTAAAGGCTGTCATCTTCTCCTTAAAGGGGTCGCACTTTTTGAGCAAAAAGAATTGTATTTGTAAGAATTTATGACAATAGAATTCTTTACCCTGTAAGGCAGCCCCGGAAATCCCATGATCCACTTAAGTGATTTGACTTTGACAATGGGATTATTTACCCTGCATGGCATGCAATAAAATCCCAAGATTTCACTTAAGTCACTTTTCTTTTATTTTAGCATGGGAATTTTTACCTTGCAAGGCAGGCAATAAATTCTCGCCTGCCTGCTCCCTCTAATTTTCCCACTGCAACTGAAGTGACTTTTCTATCATGGGAAAAAGTACCCTGCAAGGCAAGCAATAAAATCCCACCTTCCTACTGCTTCTATTTTTCCCATGATCCCCTTAAATCCTGTTTTCCAAAAATGCGTCCAACCCCGCAGGGGCTTTTTAGTGCACGACTTCACCTTTTCCCAATCAACCGGACCTTCGATGGCAACTTCCTTCTGGCACAATGTGCGTATGTCATCTCCGAATACTCCAAGCCAAGAATCGGGCTAACCCGGCAAAGGAATTGATCTAGAGAAATTTCACAGAAAACGAAACGGGAAAACACAAAAACACGAAAAATTGTCAAAAGTCACAAATAAAGCCCAAAACTTATTCCTGGTTAAAACCCTTCTGGTATATAGAAATAATGATATGTTCAATCACAACAGGGTTAAAACGGAGCGCAAATTGCCTCAAACGGAGCTCAAAATAATTAAAAACAAATTTCCCACAGACAAATCTCGACGACAGAATATAACAATTTTGAGCATCTGGGTATTTGGCGAAAATGGCAAATATGGCTCTTTGGGAATATCTTGACGCAATAAAAGAACTTTCAAGCAATAAAAACACAAAACGACCCATTATTTTAAAAGTACGAAAAATTTTCGGATTGGGTAGTCACAGATTTCATGATGAAATCTGGGGACACCAATACTCTATAGGGTCTATGGGGTGGGGGCCTTATCTCTCTATGGGGGCATGCCCTGATGTCGCCTATCGATTGGGTGCCAACTAAAGATAGTCCTCCTCGACTGTATAGATAGATGGCCCCATCCCCATCTATCTATAGATATGAAGGGACCCTCAAATCAATTGAGTGAAGGCCCTCTCCCCCTCCCCGATCTGGGAACCCCAACCCCTACCCCTATATTAGAATAGAATAAAATAGAATGGAATCCAATCGGCGCGCACTCATCTATACAATATAATATCGTAATGAACCGTAACAGGAATATCAACCGAAGGATGTATGCCAGATGACTCCCCGCGGCCTCCCCAGGTGCATGCTGGGATGTACCGATATGACAGGATGGCATCGCCCCTCCCCCCTCTATTAAAATGAAAGAGGATCTTCCGTTCGACCTATATAGATATTCTATCCATTCTGGTCGAACGGGGAAAAGGCGCTCTAACCGGCGATCTTGAGTTATGGGCAATCTCACTATCTATATAGAGGATTGTTGATTCAGACGGGTTGATTGAGCCTCCCTTCCCGACTCCCCAGAAATGAGTAGAGGAAGTGACCAATAAAAGGAGCGACCAATTCCCGCTTCCCTCAGGGAAAGAGACAACAATAACACCAGGACCTTTAAGAATGTCCATATAGAGATTGGGGTCGAGCTTGACCCTAATCTCTATATGGGCCATAACGGGGAAGGCAAAATCACACCTTTGTATTTTATATGCCCTCTAGATCTATTTGGCAAACCAAACGAAATAGAGTTGAGGTGGGGAGAAGATGGGGAGGAGTGCCCGAGGCATATCCACGGAGTCGGAAACCCGAGGCTAACTTATATGACCGGAGGGCCCCAACAACATATGTATTATATTGATTGTCATCTTCCCTGAGGTTCCCTCTATTATATTGTAGTGATCACTAAGTGTTTTTCTAAACAGGATGCCTTGCTATGCTTGGGTAACTATAGAATTCTTTACTTGAATGGGTAACTATAATTCTATAGGCACACTATCAGTCTAGTCGGGAATGGATGAAATCGAATCACTGTAGGACTAGAACCGTAGGGGGCCATAACGGGGATTGCATCAATCACTCGGCTGATGTATTTTACGTATAGCCTGCTAGATCTATTTGGCAAACCAAACGAAATATGAGATGCGCAGGTGGGGAGAAGATGGGGACTCTAGTGCTATGGATGGGCATCACTTACTTCACTGGAGTCGGCCAAACCCTAGGTGGGGCTAACGAGTTTCATGTATGACCGAGAGGGCCCCAACAACAGTATGGCATTATAGTCTGATTCTGACATCACTCACTTCCCTAGAAGTTCGGACCTCCCGATTATATTGTAGTGATCCACCCTACCAGGGTTTTTACTAAACAGGATGGCTTGCTATGCTCGGGTAACTACTAGAATTCTTTACTTAGAATGGGTAACTATAACTCTATAGGCACACTCTCTATGTTATTGAACTCGTGTCGTGTGGTATAGAGGGTAGGGGGCAGAAGGGATGAGGATTGGATTGAGCCAGAGCAGAGATTGTGAACCACTCAGATAGCTTGGGTTGCGTACAGTGGGACAAGTACATAGAGAGATGAGGGTTTGTGGACAACTCGTCCATCATCTTCAAACCGGGGATAAGGGGTAGAAGGATATATCGGTCTGGCAGGTGAGCCTTTTATTGGTTAGCCATGTCCTCCCAGGTGTAAAGGTTCTCCCCCTCCCCCCTCCTGCATAGAACTATAAGGGCGCCACATCTACCGATCATCACTATGTATAGGGCCTTGACACTGCCCCATATAGAGATTGCCATATAATAAGATAGGGGATAGAGAAATTCCTCGAGCTCTAAATCTACTCGTGTCAATGAAACTCAAGCCCACCCCTCCCCTCGACTGTAAGGATTCGGTGACAATACCAACGATCAGTGCCCCCTATAGATAGATGGGATAGATCTGATCCCCTCTCGTATATGAGATGGGCAGTTGGATTGAATATATTCCATTTGCCAGCTATGGCCCTCCCCCTCATACTCCAGTTGGGCCCCCTGGGCACCCCTGTCTATATGATATGATGGGGGTATGGCACCCCCCTATAAACTCTATAGAGTATAGAGTTGCGGAAGGGTCCCAGATAGGGTAGTATGGCCGGCGAGGCCTCCCCTTTACTAATGGATCACAAGATGGGCGAGACCTTTCTTCTATATATGGACCCGAGTTGGCAACTGAGGAGAGCATTGATTATGTGAGCCTTTTATTGAGATATAGGCTTTCCTCCGACAAGATTGGTAAAATGGACCTCCCCCTCCCCCCTCCAGATAGAACTATAGGGCCAGAAGGGAATACTAGAAGGACAATACTCCCCCTCTCCCAACCGAGCCAATCATCCTGTTGGTTGATTGAGCTGCGGCCCCTATATCTATATGGCGTAGTGAACGGATAGATAGGAAGATATAGAGAAAGGGGGTCACTTGCAAGAATTGAGGCCCTTCACTATGCTACGCTCACCCTAGAGTTCTATATGGCTCAAGGGACTCTCTCTCTACTCTAGCCCCTCACCCCTATGGGGGTAGATATAGATAGAGGGCCCCTATCTAATATATGGTATGGTATGGTATGGGGGAGACTATTAGGCTATCGAAACTCTAGATAGCCGTGCACCAACGGGAGCTATATAGAGTATAGTCGGCACCTATATATATGGTAACGGCATACCCTATTGATATGTAGTATAGCCAGACAACTCGGGGGCATCTAGAGCCCCCATAGAACCCTTTCTATAGAAGGGGGCCCTCCCCTCTCTCTCTATATGGATTGATGAGCCCTATCTCTCCTCTATTCTATGGAGGGGGGGGGGGGCGATAGGCTAGATATCTAGATGGGGGGGAAAATATAGCTATCTATATAGGGTCAGGCTGGATCGCTGCCCTATCTATATATTCATTTCGACTGAAGACAATTCTAAGTTCAGGGAGGGGATCATCTTAGAGGAGTCTTATAATATCGATTCTCATCTTGTCCCCCTCATCTATATACCGATTCTCATCTTGGATCTATATGTCATCCCGATTCTCATCTTATGATGATCTATAGTTTGGGGCTGGGACCCCTATAGAATATTCTATTTAGTCAGTCGTATCACGTCTCTATCCTATCCCATCCATACTTCAAGGGTAGGGGTGGCAGCTATATCCATATCCTAGATCCAACCCCTATCTGAATGAGAGGGGGGGGGGCGGGGCCAACCAGCTAAAGAATACATAGTCGAGGGAAGACCTTGATCCATCACCCAGAAAGGGTGCATAAATGTAGTGTAGAGTAGGGAGATCTATAGAATGGGGCCCCCTATCTAATATCTAATCATGGTGACCCAACCAGAGAGAGAGAGAGGGCAGGCCACTATCTAGAATCTATATATGACATTCGATCTTCGATCAATCATCTAGAGTCTAGATCTGATCTGACAATATATAGATAGGGCCTCTCCCCGCTCCCCCTATATAGAACTCTCCCCTCTATATCTATATGCACAGCTTGGATTCAATTCATGTTCTGCCATTCGCCCATTCGTCGATGGATGATGGATGGTTGGTCATGGTCGGAGTGAACTATAGATCCCTAGTTGTCCTCTCCCCAAGATCTATATAGATCTGATCTTAGATCTCTATTCTATATGCCCGATCCTGAACTATCTTCTCTTCTAGTGGCCGATACCTATATATATATTACAGTATGCCTACCACAACCAACCCCAACCTATATAGATTTATATTTACAGTAGGCCCCCCCTCCAGATATTATATAGAATTCTAATAGGACAGGATCTAAAATTCTCTATATGGGGGGGCATTGAACCCCCCCCCTAAGAAATCTATATAGGTTTCCTCTATATCATGTCTATTATGGGGGGTGGGGGGGGGGGGCCCTCCATATAGAGAATTCTAGATAGGGACCAACCTACTATCACTATCCATAGTCGTCCCCACTCCCCACTCCATATAGAACTGGAACTGGAAATGGAATAGAGTGATTGATAGCGTAGCGAGTTCGGGCTCGAGGGCATTGATCTGATCCAGAGCACGCAGTCTGTGCGCCGCCGTGATATATAGATAGGGCCTCTCTACCCACCCTATCTCTATTGATTGGATGTAGGGATGGGCATTCAATCAATGCAAGATCGATCGATCTATATATAGGGCCTGGCCTATCGTGATGATGTAGGCATTTTCCCATTCCCCCCGCCCCATCATTCATTGCCCATCAATCATTGGTCACTCCCGCACCCCCCATAGATCTCTATATCCATTCATGGATAGGGTTGGTAACGAAACATTAGAAAGTAGATAGAGAGAGTGATATTGGATAGGGTTGGTCCACAGGGCCCATAGAGATAGGGGACAGATAGAGACCAGGCCCCACCATATCATATTGCTGGGGCTGAGACCCACCACATCCATATCCATCTGTATTCTATTCTATTCTATGCCCTATATTCTATATCTATCTGGATATGGTTGGTGGGGAGCTTTGGACAACGGATGGAGACGAGACCTGACCAGCATCACCATATAGATTTGGTGCCCACCATCATCATATAGCTATACCCCCCACTATTGGTATAGGGTAATAGTGGGGGGGAGGGGTCAGGCCATACCCCCGTTGGGATCTATCTGGTGGATCTCCAATCACAGGACCGGAGTAATGGATCTCTAATCACAAGGAATAATCTCCGCCACGATCGATCACAGCCAGATATCGATTCCCCGCCCACCATCATCAGATATCTATTGGTATAGGGCAATGGTGGGGGGGAGAGGGTCCCATACCCTATAGATCTGAACTCCATATTACTTTAATATCACGGTCAGATATCTATTCCGCCCCATATATCTAAGATATATGGCGGGTGCACCCCATATAGATAATGTGAAAACCTTATCTATATAGAACTATGGGGGTCTATTCATCAGCCTATAGTTCTATGGGGAATCATATAGATCTATATATCAAGCGCAGGGGAATCATACTTTCTATTTCAATCGAGACTAGATGTTCAATTCCTATCCATCCCAATCGAGGATAGCCAGTTGTATATATATATGGAGGTATTGGTATCCCAATCGGGAATAGCGGGTCAATCCCTGTCGGTTCTTCAATCGAACATAGCCGGTCTTGCCTACCCATTGAAACATAAGGGCCGAATCGGCCATAGGCTCTCAATCCAACTCGATCAGTGGGCTTGGCCCTGGGGACCAGATCGGATAGCCGGTCAATCCACCATATATAGATATAGGGATGCTCGGTTATTCCAATCGAGGATCACCAGTCCGCCATATAGAGATAGAGAGCTGCTCGGCCCTATATACTATATAGAAGTGAATCGAGGATAGCCATGGTCGATCCCTCTCTCCCATCTATATCTCCCAGAGGGCCCAATCGAGAATATAGTGGGCTCGGTATCCCAATCTGAGAATGCAGTGGGCTTGGCCCGAGAAGGAGGATAGCAGTTCAGTGGACGCCGGATGGACGAGTGCCGATTAGAGTGCCCCGCCCCCACCCTACCCTACCCTACCCTACCCTACCTATATAGATCTGATCTGATCTTATCTTAACTGATAGATTCACCACCCGAATATGGAAGGCTGAGATATAGAGAGAGATATAGATATAGGGCACCGCCTTACTGCACGGAGTCAAGGAACAACAGTCTGGTCAAGTCAATAATGATGTTACATACGTAATATCATAATATCGGTGAGGGGGTTGATGACCAATGATGGACCCCCCCTTCAATCTATAGGGCCGCATTCGGGTTCGAATGACCATTCATTCATCATGGTCAGAACCCTATATCTAGATTATCACATCACCCTGGAAGTGACCGGGACCGGCCATCCATCGATATGGAACATCTATATTTGACTTGACCTCTCAATATGGAATCCTCTCTGAACCCTCTAGATATAGATAGGACGGACCCAAGTGACCGTCGAAACCATCGAATCAATCGGGCAGGTGTTCGATTAGAATTCTAAGCCGATCAATAGGGATATAGAGAGAGTATGATTGATTCTAAGAGAATAGCTTGATAGAGTGCCCCCCCCCAGTCAAGGCCCCTCTATCTATATGGCATCGGCGTAGGTCGGACGGGACAACTAACAACATCAATACTGCGTGGGTGCCATATAGAACTCTATGGGGGCCTACTCGAGAAAGGCACCCATCACTACAAACTCTAGCACATCACTCTACAAAACCCCTTGCCACCACACATCCACAATTCTTATCCATTGCTAATTAGCTTCTCTCAACATCGCAAGCTTAGCATCTCTCCAACCCTTAGGTCTCGCAAGGTTCTGTGTTCTTCTGACAATCAAAGCTTTGATCTACACAAGCAGATGCCAAGGAAACTCTGCGAAGAACACCTCATACATATTACTATAGATTTCATCCTTGACCCAAGCCTTAGGTTTTCAGTTGTTGTGGTTCTTTGTCTACAAAGAAAGTTCCAAAGCCTTGTTATGAAACCTTGACTCGATCGGTTCTTGCATTATTAAAACCCTTGACTCAAGCGCCATACACTAGACTATTCCCAATGACAATTTATCTAGGTCCCAGCAACGGAACCAAAATGTTGGCCTAGTTGCATCCGGTGTTAAAGATTTTGCATATGCTAGCATTTTCAATCAAGCTTACGCTTAAAAGCCTCACCCGAAGTACAATCAAACTATAATGTCCCCATTTTCGAGCGGATGGCCTAGGAGGCTTCTTTTCATCCGTCTTAGCCGTGGTTATGCCTAAGGCACTAGTGACGTTGATGGTTATTGGGTGTGGTTTGTACCTTCATTTCACTTATATGTTGTGTTTTGGAGTTGGACACATACTTTGAGGTGACTTAAGTGTAATGAGGTTGTGACGTGCTCTCCTACGGTACTTTATGTTATATTTAGTCGATGACTTGGTGAATATATGGTACTTTAGGTTCTAATTCTACGTTGGGGTCACTTAAGTGGAATTTTTTGGCATAGGCGACATAAAGTCATTTTAAGTGACAATTACACACATGAACACTCTCCATGTGGGGCGATTAGGGTTTTGCGCTTCTTTTTGGCAAAAGGGAAATTATAAAAGTAGTCGCTTGGGGAGAGAGACACATTATGATATCTTCTACTTTTGTGTGGGCCGCTTGCTTTTGACCTTGCTTGTGGAGGTGAGATTCTACAGGAACAAGAGCTTCGATGGTGAGAGATCCATCCCTAGCTAGCAGAGCATTCTTCGGCGGTGAAAGATCCATCCCTAGCTTGCTATTTTAGGGCTTCATTTAGATCAGATTTTCAATTCAAGGTTGCAGAGATTCCCAGGGTGTTGATTCATATTTCTACAGACTTCCACTTCCAGGTCAGACCATTTCCGGCATTGGAGATAACAATAGCAAACTTCTAGGAGGAATTCGGTGGTGTTTTTGGCTGTTCTCCTAGGGTGACGTCACCTTTGGGACTTTACAAGTTGTTTTTGTTGAGATTTGGTGTCGTATTTTCGGGTTTTTCCAAGTTGGATCTATTTTATAAAGTTTGTACGTGTTGCTGTCTGAAATTCAGAAAATAATATGATCAATTTTGGCTGTTTGTAAAAACTAGGGTTTTAAGGTAGTTTATGTATTTAAAATAAGTAAATAAAATCATATTTGCTAAAAATTATTTCTCAATACTTTATTGTTCTCCATATTTTTCCAAGCCTTTTGAAGCTTCTGAGTATTATTGTAAGTGGACATTTTGGAAGAAATAAAATCAGAATTTCAGTTTGTTGAAAAAAATTTAATTTGGGAATTTTGAGTGATATCCTAGGGAGAATCATAAAGGGCTAGATGTTAACAGTACCCTTAATTATATAAACAGTTAACATAATTCACACATTTCACAATAACACATCAATGCACACAAAAAACCACCACTACAATCATATCCAATGCAAGATTACGGACATTGTACGCGATAATGCACACTAAACCCTAATGCAACCATGAGCTATGCTCAAAAGCTTACAATCTGCCCATGTTACTATCCTACCATATAACAGACTTCCCTAAATTACCCAATGCCAAAAGCTCTCTAACAGATTTATCCGATTTATGCCCATGCCTCACTCACATTCTGTAGTCGCCTAGTCAATTGTGTTTGTTTCCTCCAAAACCCCAAGTCAACATTCAATATTGGCCTCTGTGAACTACTGCTATCAATTCCATTGTCCCTATTTAGATTTGCTGGTCTCTTTTCAATTTCAATAGTTTCTCTTACCTTTCATCTCCAATAATCCTTTTCTTTTGGAATCAATTTTGACCCATTGATACATATTTGGCATTGGGTAATATCGGAGTGTTTTGCTAGCGCAGACACATCAAGAGAGGAACCATGTATTTCTCCGATATGGCTTTTGGGCATGGTTTGGAGAGAGCCGCTTGTTTCACCCACATTGTAGTCATAATTTGGGAATAAATTATGTTACTGAGGTGTGTAAGTAAAATGGAAGCAAGTGCAAACACTTTAGGTTTGTCAACAATAAACAAATTATATAGCATCTTTTGCTGCAAACCATGTATTTGCAAGATTGTTTACCAACAAATAACTTATATACCATCTTTTTTTGCAATCTACATATTTGCAAAAGGGTTTACCTCAGAGATGTGTATATATATTTCAAAAGAAAAGTTCAGATGGATTTTTCAACTTGGGCGTGGGACTAGGTAGCACTTCACTGTAGCAATAGGCCTTGAAATGTAATATAGGGGAGTTGACTAAGTGAGTAAGTTGTGCCATTTCATGCCACTTTTTTTAGCAACATGGTATTTTATGTTTGTGTGTACCCTTTACAACAGAAGACTAGAACTTTGTGCTTGTAAAATGGAAATAAGCACAAGCACTTTAGGTTTGTCAACAATAAACAAATTTTATAGCATCTTTTTCTGCAAACCATGTATTTGCAAGAGGGTTTACCAATAAATAACTTATATAGCATCTTTTTCTGCAAACTACCTATTTGCAAAAGGGTTTACCCTCAGAGATGTGTAGATATATTTGAAAAGAAAAGTTCAGATGGATTTTTCAACTTGGGCATCAGACTAGATAGTACTTCACTGTAGCAATAGGCCTTGTGATGTAATATAGGGGAGTTGACTAGGTGAGTAACTTGTGCCATGTCATGCCCCTTTTTTGTGCGACAACATAGCATTTTATGTTTGTATGTACCCTTTACAACAGAAGACTAGAACTTTGTGCCTGTACTCTTGAGGGCCGAAGGAGCTTAAAAGTAGGATAATGTAGTCTTTCAAAGTGACAGGTATTGTTAACATCAAAATCACAAAATATAATCAGAGATTTAATACTTTCACAGTCCATTGAATTAATAGAGAGATTCTTGTAATAACCATGTGCAGTTTTTCAATCTGATTTAGTATTGGAATAATCTGATTTTCTCTGACTGCAAATAAGATTTTTTTTATTTTGCCCCCCGTGCCGTGGACTGTATGTGAAAACCTCTAGATTCTAAAAAGGCAGAGTTTTATTCGTGCACTCACAGGTGTGCATGCCTATAACCTCTAGATTCTAGAAAGACAATTTTACAAATGCACTTGCAGATGTGCATGTCAATAATAATCTATAATATGTGCCGTAAAATTGCCTACAATAAACTATACTATGAACTTATGAAGTAATAAAATTTCCTGGGGCACCATTTTCTTTGGATGAAGAATTAATAGAGAGATTCTTGGAATAACCATGTGCAGTTTTCCAATCTGATTTATTATTGGAATAATCTGATTTTCTCTCACTGCAAATAAGATTTTTTTTATTTTGCCCCTCATGCCGTGGACTGTAGGTGAAAACCTCAAGATTCTAAAAAGGCAGAGTTTTATTCATGCACTCACAGGTGTGCACGCCTATAAGCTCTAGATTCTAGAAAGACAATTTTACAAATGCACTTGCACATGCACATGCTAATAATAATCTATAATATGTGCCATAAAATTGCCTACAATAAACTATACTATGAAGTAATAAAATTTCCTGGGGCACCATTTTCTTTGGATGAAGAATATCTCACTTCATTGAAATCCTCGCCCCCTCTCACTTTTTCACAATGACATATAAAAATGGCCTGAGCAGCTATAGCCACTCCAATGGCCTGGCTCTCTCTTAATTCTATATCTTCTACAAAACTTAAGTGTTCAGATATTATGGAAGGATCAGAACCTTGCCTAACAGAATGCTACGCTTTAGGGCAATGCTTATCTGGCTGGATTATAATTCTCCTCCTACTGTTTGCAGGACTTTCAGAAGCCAATATTCTGCAAAGAAACCATTACACTTATAAAAAAATCTATGAGGCGATTTCTTCTAAAATGAGTATACTCCTCTTAAACCAGTGCTAAATTTTCTTTAAAGGTGGAAAACCACAATTTCCAAAAGGGTTTGCAAATTGGTAGTAGCAAAGAAGAAATTAAGCGCATGGCTTGTGAATATTGCTTACCTGGATAAACCCTTTGTTTTTCAGATGCATTTGTTACCTCCAAGTAAAAAACAAAGGGTTTATCCAGGTAAGCAATATTCACAAGCCATGCGCTTAATTTCTTCTTTGCTACTACCAATTTGCAAACCCTTATAAGAAGAAAAAGTTTAGCGTAATAAGCTCCTACAGATTTAATATTTGTAGAAAATACGGCAGAAATCGACAACGCATGGGAAGGATGCAATTGATGGGGTTTTAGTTTTTGTAAGAAAATCTGCATAAAATAGACTAAGCAGGTGGAAATCCAGCTTTCAGCTGAACTGGTGGCAAGACGAAATATATAACTTAGTGTTTTAAGGCCTTTCGACTTCTGACCAAAGACATTGCTAAACTCTACCCTATATGTCGCTATCTTTCGCTGAACTCACAAGCCAATGTCATGTTCTCTTTTTATACTGAAATCTCCTCTAAACACAGCCAAAATCATTGTTATGTTATGCAGTCTTTTCTTTTTAGAAAATAGCGCATGTGAACAAGTAATGCAGCTGTGTAATATACAGGACCATGGGGAGGGACCTCAAACATGGGCAACCAGCAAGTTGAATGTATGCTTTGAGGCTATCAACTCTGCATCTCGATCTAACCAGGTATGTTTCACATAACAACTTGGTGGTTTGGAATTTTCTTTACTAGTTGTCATAAATTTTTTAAGTGGTTTTTTATCGGCTATTTATGAAGAATTAATCAACCTTTTTGTAAGATAATTAGTGTCATTCTGTTCAGCATCCTCCTGGTTGGGTATTATACACATCCTACATAAACCCCATATGAACAGCCCCCATAGAGTAAGGTGTAATGGAGAAATTAACTGTAATTCTAATGTTTATATAATGTTTCTAACTCCCGCTGCAGTTCCTGTAACACTTGCCTCACCTCTGTAGGCACAGCTTTCTGTGCCAAGGCTTCGAAGTATGCAGTAGCACTTCCCACATAAGCCAATTGAACCTTAGCTTTCCCCTTTTGTTCATATCTCGGCCCCACGTAACCACAGCTCGGCCCATGCTCAAAAGTCCTTCCTGGTCCTACATTCCCACACATCCTACACTCTCAACCTCGTCGCCTAAGTTCAATCAGATCCCTTATATCTACAAACACATCCCCACAATTAGCCTCAAAGCCTATGACTCCAGCAACTACCTGGCGGTTTTTAACTCCCACTCCAATTCTTATAGCACTTGCCACACCTCTGTAACCACAGCATTCTATGCCGAGGGGTTGAAGTATACAACATCCCTTCCCACATATGCCGACAAAACCTTAGCTTTCCCCTTTTTTCTTGACTCGATCTCGTGGTTTAGCCGTTGGTCAAAGGTCCTTCTTGGTCCTACGTTTCAATCCATCCTCTACCCACGACCTCGCCGTCCCCCTTATCCACGTGGTCTACGAAACTATTCTTGATCGATAGTTACCATCATAGACATTTTCTACAAGGGATTATTTGTAGGATTTTCTTCCACAATTCCTAACACCCGATGCTCTCCTATTTCCTCTTTTGTTCATAACCCGGCCCTGCATAACTATGGCTATGCCGTTGGTCAAAGGTCCTTCTTGGTCCTACGTTTCAATCCATCCTCTACCCACGACCTCGCCATCCCCCTTATCCACGTGGTCTACGAAACTATTCTTGATCGATAGTTACCATCATAGACATTTTCTACGAGGGATTGTTTGTAGGATTTTCTTCCACAATTCCTAACACCCGATGCTCTCCTATTTCCTCTTTTGTTCATAACCGGCCCTGCATAACTATGGCTATGCCGTTGGTCAAAGGTCCCTTCTTGGTCCGACGTTTCAATCCATCCTCTGCCCACGACCTCGCCGTCCCCCTTGTCCACATGGTCTACGAAACTATTTTTGATCAATAGTTACCATCATAGACATTTTCTACGAGGGATTGTTTGTAGGATTTTCTTCCACAATTCCTAACACCCGATGCTCTCCTATTTCCTCTTTTGTTCATAACCTGGCCATGCATAACTATGGCTCTGTAGTTGGTCAAAGGTCCTTCTTGGTCCGTTTCAACACATCTTGTACCCACGACCTCGTGGTCCCCCTTGTCCCTATGGTCTACAAAACTGTTATTCATTAAGAGTTACCATCATAGATGTTTTCTACGAGGGACACTTGTAGGATTTTCTTCCACAATTCCAGTCACTCCTATTGCTTAGCCTACCCTCTATAAACCACTATTCTCAGGGCCTACTCTGCCTCTTCTGCGGGACCTCCCTGTGCCATCACCTTGATCCTGATTTTGCAATAGTGAAGGTGGCACAAGTCCTCGTGCTCGCATTTCCTTTATTCATTAATAGTTACCATCATAGATGTTTTCTACGAGGGACACTTGTAGGATTTTCTTCCACAATTCCAATCACTCCTATTGCTTAGGCTATCCTCTATAACCCACAAGTGGAGAATTTCAAACATTCCTTCTAAAAGTGATCAGCAGCCCCACACTTGTAGCATGTTTCCCATTTTAGTCCACTATTCTCAGGGCCTGCTCTGCCTCTTCCGCGGGACCTCCCTATGCCATCACCTTGATCCTGATTTTGCAATAGTCAAGGTGGCACAAGTCCTCGTGCTCGCATTTCCTTTATTTCATCAACCAATCTACAATCCACAATATCATACATGTTGGCATCCCAAATCTTACACCATCTTAAGATTTCCACTTCTTAGCCCCTTGCAACTTTGGGTAGGTTTTAGACCTCATTATCCACTGAACAAATCTCACACCCAATAGTCACAGAACACACCCACTTCCTTGTACACTTGTACCTAGTATGACCCTCAGCCTCGCACTCTTTATATCAAATACCTTTCTACATCTCCTGGGCATTTCTAGCGACAGTCAACTTTTGGAGTTGCAACGCCATCACGGATAGTTGGGACTTTGGAAAGAAGCTAATATTTGTATCCACATTTCCTGAGGGGCTCCACCCTCAAGGCTGCATTTAATGCCTCTCGTTAATCCTTAAAGTCTGTCATTTCAAGTTGCCTATAAAAGGGGCATTTAATCCTCACACATACCAATGAGAATGTCGTAATGGATGGATGTCATAGGAAATCTTAGATAGTAGCATCTTAAATTGTGCATCAAACCCTCACACAATCTTTGTTGACTCTTGTTTTTATCTTCATAACCGCAAAAACTGTAATATCCCTTTTGGGATATTATTTAAATCTGCAAATTAATTAACTCAAATCGACTCTAGAAGGATTAGACTAATTCTTAGTTCGACCTCAAACAACCCAATGTCGGCATCTAATACAATCCAAATGGGGTTGGAGTAAGCCAAAGTGGTGGGTTACATGGAAGAACCAATTAGATAATTAATCTTTTCCAGATTTGATTTAAATAACGGTAGTTAAGTAATTAATATTGCACCCAAAACAGTTGAAACTTCAAAAATTAATATCTCGATTAATACTTGGTCATATTTTGCCACCAAATAAAATGCACAATAAACTAGAAATCAAGGTCTTTCCAATGAACTAAGAATCTGAATTTTTTTATCAACTGAAACCACCTTCAAAACAGCCCCCAAAATCCAAAACCCAATCGCTAGGGCTAGAATAAATTGCATAAATTATTACCAACTCTTCCTAACCATCCAGCACACCCAAAATAGTTGTCCCACACTTAGAAAAATATGTCAATACAGATCAGATTATATATATAACTCATTCACCCTTAAAACATGTTCAAAATATGACCCCATGCAATTCGCCATAGCTGGAATAAATGCAGCAATGAACAGCAGTGAATAAAACACCTCAAACCCTTCCAATATCACTTAAAATGGAGTCACAAGATGCAGATTTAACCCAATAAATTGATGCACCAACATATAAGCCAAGTTGTCAATCTTAGAATGAACATATCAAGCAATATTCACTCAAACATAGCATAGAAGGCTTCACACTCTCTCGAATAATGGTAGTGTTGAAGAACACCTTTATAATATGATCACATGGGCATACATCCCTTTTCAAGCATGAAGATATTTTTAAATAAAATCTCAACATGCCCCCCAAAGGGTCGCCATATCTCCTTATATAGCTTTGGCGTTTCAAATCTCCAAGAATCCCTCCTTCCTTTGGCAAATTTTTTCATGTAGAAGGGTGACTTTTAATATGGGTCTCTTTTCCTGAAAAGTCAAACTCCAAATAGAATATTAATTTCCTCTTTTAATATTTAAAAAATAAAACATAAGAGGAGAACTATTTATTTAAGTTTAAAATAAAAGGAGTAAGGACATTTTCCCAGTTCTTATCCTTTAATCCATGGGAAGAGTGGATTAAAGGTCTCCCATATTTTTAATTAATTACTGTCCCGAAAAGGGGACATTACAAAAACACTCCTACTCAAACTTGGAAATGTGAAACTCCTTCCAAAATTCAATTTTTAATGTGTCAAAATACGCCACAATTTCATTCGGATCATACTACATCATTAAATGTGTGCTCTCCCTTCTAGAGTTTCACAAACAAGGTGACTCCAAAGGTCGCACCCTTAGCCCTGCAGACAAGTTTGCATTTATGTACATATTCTGCACCATACTAATCCCAATATACACCGACAAATTCAAGTTCACGGAGTAAAACATCTTAAGCCAAGACAAATTTTGGATACATGCAACCGAGCTCTGCGAGATTGGGTGACTATCGCCAGTCCTCAACGAAGCAGTCATGGTACTTCCTGCAAACTACATTGTCTGTCCTAGCCACATTGACATACCCTATGCCACTGACGTAGAAACTATACTAAAACAGGTATTGTTTCTTTGCTAGGGGCTTGACAACCCAATCCCTAAAGCTCCACTCAAGCCTCCCAATCAACATAGAAGTAGTCCTCATCCTATCTCTTGTGAAATGGTTGGCACATAAGTCTCCCTACTCTACTCTAGCATAGAAGTAGTCCTCGTCCTAACTCTTGTAATCTAGTCTATCATGAACAACTCACTGCCACCTAGAAACTTCTCTCTTCCAAACACTCCAACGCCCTACTAATCCTACAAGGATTTTCGCCTAGAGGTAACATGTGCTTCTATATCAGACAGACAATGGCTCCATTCTTAATCTTCTTACAAGTTTGCATACTCTTCTTCCTCTTCCTAGACTCCCTTGTCTTGCAATTCAGTGAACTCTCTGTTCAACATTACATTATTCTCTTCAATGCAGTCACCCAAACCAAAGTCAACCCATTGCCCTCCCTGTCTATCTCAAGTTCTTTCGACATGTTCCCAAACAAATTGTCCCACACTCCTTGGGTCACATAACTCGACCTCTCTTTATCGGCTATTCACATACTGTTGATGCAAAATCACAGCACCCCTGGACGTTGGTCAGGTTTCTAGGTTGACCATACTATCATCCAGTGTGATTGCATAAGATTGAATCCTTTCTCCAAGTGTGGGACTTGAAAAGTGAGAAAGGATTCTCCAGAGAAGGCTGGTTCCTGCTCCTAAACTACCTGCCACAAGCTATTCCAGTGCAGGCAAGCTAATCTAAACCTAATCTAACCATGCCAAGGAGAAAGAGAGAGAGAGAGAAAAGGGAAAACAGCAAAAGCCTACACTAAAACGGTGATACACCAGAGAAGGAGAATGTTGAACATCTATCAAAACTGCCATGGAACAAAGAGAGGTGAGCAATGGGAAGGATGGACAGATGCATCACAGGCCCAAGGGTAGATTTCACACAGAAAATGTGCCAAAACTCCATGAACACAGCTCCAGACCTGTAATGAAAATTAGAACATGCGCAAATACCTGCAATGAAGAGAGGCAAGAAGAAAACAAGCGAAAAACGAGCAAGGATGGACAGATGCATCACAAAACACGTTTTTGTTGCTTCAGAAGTTTGCACAGAACATCATTTCAATAGTAAAAGGCAAAAATGCCATTACAGAGCAGTGGAGGAGGTTCGAACTCCATTTTCAACCCTAGAGAAGAAAAGAAGGGAGGGCCGAGCTGAAAAGATGAACCCCTTGTAATGTATAACCTCTAGAAAGAAGCCCCTCTTTACAATATATAGGAAGAATGAGAGAGGGAAGAGAGAGGAAACTCGAATCTACCACAACCACTTCTAGGTCGTATTTTAAATCATCTCATTATGGCAGAAGCAGCGGATCCTGGCAAAATGGCGGGCTGTCTAACGGAAGCGGCGAACTGTCTGCTGCATTAAAGCTGGTTGTTGAAGCGTCACTTCTGGCATTACCACGCGTCAGGGGCGTTTCTCAATTTTCTCACTCCAGACTGCACCAAAATCCAAGATTGATCCCAAAATCATGTAGAGAATTTCAACAGCTTTCCGTTGATATAAAGAACGTGCAAATCCGAGCTCTGGATCGAAAGATATGACGATCTGAAGATTTAGGGCATGAGCAGGCAAAAAACAGGTCGGCGGGAAAAATATTTGAACTTTCCCCGCGCTCTGCCACTTGGATGACACGTGGCAGGCTCTGATTCGCTGAGCAATTCTCTCTCCTCCACCTTTCCGCGGGCTTTCCTTTGAAATTTCCTTGTGGACCCTTAAACTTGGACACGTGGCACTATTTCATTGGTTCAGGTCAGTGCTTGAAACCTCGCCCTTTGACTTTTGGACTTTCTCCCTTGTGACACGTGTCGTGACATGATTGGTTCTCGGGTCTGCCGGCTTTTCGCGTCCACCGCGTCCATTTGTTCCGGATGTCCCGGTTCTGTTTGGGACAGAAACTTCCGATCCGCCTGAAATGGGCTTCCCTGTCCCTCATTCGGCCGATGACACGTGTCGTCGCTTGATTGGCTTTCGGCTCCTTCGGCTATCCGCATCCCACGCGTCCCTTTGTCCCAACTGCTCCAATGCTTAAGTTCCCTGTTTCGGCCGAACCGGCCGGTTCGCGTCCTTCGCGTCTATTTGTTCCAACTGTCCCAGACTGTCTGGGACAAATTCTTCCGAACCGCCCGAAATGGGTTTCCTTTGCTCTCGGCCGCTTCGCCTTTTCGCGTCCTTCACGTCCTCGCGGCCCAGAGGTCCCAACTGCTTAGTGCGAAAGTTCTCCTTTTCGGCCGATCCGGGCGGTTCGCGTCTTCATGTCCCAAATGTCCCAGAGCAGTTAGTCGATTTTCTTCTCCTTCGGCCGAACCGGCTTTCCGCGTCCTCGCGGCTCGGATGTTCCTTTACTCTGCGGACTGCCTGGCGGCCTTTTGGCCGATTCGCACCCAGACGTCCCTCATGTCCCGGATGCTGCGAGGGCTAGGACTTAGCCAATTTTCACGATTTTTTCTAGCCCAAGCTTGTTTTTTGCAGCCTTTTCACCTTTTCTCAGAACTTGCTTTTTTCAACCGGGGCAGAGATTTAGAAAAATATGAGGGGACCCTGGAAACATGATTCTTTGCCCTGAATCAATCTGTTATCGAAATTGCCAGGGGGGGGGGGGGGGAATTTTTGACAACACATACCTCTGTAACCTTAGCTCCCTCCCAGTTAAATCCTCCATCACAAAACTGTAGATTAAACCCTAAATTTCACCGAACACCACTTCAACCTAACACAACATGTTCCCAAACAAATTGTCCCACACTCCTTGGGTCACATAACTCGACCTCTCTTTATCGGCTATTCACATACCTCTGTAACCTTAGCTCCCTCCCAGTTAAATCCTCCATCACAAAACTGTAGATTAAACCCTAAATTTCACCGGACACCACTTCAACCTAACACAACACACATTCACACCATAACATTCACCTACTCGAATCCCAAGTTGGTGTCTAAAGATTTTACCCTAAAATCTAAGACTACCCCATGTTTAAAATTTTCGTTCTTTTAAAATAACACGTCTTTTTGTGTTTTTATTGCCAAAAGATGCCTGTATTGCGTTAAGATATTCCCAGTGAATCATATGAGCCAATTTCGACAAATATCCAGATGTTGAAACTCGTTTTATCCTTTCGCCAAGTTTTGTCTGCGGGAAATTTATATTTAATTATTTAAAGCCCCGTTTGAAGTAAATTGCGCTCCGGTTTAACCCTATTGAAGTTTTGCATGTCAATATTCACATATACCAATAGGGTTTTCACCAGGAATGGATCCTGGGCTTTGTCTGTGACTTCTGGGAACGTTTTTCATTTTTATTATTTTTTGCGTGTTTTTCTCTATGAAATTCCCCTAGGTCAATTCCTTCGCCAGTACAGTCTGTTTTCTTGCCTGGAGTATCTAGAGATCATCTACGGCTGCCATACCAGAAGAAATCAGCTTCAGGAATTCAGCTTCTCTTTAAAAAGACAAAGTCGTGCACAAAAAGCCTCTCCCAGGCAAGTCGCATTTTTGGGAATGGATGGATTTAAGCTGCAATGGGATTTTTGGCCGCAGCAGGCTGGTGGGATTTTTGTATCTGCCTTGCAGGGTACTTTTTCCCATGAAAGCAAAGTCACTTAAGTTATGATGGGAAAATTAGGGAAAATCAGCTTCAGGAATTCAGCTTCTCTTTAAAAAGACAAAGTCGTGCACAAAAAGCCTCTCCCAGGCAAGTCGCATTTTTGGGAATGGATGGATTGCAGCAGGCTGGTGGGATTTTTGTATTTGCCTTGCAGGGTACTTTTTCCCATGAAAGCAAAGTCACTTAAGTTATGATGGGAAAATTAGAGGCAACAGACAGGCGGGAATTTTTTATCTGCCTTGCAGGGTGAAAATTCCCATTATGAGATAAAGAAAAATCACTTAAGGCATTTATGGGAATTTCTTACCTACTTTGCAAGGTAAAAAATCCCATTATAGAAGTCAAACAACTTAAGTAGATGAAGGGATTTTCGAAGCCGCAATGCAAGGTGAATAATCCCATTAAAAATTGATTTTTAAATATAGAAATCAGCCATGTCAAAAAGTGCGACCCCTTTGGGCATTAAAGAATAACTTTAATTGCATTTATTAATTGTTTTTATTCCTAATTTTGGCGCCCAAGGATGAGGAAAAGTCAACACATGAATAGAAGTCAAGGAAGACTGGAAGAAGAAGGCTAAAAATAAATAAATTTAATTTATTTAGTGCAGCCTCGAAGTGTGCTAAAAAGTGTGACCAATTTGGAGGAGAAATAATACTTTTTGAAGTATTTATTAATGGATTTAATTCCTAATTTTGGCGCATGAGGTCAAAGCATGATGTTAAGTGAAAGTAGAGGGCTAAAAATAAATTAAATTAATTTATTTAATAGCACCCGTGAACATGCAAATTTAGGCTCCCAAGTTGGAGGAATAAACATGTTTGTTTATTAATTAATTGTCAGGAATAGTATGGACAATTATTAGAAATAAAATGTTGAGGGTTATATAAGCATGGGCTGCCATAAGTGAAGGTATAATTAATTCTTTTTGCAAAGGATTGCAGCCCGAACAGTTTTGGCGCCCAAGGAAAGGATTTTTGCATTGAAGTTTATTTTCCACTGCTGAGAATTCAGTCATAATTAAGTCTCTTCTAAAAAATGCCAAAATCATTGTTGTGTTATTCAGTCTCTTCTTTCTCTGAAATAGCGCAAATGGACAAGTATTGCAGCCATGTAATATACAGGGCCCTGGGGAGGGACCTCAAACATGGGCGACCAGCAAGTCAAATGTAGGCTTTGAGGCTATCAACTATGGATCTAACCAGGTATGCTGCACATAACAACTTGATGGTTCCTGTGCACTTTTCAGTTTGAGGCTCTGGAATTTGTTCTCATACTTTTTTTAAATGGCTTAATGATCAGCTATTTATGAAGAATTAATCAACCTTTTTGTAACAGAATAGTGTTATTCTGTTCAGCACAGTCCCAGTTGGGTATTATACACAAGGTGTAATGGAACAATTATCTCTAATTCTAATGTTTATATATGTTTATATAATGTTTGTAACTCCCATTGCAGTTCCTGTAACACTTGCCTCGCCTCTGTAACCTCAGTTTTCTGTGCTGACGCCTCAAAGTATGCAACAACCCTTCCTGCATAAGCCGACTGAACCTTAGCTCTCCCCTTTTGTTCATAACTCAGCCCCACATAAGCATAATTCAGCCCTTGCTCAAAGGTCCTTCCTAGTCCTACATTTTCCATGCATCCTGCACCCACAACCTTGTCGTCCAAGTTAGGTCAGCTACCTTATTTCTATGGAACACATCTCCACAATTCCCCTCAAAGCCTAAGACTCCCGCAACTCCTTCCGGTTTGTAACTACCATTGTAGTTCCCATAACACTTGCCTCACATTTGTACCCACAACTTTTTATGCCAAGGCCTTGGAGTATGCAACCGCCCTTCCCACATAAGCCAACTTAACCTTAGCTTTCCCCATTTGTTCGTAATTCAGCCCTGTGTAACCAATAGTCACACCCTTGCTCAAAGGTCCTTCCTGATCCTATGTTTCCACGCATTCTCTATCCACGACCTTTTCGTCCCCCTTGGCCCCATAGTCTACAAAATTGTTCTTGATCAATAGTTAACATTACGGATGTTTTCTGCAAGGGATCACTTGCAAGATTTTCTTCCGCAATTCCGGACAATCCTATGTCCGATGCTCTTTTCTACAACCTTCACAAATGGGGAATTTCAGACATTTCCTCTAATAGTGATCTGTGGCCCCACACTTGTAAACGATCCCCGTGTTCGTCCACCTTTCCAGGGCATGCCCTCCCTCATCCACAAGACCTCTCAGAGCCATATCATCGACCCTCATATCGCAGAGGATAAGGTAGCGCAAGTCCTCGTGCTCGCATTTCCATCATTACCTCAATCAACCTACAATCCACGGTATCATACACGTTGGCTTCGCAAATCTTACACCAAATTAAGACTTCCACCTTCTTAACCCTCCGCAACTTTGTGTGGGTCTTAGTCTCATGATCCATCAGACAAATCTATATTGTCCCCATTCCTTCACCGAGGGCCTAACGGCCATTTTTTCAATCTTAGCCTTGGTCATATCTGAGGGGCTAACAACGCTTGAGGCTATTGGGTATGGATGTCTGATTATCACCTTGTTTTATGTTATATTTTATCGTTGACATTAGTATTGGGCAACTTGGTGGAAATTATTGTTATATTTTTTCGTTGAGGGGGAGACTCATGGTACTTTATTATTTTATTCCTTCGTTGGGACCACTTAAGTCACTTTTCGCGCCTAGGGGAAAAAGTTAACTTAAGTTATTTTATGTTCATGTGGGTTTTCGCCTAAGGGGTCGATTAGGGTTTTTTGGGCCCTTTGATGCATTGGAAGGTTATAAAAGGTGGTGTTGGGGAGAAGAAGAGGTCATTCATACACAGACATCTTTTGATATTGGAGCAATTGTTGTTTGCACCTTGTGGAGTAAGATCCCACAAGAACCCTAGCTTCGATGGTGAGAGATCCACTCCTAGCTAGGAAAGCATTCTTCAGTGGTGAAAGATCTACCCTAGTTTTCTAATCTGGAGCCCATTCAAAGCAGATTTTTCAGGCAGATTCTTCAAGGTTTTCAGGGGCTGATTTCAGAGGTTGAGGAAGATCATTTGGCCATATATTTCATCCATTTGCATTTCTTTAGTTGTGAATGATCTAATCTACCCTAGTTTTCTAATTTGGAGCCCATTCAGAGCAGATTTTCAAGCAGATTCTTCAGGGTTTTCAGGGGTTGATTTTAGAGGTTGAGGAAGATCATTTGCCCATATATTTCATCCATTTGCATTTCTTCAGTTCTAAAAGATCTGATCTACCCTAGTTTTCTAATTTAGAGCCCATTCAGAGCAGATTTTCAAGCAGATTCTTCAGGGTTTTCAGGCGCTGATTTCAGAGGTTGAGGAAGATCATTTGCCCATTATTTCATCCATTTGCATTTCATATTTTTCCCAACGCTTAGGGCAAGTTTGGAGCAACTTTTGGAGGCATTTTGGAGGATTTTCAGCCCTTTTCATAGGGTAACGTCAACCCTAGGAGATTACAGCTGGTTTTTAGAGGGTTTCCAGGTGCTTTTTCAAATTTGGAGGTTGGGATCATTTCTATATATTTTGTAGATGTTATTTCCATATTCAAATAGTTATGAATTTTTGAAATATTTCAGCAATTTAGGGCATTCTGAAATTTACTAGCAGTTATCTATTATTCAAAAAATTCCAAAAATATTTTTTCTATTGTTTGTTATCATATCAGCAATCTCTCTATAAAATTGTGTGATTTGGACAAGTGGTTTGCAACTTATCATTATTTTTCAGTTCGCTGCCCTATTTGGGTTTTATTCCAGAAAAATCATAATATAATTTGCTGCAATTTTTTTATTTAATATGTCCAGTTCCAAGTTATATCCGACAAGGGATATTTCAAAATCTCACACCTAATGGTCGTAGAAGACACCCGATTCCCTATACAATTTTGCCTAGTATGACCCTCAACTCCGCACCTATACACCAGACCCCTTTCTACGTCTCTTGACCATTTCTAGAAGCAGTCAACTTTTGGAGTTCTAACGCCACCGTGGATAGATGGGCCTCCGAAAATGGGCTGATACCTGTATCCACATTTCCTATGAGCTCCACCCTAAGCCGCATCCCATGCGTCTCATTGACCCTTAAAGTCCTTCATAGCAAGTTATCAGCAAAAGGGGGCCAATAATCCTCCCACAAACCATCACGCATGTTGTAATGGATGGATGGCAACATCTTAATGTGTCAAAATCCACCGCAATTTCATAACGATCATACTTCATGTACCAAATGTGTGCTTTCCCTTCTAGATTTGTTGCAAACAAGCTCGCTTTCACCCCAAAGGCCGTTACACCCTTAGCCCTCTATGCGAGTTCATATTCATGTACATGTTTTGCAACATCATCAATCAACCTTTTGTAACAAAATAGTGTTATTCTATTCAACACAATCCCAATTGGATATGATAGACATCCTGCATAAACCTCATATGAACAACCCTTGTATAAAGAGGTGTAATGGAGCAATTAACTGTAATTCTAATTTTTATATAATGTTTGTTACTCCTAGTTGTAGTTTTTATAACACTTCCCTCGCCTCTGCAACCACAAATTTATGTGTCGAGGCCTCGAAGTATGCAACATCCCTTCCTGCATAAGCCGACTAATCTTATCTTTCCCCTTTTGTTCATAACCCGACTTCACATAAGCATGCCTTGGCCCTTGCTCAAAGCTCCTTCCTGGTCCTACGTTTCCATGCAACTTGCACCCACAACCTCATTGTCCAAGTTCAGACAAGTCCCTTATTTCTACGAGGCACATTCTCGAAATTCCCCTCAAAGTTTAAGACTCCTGCAACTCCTTCACAACTTATAACTCCTGATGTAGTTCTTCTTGTAACACTTACCTCGTATCTATACCCACAACTTTTTGCCTTATGGCCTTGGAGTATGTAACAGCCCTTCCCACATAAGCCGAATTAACCTTAGCATTCCCATTTTGTTCATAATTCGGCCCCATGTAGCCATGACTCCAACCTTGCTCAAAGTTCCTTCTTGGTCAAACATTTCCACGCATATGTTTGATGTTCTCCTCTACGACCCACAAAAGTGGGGAATTTCGAACATTCCCTCTAATAGTGATATGCAGCCCCACACTTGTAATACGATCCCCATGATGGTCCATCGTTCCTAGGGCATGCCCTCCCTCTTTCGCTTAACCTCTCAGAACCATATCTTTGACCCTAATTCCGCAAAGGTGAAAGTGGTGCAAATCCTCGTGCTCGCATTTCCATCATTTCCTCAATCAACCTACAATCCACGGTATCATACACGTTGACTTCACAAATCTTTCACGAAATCAAGAGTTCCACCTTCTTAGCTCTCTGCAACTTTGTGCAGGTCTTAGTTTCATGATCCACCAAACAAATCCCACAACCAATGCTCGCAAAACGCACCTACTTCCTTGCATAGTTCTACCTAGTATAACCCTTAGCCTCGCACCATATACACCAAACCCCTTTTGCGTCTCCTAAAGGTTTCTAATAACGGTCAATTTTTAAAGTTGTAATCCCATCGCGGATAGTGGGGCCTCCGAATAACGGGCTAATACATGTATCCACATTTTCTGCTTGCTCCACCATCCTCAAGACTACATACAACACCTCTAGTTGATCCTTTGAGTCCTTCATAGCGAGTTGTCTGCAAAAGGGAGCCAATAATCCTCCTACATGTTGTAATGGATGGATGCCCATAGGAAATCTTGGATAACAGCATCTTATATCGTGTGTCATACACATGCACAATCTCAATTGACCCTTTTTTTTATCTCCTTAGGCGCAAAAATACTCTCCTGCTCAAACTCGAGCATGTGGAACTACTTCAAAAATAAGGTTTTAATGCATTAAAATCCACAACAGTTTCATAAGGTCCATACTTCATATACCGAACGTGTTTTCTCCCTTGTAGAGTTGTCGAAAACAAGCTCACTTTCATCCTCGAGGTTGTTACACCCTTAGCACACCACACGAGTTCGCATTTATGTAGATGTTCTACAACATCAATAATCCCAATATACTCCAACAACTTCAAGTTCACCAAGTAAACCACCTAAAGCTACGACAAGTATTGGAAACTTGCGACCATGCTCTTTAAGATTGGGTGCCCTCCTTTGGTCCTCAATGGAGAAATCACAGTACTTCCTGTAAATTGCATTGTCTGTCTTTGTGCCACCGGTGCAAAAACTATATTGATTCGGGCATTTATGAAGATGTTCTGCAACATCGTCAATCCCAATATACTCTAGCAACTTCAAGTTCACCAAGTAAACACCTGAAGCTACAACAAGTATTGGAAACTTGCAACCAAAATTCTATGAGATTGGGTGACTCCCTTCAGTCCTCAACAGAGAAATCACGGTGCTTCATGTAAACTGCATTATTTGTCCTTGTGCCACTGGTGCAGAAACTATATTGGTTCAGGTATTAGTTCTTTACAGAGAACTTGACAACCCAATCCCTAAAGCTCCTCTCGTCATCAAAAATGCCCTCCTTGTCCACTCAAGCCTCCCAATCGGCACAAAAGTCTCCCAACCAACTCTGCTTCGGCATAATAGTCCTTGTCCCAAATTCTGTGATCTCGTCTACTACAAATGGCTCATTTCCATCTAAAAGCTTCCCACCCAAGCACTCCAACGCCCTCCTCATCCTACAAGGGTTTTCCACCAAGAGGTAATGTGTTGTGCTTCGATTCCAAATAGTCAATTCCTCCATTTTTTATCTTCTTCCAAGTCTGCATACGCTTCTTCCTCATCCTAAACTCCCTCGTCTCCAGCCAACTCTACTTCGGCATAGAATGTATTGACCCTTTCAAGGGTTTCAACCAACACACCAAATCCAGATCTGAAAATTAAATTGCAGCAGACTGAAAGTGTAAAATCGTCGACTTGAACTATCACCCAATATGCCAAAAATCGCCACAATTAAGTATATATTTTATGGAATATTTAGAGCCAAAAACACAAAAATGCTCGAAATTAATTATAAACTGAAATTTGCAGCCACAAGAAAAATATGAAATATGGATCTAGAAACCCTCTAAATTCACCAAACTTCAAATTCTAGCCTTTAAAATATTACAAATCAAATTATGAAACCAGATTTCTCAAATTCTTCACCAATAGTTCCAAACCCTACCCAAGGTAGGTCATTCCACCCTAAATAAATCAAATACCAGCTGGAAATTACAAATCTCTTCAAATTAGCTCTTTACTTCAAGACCAAACAATCATGAAAGGTTTTTGTCCTTCACCCAAGCCACTAAAAGGGTTTTCGTCCTTCCAAGAAGCCTCGCAAGAGGGTTTTCATCCTCAAGTGGATAAACAAAGAGCAACAAGCTCACAATGCCCAAGTAGAATAAAATGCGCCAATTCGAGATGCAATTGATGTCTCTAATTCCCTTTTATATCCTCTTTTTGGCATCAATGTACAAATAGAAAAGGCCCGACCTGTATAAGGCAAGGAAACACTAAAGAAAATATGAAAAATATTAGACAAAACATATTATAAAGATGCTCAAGGTTCTTCTCCTTCATTTTTGCTCCTTTGCCATGGAGAAGGAAATGGCAAGAAGACCAATTTTCAGCTATTAGGTGGGAAAAAAGACATTAGATAGAAGTAGTCCTTGTCTTCAAATCATCTCTTTACTTCAAGACCAAACAATCATGAAGGGTTTTCGTCCTTCACCCATGCCACTAATTGGGTTTTCGTCCTTCCAAGAAGCCTCGCAAGAGGGTTTTCATCCTCAAGTGGATGAATAAAGAGGAACAAGCTCACAATGCCCAAGTAGAATAAAATGCACCAAGTCGAGATGCAAATGATGCCTCTAATTCCGTTTTATATCCTCTTTTTGGCGTCAATGTACAAATAGAAAAGGTCGACCTGTATAAGGCAAGGAAACACTAAAGAAAATAAAAAAATATTAGATAAAACATATTATAAAGATGCTCAAGGTTCTTCTCCTTCATTTTTGCTCCTTTGCCATGGAGAAGGAATGGCAAGAAGACCAATTTTCAGCTCTTAGGTGGGAAAGAGGGAAATTACATAGAAGTAGTCCTTGTCTCAAATCCTGCGATCTTGTCTATCACTAATGGCTCATTGCCATCTAAAAACTTCCCACCCAAGCACTCCAACGCACTTTTGATCCTACAAGGGTTTCCACCTAAAGGTAATGTGTTGTGCTTCAATATCAGATAGTCAATGGCTCCATTCAGTTAAATTGATCAAAGTTTAAGCATGGCAAACCAAATAACAATACACCGAAATAATATATTTGGAGTTGAAAACGTTCGGGATCACTATTCATTATAGAAGTATTACATATATAGCTTTCTTTGATCCTATAAAGAAGGAGTCAACATCAATCCATAACATCTCAACACACTCCTAAGATCACTCAACTATCCCATTATTCACTTACCCATTCTTTATCTCTGAGTTGTACAAGACAACTCATTATTTGCACACACTAATATAATAATGTCACACAATATTTCTGTAACACATTCTTGATCTTCTTTTGAGTCTGCATACGCTTCTTCCTCATCCTAGACTCCCTCAACTTGCAATCAAACAAACTCTCCATTTTACGTCATATTACTCTCTTTAGGGTGGTCACCCAAACCAAAGTCAACCCCATGCCCTCCCTATCTCGTAAGTTCTCTTAGCATGTTCACAAACGGACTTTCCTATACTCCTTAGGTCCCTTAGCTCAACCTCTCTCTTTCGACTCTCTACTGATTTAATAAAATCTTAATATTAAATCTAATTTCAGAGTCACTACAATGATATACAACAAAATACAAATGTTAAGCACTCTAAAGATACAACCGTGTAAGCAAATGAGTAAGATAGGGCACTTATCTGATTTTTGCTTATCCCAAAGTATGTTTGAAGTGGAGCAACTGATGAACTAACTGGGCAGAGTGTCAAGAATGCTTGATATAAATTTTGGAGCATGTGGACTGAGCTGGACACGGGCGCCTCGGCTAGGGTGAGGGTGTTTGGGTGCCAGAGGACCTTCTGTAGGCGCCCGTGACTGTGTAGAGAGTCAAAACCTATTTTTTCCTGTGTCACTAGGGTTTTGCTATCCTTCGTAGTTGGTCGCCTGTATGTCACGGAATGATTGTCGAATTTGCTGGTAACCTGCAAAACAAATGATATCCTACAAAACCCCCAAACTACATCAAATCCTAAAAAAGAAAGATGCAAATGGGGAGTCAGACTATCCCCAGCAGTCACCGGATAGAATGATCTTACGACCGAGCATTCCACTACATCTCAGACTCCATGTAGTTCTATGTGCTTGTGTGTGAAATCGTGTCCTTAGGTTGCCTTCGCGTCGATGACGCCAAGATAGCGGGCTATAGCTAGATAGAATGCAAATGTGCCGAATCGAACTCAGAAACCTCCTCTTCCCATGCAATGTATGCAGAATAATAAGCCCAAAAATGTAGTAGTCCCTTTGATAGTATGTAGATATGCTTGCCCTTTAGAATTGCCCGCCCTTATAATGGTATGTATATTGTGCATATATAGGGATCTCTTGTTGAATTTTGACACTAGTGACACAACATGCCGACTAGGACCTCGGGATAGGAGTAAGGGAAAACTGAAAGGCCAACCACAAATGTCAAAAATGTGAACAAGAGCAAGGAGGACAGAAGTGCTTAGGGTGGACAAAAGTACTTGGGCGCTAGTGTCCAGACTTGGGCACTGGTGTCCTAGGACAACTGACGACAAATGTGAGAAGACTGACAAACAGGGATCCCTGTGACCTAACCAGAACTAGGTACGGAAGTGACAAAAGTGAGAGAGAAAGACAATAGAAACAATCAAAGCAAGCAGATGGACTAGGAAGTGTGTCACTAGTGAATACTTTCCTTACTCAAGATCCATACATATAACAACATACTTAGCAATGTAGTAAAATAGTAATATGTGCATGATTTTGTATCTACATCTACATACCTACGCAACCTCCACTCCCTCTCAGTTAAATCCTCCATCACAAAATTGTAGATCAAACCCTAAATTTCGCCTAACACTGCTTCAACCTAGCACAACACACGTTCGCACCTCCATATCCACCTACTCAAATCCCAAGTTAACCACGAGCATTTTTATCCAAAACAGGATCTCCACAAGAAACAACCCCCTTGGCTCCCATAGGAACTCGAACTTAGCCTCCTCTAGGCAAGTGTAGGTGGTCTCTGCAAACTCTAACACATAACTCCGCAAAGTCCCTTGCCACCACACATCCATGACTCTAGTCCACTCCTCGTCGAATTCA
This sequence comes from Taxus chinensis, assembly GCA_019776745.2. Classification (NCBI taxonomy): domain Eukaryota; kingdom Viridiplantae; phylum Streptophyta; class Pinopsida; order Cupressales; family Taxaceae; genus Taxus; species Taxus chinensis. The sequence continues at coordinate 782,948,853 of CM034148.1, read as the reverse complement.
CAAGTCTAACATCTCTCCAACTCTTAGGTCTTGCGAGGTTCCATCGTATTTCGACAATCAAAGTTGCAATCCACGCATGCAAATGTCAAGGAAACAACACAAAGGCCACCTCATACAGATCACTATAGATTTCATCCTTGAGCCAGGCCTTAGGTTTCCGGCCATTTCGGTTCATTGGCTTCACTACAAATTCCAAACCCTTGTTCTCAAACCAAGACTCAACCCATTCTTGCGTTATCCAAACTGTCGACCCATGCACCGTACAGTTGACCTCTCCCCGTGACACAATTTATTGAGGTCTCAGCACCGGAACCAAAATGTTGGCCTAGTTGCATCTAGTGTTTAAGTTTTTGCATTCAAATCAATGCTTTGCCTAGGTGTCAACATTTTCAATCAATCTTTTGCTTGAAGGTCTCACCCAACGCATAATCAAGTTGCCTTAAAGGACCTCATTTTAGAACTGTAAGGGTTAGATGTAATCCATAACCTTAACTATATAAACAATTGACATAATTCACACATTTCATAGTAACACATCAATGACCATAATAAACCAACACTATATTCATATCTAATGCAAGATTACATACATGGTACGAGATAATGTGCACCAAACGCTAATGCAACCATGAACTACGCTTAAAAGCTTACAATCTGCACTTATAACTTTCCTACCATATAACAGACATCCCTAAATTACCCAACGCCAAAAGCTCTCTAAAAGTCATCCCTTTTGAATTACAGTGCAACCTCCATTTATAGTTTGCGGTTCGCTGGTATATTCCTGCCAATATACTTTCCCATGTGGGGTACAACTTGCATACAATTAGTAACCACTACTTGAATATCTATAATCCTAGATCATCCACAAATTCATGACTCCTGCACTAGCATGTGCCATGTCCTCCACTGGTGTGTTTTGATAGATTTAGTTGATTCGAGCCCATGTCTCACTCACGTTTTGCGGTCACCTAGTCATTTGTGTTTGTTTGCTCCAATACCCATGATAAACATTCAATATTGACCTCTGTGAACTACCAATACCAATTCGATTGTCGCTATTTAGATTTGTTGGTCTCTTTTCAATTTCATAAGTTTCTCTTACCTTTCATCTCCAATAATTCTCTTCTTTTGGAATCAATGTTGACCCATTGATACATATTTGGTGTTTGGTAATATGGGAGTGATCTGCTAGCACAGACAATCAAGAGGGGAACCATATATGTCTCCAATATGCCCTTGGGGCATGGTTTGGAGAGATCCGCCCCTTTCACCCACATTGTAGACATAATTTGAGAATAAATTATGCAATTGAGGGGTGTAAGTAAAATGGAAACAAGTACAAGCACTTTCGGTTTCTCAACAATAAACAAAATATATAGCATATTTTGCTACAAACCACGTATTTGCAAAAGGGTTTACCTTGAGCATGTATTACAGGGGAGTTGACTAGGTGAGTGAGTTGTGCCATGCCATGCCCCTTTTTCCTAGCGACAACATGCCATTTTACGTTTGTATGTGCTCTTTACGACAGGAGACTAGAACATTGTGTTTGTACTCTTGAGGAGCGAAAGGCTAAAAACTAGGATAATGTAGTCTTTCAAAGTGACAGGTATTGTTAAGGTCACAAGTACAAAATTTAATCAGAGATTTGATACTTGTACAGTCCATGGAATTAATACATAGATTTTTGGAATAACTGTGTGCAGTTTTTCAATCTGATTTAATATTGGAATAATCTGATTTCCTCTTATTGTAAATAAGATTTTTTATTTTGCCCCTAATGCCAGGGAGTGTTGGTGAAAACTTCTAGATTCTAGAAAGGTAGATTTGTATACATGCGCTCGCAGTTGTGCATCCATATAACCTCTAGATTCTAGAAAGACAATTTTATAAATGCACATGCCAATAATAATCTATAATATGTGACATACAATTGTTTACAATAAACTATACTATGAAGTAATTAAATTCCCTGGGACTACATTTACTTTGGATGAAGGATCTCTTACTTCATCAAAATCCCTGCCCCCTCTTGCTTTTTTCCCAATGACAAATAAAATTGGCCTGAGCAGCTATAGCTACTCCAATGGCCTAGCTCTCTCTTAATTCTATACCTTCTACAAAACTTGAGTGTTCAGATATTATGGAAATTTCAGTAGCTTCCCTAACAGAATGCTTTGCTTTAGGGCAATGCTTATCTGGCTGGATTCTAATTCTCCTCCTACTGCTTGCAGGAGTTTTAGAAGCCAATATTCTGCAAAGAATCCACTACACTTATGACAAAATCCATGAGGCGATTTCTTCTAAAATGGGTATACTCCTCTTAAACCAGTGCTGAATTTTCTGCAAAGCTGGAAAATGACGATTTCTTAAAGGGTTTGCAAATAGCAGCAAAGAGAAACTAAGCACATGGTTGTGAATACTGCTGACCTGGATAAACACTCTGTCGTTTACTTGGAGGTAGAAAAATGCTCTCAAAGGATAGAACGTTGTTGTAGGGGTGGGGGCCATGATTTGGTTCCGTACAAGAAGAAAAAGCTTAGCCTAATAAGCACCTGCAGCCTTAATATTTGTAGAAAAATATGGCAGAAATTGACAATGCATGGATGGATGCAGTGGATGGAGTTTTAGTTTATGAAAAAAAATCTGCGTAAAATAGACTAAGCAGGTGGAAATCCAGCTTTCAGCCAAACTGGTGGCAAGAAGAAATATTTAACTTGTTTTTGAAGGCCTTTCGACTAGTGGTCAAAGACATCATTAAGCTCTGTTCTATGTGTGGCTATCTTTTTCTGAACTCGCAAGCCAATGTCATGTTCTTTTATACTAAAATCTCCTCTAAAAATGCCAAAATCAATGTTGTGTTATTCAGCCTCTTCTCTCTCTAAAATAGCACAAGAGAACAAATATTGCAGCCATTTAATATACAGGGCACTGGGGACGGCCCTCAAACATGGGCGACCGGCAAGTCGAATGTAACCTATGAGGCTATCAACCATAGATCTAACCAGGTATGTTGCACATAACAACAACTTGATGGTTCCCGTGCACTTTTCAGTTTGAGGCTCTAGAATTTTTTTTACTGGTTCTCATACTTTTTTTAATGGCTTTATGATCAGCTATTTATGAAGAATTAATCAACCTTTTTGTAACAGAATAGTGTTATTCTGTTCAGCACGGCCCCAGTTGGATATTATACACATCCTGCATAAACCCCATATACAGCCCCCATATTGCAAGGTGTAACTGAACAATTAACTGTAATTTTGATGTTTATATATGTATCTAAAATAATGTATTCTAACAATATTTAAAACCTTTTATATAAATTCGTAGTCTACATTACCCCTTTCTTGAATTGGCAATTTTGCAATGGCCAAACCCTAGCTGCAAACATGTAACACCATTGTTTTTCATCCTTGGCCACATCTTTTGATCTTCCCTAGCTCCATGCCTTATTGCATCATTGGGGATCCTTCCCTGCATAAACCCCATATACAGCCCCCATATTGCAAGGTGTAACTGAACAATTAACTGTAATTTTAATGTTTATATATGTATCTAAAATAATGTCTTCTAACAATATCTAAAACCTTTTATGTAAATTCTTAGTCTACATTACTCCTTTCTTGAATTGGCAATTTTGCAATGGTCAAACCCTAGCTGCAAACATGTAACACCAGTGTTTTTCATGCTTGGCCACATGTTTTGATCTTCCCTAGCTCCATGCCTTATTGCATCATTGGGGATCCTTCCCTCGTTATGTTAGCCATACTTGGAGGATGTGGAAAAGGAATATCCAACCTCTAAGGATAGCATCATTGGCTCCCCTTATCCCAAGCCATTCTCCTAATGGCAATCCTCTATCTTGGAGACACTCCTTACAGTCATAGTGTGACTGATACTTCTGATTGTACTGGTGAATGATGAACATTGTGTTATAATCTTCTAGCTATCTTCTTTTCCACATTCAAATATTTTTAGTGAACAATTTTCTTTTTTTCCTTTCACTTTTTGAACATTGTCTTTCTCTAATCTAAGTTAGGTGTTCTTTTACAGTCCCATTAACCTATTTGATCATCCATGGACATTAATATACTTTCTTTATTTCTAAGGTTTGAATTTTATTGCTTCATTTTCTCAAAAAATAAAGAGATTTAAAGTATTTGGCGCTTACCTCTTTGTGTTGTAAACCTATTTGATCATCCCTGGACATTAATATACTTACTTCATTTCTAAGGTTTGAATTTTATTGCTTCATTTTCTCATGAAATAAAGATATTTAAAGTATTTGGCACTTAACTCTTTGTGTTTTCACGAAGCCTAATGAACAGGCAAGAAGGATGTAAATGTTGTAATGTACATTACCCCTTTCCTGAATTAGAAATTTTGCAATGGCCAAAGATGATGTCATTGGTTCTTTTGGCCCAAGACTAGCCGCAAAAATGTGAAACCATTATTTTTCATCCTTGGCCACATCTTGTGATCTTCCCTAGCTCCATGCTTTATCACATTATTGGGGATCCTTCCCCAGCTATGAACCATACTAGGATGTTGTGTTAAAGGAATATCGAACCTCTAAGGGCATCATCGGCTCCCCTTAGCCCCAATCCATTCTCCTAACGGCATTCTTCTATCTTCCAGACATTTCTCAAACTCGTAGTGTGACTGATTCTTCTGCTTCTACTTAAGAATGATGAACATTTGTGTTATAATCTTCTAGCTAACTACTTTTCTATGTTCACACATTGTTGGTGAACAACTTTTTGTCTTTCATTTTTTTTGTTGAACACTATGCCTTTCTCTAATCTAAGTTGGGTATTTTTTACAGTCCCATTGACCATTGGTCATCCGTGGACATTTATAAACTTAGTTTATTTTTAAGATTATAATTTCGATGCTTCGTTTTCTCATAAATAAAGAGATTTAAAGTATTCCCGCTTACCTCTTAGTGTTTTCGTGAAGCCTGGTGAATTAGCCAAAAGGACTCCAACTTCATAACCTCACACTACTTGATCAAGCTCATTATACCTGCAACCACCAATAGGATTTCAAAGGTTAAATTTGTCCATTTGCACAAAAATCAAACCCTAATCAACGAAAGGTTTCTAATCTTAAAAGACACTTCAGAAAATAAAATACTTAAAATGACGACTATTTACCTTACAAGAGGAGAATCAATCCACTTCACTCGCTTCTGTGCAGATTCTTTCAATTTTGCTCTGAACAAGGCTTTTTTTGCTTGTCATCCATTTACAATAACAATTCAAGAATGCACTAGTGTTACTGTTTACACACAAATTTATTCGCTGTTTTGTTGCATTTTGGTACAATGCCAAAAACTAGACATTGGTTTAGATTTATTTATTTATTTTGTGATCCCATGATCATGCACTCCATAAGTAATTATGTAAATTTAAATTTAATGTTTATTTGATAAAATGGTTGATTGGTTGTGGGATTAGCATGTTTATCTGCTAGGCATAATCCTAAAAAACAAGTTCAATTGCCTCTAAATAAAAGCATTACTAGTTTTAGTGCATCTTACTCAGGATATTTTAAACACATCTCTCTAAAAAATACCGAGAGGTATCAATCTCAAGGCACCTTCTTGGATTTGTTACATACCAATAATTCCATTATCTTCTCTATTGATTAATGACGAAGGCCTGAACTAGCTATAGCACCATGTCAAGCTTGAAAATAACTTTCCAAGAAAAAAAAGGGGCTCCAAACTTCACTATATGACCAAGGTATTACAATTATTTAATTGGCTTCTCAAATCAAGAAGAAAAAAGTTCTAATTGACAATCAAATAGACATCAAATTTAAGGTTAAAACTCCCTACAAGGCTACAGCCATCAATAAACGTCAAATTTAAGGACATTCGTAATCTGTTAACATCTCACAGACATTACAATCCACCACCACCACGCCCACTCTTTCCCCCAGGGTTTCATTGCAAGATGCCTTTCGGCATAGTAATACTTTTAAGCTAATTCACAAGGTTCAAATTCGCATTTATGTTCGACGAGGACAAAGTTCGGTTCAAGTTCGCCAAGGGATAAAGTTTGTGGAAAAAAACATCTTTAAGTTCGAACAATTTTTTTTATCATTTTTATTTTCGAAAAAAATGCATAAATATGTCAGAGGGATAGAGTGGAGAGAGCTTTTTGTCCACTACTTTCAGTAGTTATACATATATATATCTATACACATTTGTAAAATAATGCAATATATATATATATATATATATATATATATATATATATATATATATACATATATACACATTTGTAAAATAATGCAATATATATATATATATATATATACACATTTGTAAAATAATGCAAAATTGTGTCAAAAACTTCCCATGCAAAAATAAGGATAAGGTTCGAGTTCATGTTCGACAAGAGTTAAGTTCGGCAAAATTCGAACTTTTTTTGATAAAATTCGAAGAACCTTGTGACACAGCTTTTAAGCATGCAAAAGGAATAGTTTAGGGTCCAACTATTAGACATCTACGTTGTTTGATGAGAACTATTAGGCAAGAAGCAATTTGCCTAATCCCTACGTATAACCATTTCCCAAATTCATGTGTATAACCATGAGCCCTGTGGTTCTTGCAATATTAGCTATGACACCTGAGACTTAAAATTTAAAGCACCATAAATGCTTAGCTGTCTATAAACATTTTGGTAAGTAAAATTTAATATAATTCAATACTTGATATTGTTATCCTTGCTACTAGTTAAAAGGCAGAGGTGGCTGTAAAATTCCAAGCCTGTGTAAGTATTTCATTGATCTTTTGTAGGTTATTTCTCACTTGTCAGTTTTGTTGTTGGCACTTTCTAGTTTTCTGGTTTCTTTTTGGATTCCGGTGTAGATGGAACAATGGCATTTTCCTCTTCAAATATGGGTCCTACATTTGTAGAGATTTGGATAAAATGCGAGGAGAGTGGAATAGACCTTTACCACACTCTCTATTCTAACTTTACTATTACCAGGCATGTTTCAGTTAGCCTCCTCTTTTATTTTTATTTTTTACTTTAGGTGGAATGTCCATTGATATATATCCTTTATTTAAAAAGAAATAGATATCCCACTAGAGAAAACCACAAAAAAGACTAGACATGCACTCAAAAAATATCAGACCATTACTACCATAAAAAGAAGTCAAAACTAAGGACAAGAATCACAATATATGCTAAGCCTTTCAATATGATTCCATCCAATTCTCTTTAACAGTACTAAGTACAAACCAAATTTTCAAATAAAATAGCTAAGAAATCCTTAGATTTAAAAAGCAGAAAATTGCACTTTGAACAAAATCAGTGGCAATCAAAAGGAACCTAGATTCACGTTCATTTCAAAATTAGAAGCAAAGGGTCGTTATTGGCATCAAAAATGAAAAACAAGAATGGTATTCCATGAATCGGCCACAACATCGACAGAGGGAAAAAGCTTCACACAGCCTGCGTAAAATGTAGAAAAACAAATAAACTAAGTGAAACCCCCTAGCATAGTCATCAGAAAAATGCAGGAAGATAAACATGTGAGGGATAAAACTCTAACACATCCCTGATTCATTAGGGCAAGAAGGTCAGCGGTATCGATCAAGAGTAAGGGGGAAACTAATGCAAGAGAATCCATGGTAAAGCAGCTATCCTGCATCAGCCAATAATATTAGCAATATTTGTGCAGGAGCATCCTTGGGGCATGGCAACCTTGCATCACCCAAAAACAATGTCACTAGGTGGAGGAGTCACTTGGGACTCTACTGCCAACAGAATCCACAACTGGATGTTTTTCAGGCACATTAGATCATTCTCAGTCTGTGAGGCATAAGAATCTCTGTTGTAGCACAGTAGTAATTGAATGATTATCTTATGTCAATTTTCTGACAGGTAGAATTAGAGGCCAAATCAAGATTAGATCAATCTAGTGCATCTCCGAGAATTTTGGGAGAATATTTGTCGCGGGCTTTGCATTTATCAAGGAGAATCATTCAACCCCCAAATGAGAGGGGCATCAACAAACCTAAAAGGCTAAAAGCAAGGAAAATCAGTCAAATTGCAGAAATTTAAGGACAAAATGCCTAGTATGGTGGTTGGAACAATCTAGAACACCTATGAAAATTCCAAGACCACTCTTAATGGTGGGTTTTTCGTGCAGATGGAGGATCAATGGATCCAAGGGGAAGCTGACTTGGGCATTTCTGCCAGTTCTGTTTAAGGAGTGCGCTTTGGGAATTGACGAGTTTTTTGGGAAAACTCGGGGCAGATTTGATGTGGTTTTTTGGTCTAATTAAAAGATCAATCTTTGTGTTTCACCAATCAATCAGATTTGTACGAGTTAGAGGCATTTTATTGCTCCAAAAACAGGTTTTTGAGTGTTTATTTGTGGCTGGGATCCTGGGCAGAAGCCAGATTTTAGGTATCTACAGAATCTAACATGGAATGATTTGTAAACATGTTATTGAAAAAATGGATCGAGAGCGTATGCATGTCTTGTATTTATTCAAACGTAGCCAGTGATTGTGAGTTTGAGGAGCACGTGCAATAGGATCAGAATGTTGTAGTTCTGAGATGGAATAGACAGATAGTAGTTTCATAATTGAGTAATGGAATTGGTAAATCTATTGTGAGACACAAGTGACCATTGCTGGAGTTGAGTCCGTTGTTAAGGAGGTAATGTTCTGTTAGTGAAGGAAGAAAAGCAATTGGTTGAATATGAGGTATGAACAAGACCCTATAGTTGCAGGTGGAACTCAGTTGAAGGACCCTACTGCTGTAAATGAGCACGGTTACTAAATTATATGTAACTGACATTTTGAGTCTAAATTAGTGACTGTTTTGAAATAAGTCATAGTCCCTTTTGGTGTAATTAGAATTGTAGTGATCACTGATAAGGTATGTTGTTGTGTTAAATTTATATATCGACACAATGACATATGTCATATATGATAGAATACAATGTATGGTTGTTTGTTTTGCAATTTAAGCACCTATGGTGACCAAGATATGGTGTTTGATTTAAGGGCCCTTGTTTGTAACCCAAACAACTATTGTGATCGGAGTAGATCAGTGAGGGCTTTGATTTTAGCAAAGAAATATGTGGTTGTATGGGTTGTGCTGCAGGGTATGGATATCAATATTTTGATACAGACACCCTAATTGCATGAAAGAGTGAAAGAAACACTAGCATAGTCCCCAGAAAATAGAGCAAGACAGAAGGGACAAAAGTCATGAGCAGAACAGTGTAAATGCTGTCATGAATTTATGGAAGGACGAAAAACACAGAGATAAAGAAACATAGGGTAGAAGAACGTCAAGTACAGCATTACTGGGAAAAAAGATATGACTCCTTGTACCATAATGAAACCAATGTGAGCAGCTCATGGTCCATTTATACTTAACCACAATTACTAAAAGGTACAAATCCATCCATATGTGTTCTGTTTCCAACATGCACCCCTACAACCTTGTTTTCTTTCTTAAATGTTAATTCGTTTCCAACATGAGAAAAACCACCAAAGGAATGGCACTGAGCCAAATTCTAACTGACCTAGAGGGAATACACTACCCAAAAGCCCTGAACCTTATTCTATAAGGAGTAGCACAAACATAATACAACAAACAATGGACCATAGATAGGAAATAACTGTTTAAATTCACCAAAAGCAGATCAACGCGGAAATATGTAATCGCTAAATCCTCCATAACAATAAATCTGGAATCAGGCATACCTTAAGAATATACTTTCAACACTTCTTTAGGCAATAAACCTTCTGCAAATCAACAGGCGCATCACGTGTTCAAATCTTCATCTAAGACTGCAGATCCAGGGAGCAAAAAGATTAGTTAAACGTCGTCAAAATAAAAATGAAGAAAAAACCTAAATAGACAAACCATAAATCCATGTCTGAACAAAAAAATCCAACCCTACACAAAAAATAAAGACAAACAAGCATTGCACAGATCTAAAAATTTAAAAATAGAGTGGTTTACCTCCGACAGAGTGAATGATTTCTAATGAAGGGGCCTATATTTTTCTTCTTCTTATTCAAAATGTTTTCTCACTGCCTTGAGCACATAGATTATACATATAATTACCTGCCATATATTAAAAAATAAAGACACGCAAAAAAAATTACTATATACTAAATGGAACCACTAAAAAGGATTATACACATAAACAAAACCCTGGCAACCTCTCAGCTTAAAATTCTAGAAAGGAAAAAATTACGAAGTCATTCCTATATTGCCTGCTATAAATTAAGAAAAATGAAGAATACAATAATAAAATAATTACTATAAGCAGGATGGATCCATGAATAAATGAAATTAAAAAAACCTTTCATTCTGAAATTTTACGGAAAAATTAACAAATATAAAAAGTGTGATGTACTTACCAAGCTTAACTTGTTAAGGCGAAAGAACATCCTGCTATCAACTCTCTGCTCTGTTTGTCTGAACAAACTCGTGCAAGATTATTTTTTAAAAAAAACACAATCAAAATGCCCGGGCAGAAAATTAAAGAGATAATAAAAAAGCTTACAAAGTTATTTAAAATACGATCAAAATACGTAAAATTTCAAACAGAATTTCAGAAGACAAACACAGAGAGAAAGAAGAGCATAGTAAAACACACATCAAACCCCAGACCAGAGCAGAGTAAAATACACATCAAACCCCAAACCGAAAAAAAAAACACACAGCAAATAAACCAAAGCAGGAAAAAAATCTTATCGGAGACTTTTATGCTGCTATTCTCTAACGGGAAAAAAACTTATCAGACACTTTAATGCTGTTATTCTCCAACGGCTAGTCCATCTGCAGTCGGCCATTCCACTCCTGCTTTCCGACGCCGCTAACTATTTCTGATAATATCTTTAGAAAGCTCCCAATTGGCTATGTAAAACAGGCCTCGCTAATTTTGTCGGCACTTGTAAGTGTCCTGTGTTATTTATATTGTTTATCGTATATGCAAAGCTTTCAAATATCCATCCCCGCCAAACCTCTTCTACCGGTTCCGCGCCCTGTTGCGGGTTTCAAGTAGTTGAATTTTGACAAGAATGTAGATTTCACAACCGGTTACCGACCTTATCGGTCGACCCTAAACCTGCACTTTTAACGAGCTTTAAACATAAATTTAAAAAACAAACCACAGTTTTTTTGGATAAAATTTTATTTTCTTTTAAGATTTTCGAAGACACGTTCATTATCAGTTCCTCCCGATACTACCTATACACCACCACCATAATGATAGAAAATTCCTATCGCTCAATCAAAAACTACTACTTTGTTAATGTCAATATCTTTTATGTTGATATTTTAATTCAACAATTTGCTAAATGAAATGAAATGTAAAAGGTGGGTTTACTTCATTTTTATTAGTTATTTTTTTATTGATTTGACATTTTTTTTTTTGGTTTTATTAAAGCGACATTAGTAACAAAATTATATTTATCAAAAATTCTAAAGATTACACATATAACAACATTTATTAGATGAGATAGTTGTGTATTAACTAACACTCGCACTTGAACGGTGCAATGGATACGCCAATAAAGTGGACCAAAGGAGAAATAGTGTTAGGGGAAGCAAGGTGATGAAGAAGGGGATGGAAGGATTCGAATTATGAGGCAAAGAAAATGGTAAAGGTCTTCTTTCTTTCAGTAAGTCACATCTAGACCATGTGTAGTTTGTGCGAACTGGTGGAAGGAGAAAGTGGTTACAACATGCAAATCCTTAAGGCATTGTACATTGGAGATAGATCTAAAGTAACCCCTTATTGTTCGAAATTCCCAATGCTTAAGCTAATATTTTTGTTGATAATGTTGTTATTGCCAAGGTTTAAACACACAACCTAGCATTGTTCTTATTATTTTTTCATTTCTTAATGGAACTTGTGGTTTTGTTCACTTTGATTTCAGCTTGCATACACTCGTTCTTCCTTCGAACAATAAATGGCAAAAATGGATTCGTTATTTGTGGATATTCATGCTACCAATCACCATTCGGATATGCGCCTTGAAGTTGTATGGAGTTGGTTCTAATATGGGACTTGAAATTTTATGGAGCTAACATTCCAATGTGGAACCTCAAATCATATGACAATTTTTTCAGAATAAAACCATTTGCTTATAGTTTCGATAACATTAATTTTTTGTTGACTTATTTGGTTATGCGAGAACATAACGGGACAAGGGCTCATCAATAGCCTCACATAATTTCACCTAATCTAACAAAGAAAGAAGCGCTAACTTACCAAGGCATTCACCATCTAGCGAAAAAAAAAAACAGCGATGGAAGGCTTGAGAATTTGTGTCTTAGATTATCTTGCTCACTAAGCCTCACACGTGGCACGACATGCACAACGCAAGTGGATTCAAATGGGGTCTAACAGGGGAATTAAGGGAGATTGTCGATGGAATGTTTGTTGAATACTAAATATGTCTTAATAGTTGTCAACTTAAAAAACTTTACTCTTTAATACTTTTGAAACTTTTTAAGCTTACTACAACTACATTATTGTGTGTTTTAATCATTTAAGCATTGAACAACAATAATAAAAAATTAACACAATCAAAATAGAAAATACTTCTTAACAAAAAAACATGGTATATTAAGAAACGTGTATTGTACGATCACAAAAAAAATGATAAATTTAATATTATTTATAAAATATAGGTGAGATGCATTAGATCGTTAGAAAGAGAAGCAAATATTAGAATCAAAACCTTATGTGAGTGGAATGAGCACAAAAACAAATACCAAAAGAGATTTAGGGATTGAATGGGCATGGTGAAGCACGCATGTTGAGTCGAGTTAGTGGTAACTCATGCCTAGTGCAATAACAAGAGATTGAAGAGAAAATCACAATACATGAGACCAATATTTGCATTAAGGCTAACAAGAATTGCATGTAGAGAGACATGGATCTTGGGAGATGAAGTCAAGTTGGTTGAATCAAATGCACTCCAAACCAAGGCAATATTAGAGCTCAATGCCTTTAACAAAGAAGAGCCTTGTGTCAATTGAGATGAACCCTAAAATTCAATGGAGACAAGTCTGAGCTCAACACAGAGACTAAGAAAAACTCAATTATACATAGTCGAGCCTAGTGCATATGAGCCATCGAGAAATGTAAATAATCCATGGATTTAATTGTGGAGATCATGGAAATTGAAGCTAGAAAGGAACCAAGTCTAAGTTACGCCATTGAGAGGATGTATTCACGGAGTCTCCTTAACCACCACTACAAATAAGGAAGTTTGCATACATTTGAATCCCTCATGCTTCTACCCTTTCCCACCACATCTGTCAACTTTTCCCACACCTTCATTTATGTGGACCGTTATGTCAACAGAACGTCAAATCCCAATGCACATAACCAAAGGATGTGATTCATTTTATCAATAACTCACTGTATAGATTCAATCATCACCTTGATTTTCCCTAACAACGACCTTCACTTCTAATACGGAAAACTTATCGACATAATAAATAGATGTTTCCTTCTTAATTTATTGACAACATCATTCGGTACTAACTAGTGTTCCTTCAACTATGAAATTATTTACATGAGCTAGTTTCAACAATCACAACTGCTACCTCCAGACCTACACAGTAAAGACATAAGTGGATCTATAAGAAATGTTATTTTATGAAATTGCCTAGGTAGCAGGGTAAAAGAGAAGAAGACATGTTAGTTAAAAAAAATTATGGTAGATATTTTAGTATATACTGTTGGTAAAATCAAAACCACACTCTTGAATCTTATCAACATATTTCAAGGATGTGCCAAAATGGCATTTAAAATAATTTGAGGACATCCATTGAACCAATTATTTATAGCATATTTTGTGGATGTTGGTTATTGAAATGCTTTAATAGATATATTTGCAAACATGTGTGGATATATTTCACAAGGCACACAAAATGCTTGACAAAATCTCTTATCAAAATGTACACAAAATGACTTTTGCAAGGAGATTTTGAATTTGTTGTGGCTTTCATACAAGGTAACATTAGTGTGATGTTATTCTAATTCATCTTCCTCCAAATAGAAACACATGAACATGCCACTCACTTGGAGAACCACAATTGAAAGTGATTGGAATATCTTTTTCTTTTCATTCTAATCAAAAACAGTTGGAGGAAGCCCATTTTTAAGAAGAAGATCGAATGATGTTACTTAGAGAAGTGTGGTGATTGCACACTATCTAGCACAAATTATTTATTAGATAAATGACATGTGGTTGTCTATGTTGAATTATGTTTTGAAATTCCACTTTTTTGCAGAATTTACTTTGATTTATTGAAAAATGCATTATTTTGGCAAGTGAAACAGTGAAGAAAGAACATACCTCTCCCAATATATACACTATATCTAAATCTAATAAGGCTTCCAAAAATTTAAAAATATCTCCTATCTCATAGACATTCTTCACGAGCAACATGGAAGAAAAATAGTAGAGCATCATGCATACATGGAGATATATCTAGGATTAAGAAATTCAAGACCAAAGGCGAAAATATGATTATATATCATGAAAGGAAGATTGTATGAGAATGTTGATTGAGAGGTTACTATTCATTCCATCAACACATTGTAAGATAAAATATTTATGGCAGTTGATTTTTTGTGTTAGACAAGATTGATATGATTTTAAAATGGCAACACCAATCAGCATGCTCAAAAGTTACATCGAATTACTTGAAAAAAATCTATTTTCAACATCAATTTTCACACTAGACATACCCTTCTTGACTTTTTTAATCCATTGCCTTGACTATATCCTAATTATCGCACAGTCTTGGCATTTAACTAATTCTTTACAACAAATAATATATAATTAAATTTTTCCAAAACAAAACAAATTCACTTTTTCAATAAGTTATTAGTTTATTAACGAAGATGCCCCGTTCATAAATAACCCACCAAGGATCAATTACATAAAAATATATTTAACCTTCTGTAAAACAACACATTCACACCAAAAATCATTAATATTGATTAGCAAACATTTCCCTGTTATGAAGTTTATATTCTCATTTAAATATTTACAAAGTTTTTAAAATAATATGAATTATTTTGTAATATTGATGCACATACCATTGTTAAAATATAATCTACATTTTTTTCTTATTTTATACATGTCTAATTTACGATATTCGGTATTAGGTGATGCCCCAAATCATAGTTCAACATTAGACTCAACTAATAGAATCATTTTCTATTATCAAATTAAAGATTGAAACAATTATATCCTTTATAATTGTCAGTTCATGTGAATAATTGATTATCTGAATTGATATAAAGAAAATATAGGAACTTGAGGATATTTGAATTGAAAAGATGATTTCAGAGATTAAAAAGAGTATCCAAGTCAATCCTTTGTGTAAAGAAAATCTACTTCCCTACATTTATTTGTCACCCTCGTACATTTATTAAATAGTTAGCTTCCATGTAATATATAAACTTGTCTTTATTTTCTAGTTATGAATTTAAATCATAGAAAAGATGCATCCACAAGAAGAGATTCTTGAAATTTTGATAACCAAATTATTATGTATGGGAAAAATGGAGATCCTACACCCATCTAATATTGGTTGAATGTTGAAAATATTGTACATTTTTGTATTCTTTTTCTATAATACCAATGGGTATGCCAAAATCCTATGATATATTCTCTCCAAACCCAAATTTACATGTAAGAAATGTAAGAAATTAATTAGTTGCTTGATCTTTCTTGTATTAACCTATACACTATATATGTTTTAAATTCATAAATGTTAAGCTTTGAGAAAAATAGAGGAAAGGAACTTATAAAGGGAATATTCAAGCTTATTTTCAAGTATGTCACCATGTAAGGAAGACAAATTATAATAAATTTGTTGTTTTGGTTTTGGTGCACATTGCTTCTTTGTAAGTGCAACCCTTAATACTTCAGGTAGAAATAATATTTCATTTTATTCTTGATTGGAATCAATATATATCATTGCATTTTTTTAAAAATATATATAATTTTCATTCAAAAGGTTTATATGTTTTTTTTATAATAGTGACATTCATCTATTAAAAACACCCCTTGGCTCTCTAATCATTCACCACATGTATATACAAAATAATCTTCTAATAGACTCGTTCAACTATTACTTTTAAACACCAAAATATATTTATTGTTATAGACACCTAAATTTGGTAATTTATTACTTTTGTTATAATGACAATATTGTCTTAACTCCCAAACCATGACTGGTGCACACATTTTGAGCTTGATTGCACATCATTACCCTTATTGCATGACTTGTTTCCTTATTGACACTACTCGATTACTCACAAAACTATTTGCATTAGTCCACAATAGTATATTCCTCTCAAGCATCATTCTCATAACTTTGCAGAACCCGCTACCTATTTAAATGGGACCATTCAACTAGGATGGAACCATTCATTTTAGACCGAAGTTTCAAACAATTTAGTCCAAAAAAATAAGTTCGTCCCTATTTACCCAACAATTACTTTACTAATTTCACATATTGCTATAGGTTGGTACTTTCCTCATGGTTCAACCTTAATACAAAATTATACCTATGAAACCCTATATAAGCAATTCTAATGCACTCATTTAGACACCCGGTACTTTCAACAACACCTATTGTAAATATCATTTCTAAAACACTCCATTCGCTCCAAAATTCCTACAAAACACTTTTGGAGAGACCTTACACACATATAGACTCGACTAGGTTATAGTCACAAATTTCCTAAGCTAGAAATTATTTAAGCCAAGTCAAGCTAAGCATGCCAAACCATTATTACATTACCAAGTGATCAATTTTTCAAAGATAGTTGCATCCACATAGATATCACATGTTAGATGGAGAACTACGTGCAATTTGAGACCTCTTTGGAGTATTAATAACATAAACAATGTATGAATTATACTTCAAACCAATAAATAACCTTTTTGAAGGGCCTTCAATCAATGGTTAGGGTTTGAAGCTATTTCAGATCATACACAGGGTTCTAAACTCGTGTAACAAAAAGGGTTTAATAGTGAAGCACATCACAGTCAATCGCAAGGGCACTAAAAGTTACATAATCTCATCGCATCATCTCATCACTATATGGAACCATTCACTGTGTACTATTACTACATATAGTAGAAATAGTGTCCCAATTTGTGTCGAATTCATGAAATTAATTCCCATTTCTTTTTTTCATTTTCGATTTAAAATTTAATGCAATTATGACATGGTAATTTAGTATCACAAAATCAACACAACAAATGTGGCACAAAAGTACCACAATCGCCCCCAACTCTATAAATAAAAGGGAATGGACCACATCAACCATCACTTTGAAAAAACATAAAGTGGCATAACAAAATCCCCTCCAATTTTATTTCATTTCATTTTAACAATGACATGAAAGAAGAAAGGGAAAGAAAAAAACAAAAAGGGAGAGACAAAACAAAAATGACAGATAAATGAAGAGGATAAAGGGAAAAAGACAACACAGAGGAAAACAAAAAAAAAAATTACATATCGACAAAGTAATGGAGCAAAACTAAAACCTTATTGAGGCAAGAAAACCCTCCACTTGAAGAAGAAGAGGAGTACGTGGCAAATCCAATATTACAGGTATGTAGATTTTTATCTAAATTTGATTAATACTTTATGTAAACCCTAGGAAGTAAAATATAAATCTCATGAGAGATTATACAATTCATATGATAGATTTTAGGGGAAATTATTCAAACCCTAAACATTTCTGAAAATTCTAGGATAAATTATGTCAACCCCAGAGTAAATTTCAAAAAGCCTGCCTAGGTAAATAGTATAAACCATGGGAGAAATTATGTAAATCATACGATAAAATTTAGGAGAAATTATTTAAACCCTATATAAATTATAAAAACCTTGGAATTAATTATGTCCATTGTAGGATAAATTAAAAAAACCCTGGGATAAATTATGTAAACCCCAGAGTAAATTGTGTAAACCCTAAGAGAAATTGTATAAATTGTAGGAAATATATTATTTAGAGATCAACGACAGTCAAAATGTAAGAAATAATATTCTAAAAAAACTTCAACTTGAACAAATTTTTTAAGTCACAATTTTTTCTATCAAATCCATTTATGTTCTTTTTTTGCATCAAAATATGTACAAATCATGAAATCAATGCATTTTATAAATTTGTTTTTGATATTATAGAGAACTATTCCATTCAGAAAAAATGTTTGATGTCTTAACCTTTCGTGGCTCTAATGTTCATGCTTCAACACAATATCACATGGACGAGGATTTGAACAAGGCCCATGAGCCACCTTGACATTCTTTAATGAGTAGACATCTATCAAACTTTACGCACCCAACACGAAGGTATAATATTATATTGTAGTTTGAAATTTAAAAATATTTTTTTCTCATTTAAAATTATAATTATACATCTTGATAATAGCATGTCTACTACTTATATAGACATACTGGAGTTGCATAACTAAGAAATTGGATTTAATAACCAGATCTTATCATGAAAACTAAGTACACAGCATAAAAATAAATATGTAAGTTGCAGAGAAAAACCCAAACAAAATATTATTCAAAATTCTTGTTAATTCCACATCTGAGAACACACAATATATAGAGTTTTACAGTGCTAATCCATACCCGAATAATAAGAAGGAAACACTAAAGTTGGACATGAGATTATCTCCACAAATCAGGAGTGGAGATAATCTATCAACAAGCTCCAAAAGTTATGTGGGTTGAAACAAACTCGTCCAAAATAGGTTATTTAACAATAAATAAAATAAGCCCCCTAATGAAGCTTATAAAGTGTGAACACCGAAACAATTTAGTTAGGAAATAACCCAAACTAGTTTGGTATGAACATGTTTACACTAACAAAAGATTGCCAAATTCGTATGACTAGATGTTTGTCAACCTCTAGGGACTCAACACATAGGTATAAAATTGATAATTTATTTTTAATTAAAAAATATTTAATTTCATTAAACATTTTTAGTACAACTTATTTGTCAAGGTCTACTTCCCACATAGATCGACTGGAGGCTGAGGATGCTATAACAAGTGGATGTCCTTCATTTTCTCCCAAGGAATTCCCTACACAAAGGTATAAATTTATGGTTTTTTATTTTATTTTATTTTATTTTTTTGAACAATTTTAATATGACATGATTATTAAATGTCTACATCCCATATTGATTAACATGAGGATGAGGGAAGTCATAGGATGAAGGAGTCATTTATGTGGAGGTATAAAGTTTTCATTTCTTATTTGAATTGATTTGATTAATTCTATTATAATGAGTGGACATTGTTTTGCATATCATCATCAGAGGCAAGTCAATCATCAGCCTGTTGATAGCAAAAAAATCAAACAATGAGAGAATGCCCAAAATAATATAAATGACCTACTCCTAAGTGGATTAAGATGGGATGACAACACAACTTCTCTCCTTCCAATAACAAACATTAATTATAGGCTCACATCTTTTTTATACCAATGATAAACACAAAGTATAAGAGGGCCTCAAAATGGACATTTATATAAATGGTGACACAATGATATTAATGGGTGTTTAGGGTCAGTAGGTATTTTAATATATTTTATTTGAGCCTAAATACTTTGTATTATTTTAGTTTATCGTTGTATTAGTTTAAGTTATTTTCAAAAAAATGGTGTTCTTTTTAGTAATTTCATTTTTTTGGTTTTAGTTATTTAAAAGAAGAATAGTTAACCAAACACAAATATTGATTCATTCATATTGTCATCTAGAGTGGTTGCAAATCCCACTTGAGAGACACATAATGTTGGTCAAAATAAGTCTCACCAAGTTCGGCAAGACTCACTACGACCTAAAGCTAATTAGGAATTTTGTAGCAAGGGGTTTATGGGAATAAATACTTGAATGTGAGGGCAATAAAGTTGCATAAAATACATCTTAAGAATTTTTGAGGTTTTAAAATAATTATTTATATTTATAATTTGCATGTTGACTACCAAGGAAACACACATGAAGAAAGAAGACGTCTTTGACATCCCAAAATACAACAATACATTTGGTTCATTTTTTGTGACAAGTGGCTTGAAGAGGACAGTAGTAAGGTTGAAGGTTAGTTAAAATCAATGATACGTGTCCACCTTTGGACTGTAGAAATGAATATTTAGAGAATTATAGGTTGGTTGATAACAAGATTTCTTTAATTTGATATTTTATATTGTTCAGTCGCCATTCAAGTCTTATGGCAAATAGTTACAACCTACAAGCAATGGTAATTATATTATATGGTGATTAATTAAATATTTCAAATGATGCAAATAACAAAAAGTAATACGATAAAGGGGTATAAGGCATAATCTGAAAAGGGTTGTCAATGAATCATCGTTTGGGCTAACAACACTTAGAAGTTGTATATAAATTATTCGATAGACTTAGGTTGTTTTCTTTATATCAAAAAAATTATATAAATTATTAATATATGTAATTTTATCGTGTCATTTTGTTGCTAGATATAGTTCTACAAGAAGCACAAAACAAAGAAATTTTATGTAGGATTAACAAACTTGAGATGGAACATAAAAGGATTTAATTAGTGGGCCTAAGATAATCACTTTATGTCGGTAAAACAAGTAGTGTTTAATTTGATGTACTTCATATATTATAAATTAAAATCAAACACTTTTACAAAAATATGATTATATATTGTTGGGGTAAATGAAAATAGGAGGATGATGAGAAGGAAAAAGGTGATGAGGACGATGAGGAGGAGTATGATAAGGAGGAGGATGAGGAGGACAAAAAGGATCAAAATCAAGATCAAGAAGAGCAATAGGGTGAGTGCATGGTGCTAGGGGGCAAAAAGTAGGCCAAAAAACACAAATCAAACAAACTGTGTATAAGGTCCTTTGTGCTTGGTTTGGTAATTCCCAAGCCAAAATTGTGTACATGCTATAACATATGCATGATTTTAAACAACGCGTACACATTGCTTAATGTCTTATATAAAAAAAATAGTTGAGTATTTATTCATTTTCTTCCCTTGACCATGTTTTCCCTCCAAACCCTACATTCATGGTGTTACAATCATTAAATTTGCCAAAAAAATGCCTATGTATCATGGTGAAGGTTTCATTGTAGTGGATTTGACAATGTTGCACCAAAGAAGAGGTAATAAAACTTATTTTCTCCAAATTACAAAGAAATTTGGTGATTTTTTCGATATTTGTAATGTAGATTTTGATTAAAAATATATTTTGTGTGGTTGTTACAATTCCTCCACAAACAAAACAAAACCCTCCAAATCCTCCCAACCATCCTAACCCTCTTACACTTCCACTAGACCCCCCAAGTAGTCAGGAGTATTTAATAGCACATATAGTGGAGAACAAACTACAAATAGAGGAAATCATTAGGTTAACAAGGGATACCAGTTCCACCAACGCCCATTATACTTTCCTTACAAACACATTGGAGTCATTAATGTGTCGAGTTGACTTAGCAATGAATCAAATTGATCGTTGGTAATCTTATAGAGAGAATTGTATTTCTTACTATGCCAATAAATTATAAGCATATGTAGTAAAAGATTTTAAAAATTACAAAGAACCTCGTTTGTGCACTATTCGCCAACCCTAGAACAAATGAGCATCTTCCTTTGACATGTGTTATCAGCTAATTTTGACTTTGCAAAATTAATAAACATGAAAATTTTGAAATTTTTTGAAAGTATTACTTCGCATAATTTATCGCCCTCGTCACGATCGTCTCATTTTTGTGATCGTTCTGGTCTTCGTTTTGTCCATTTTGGGCAAGAACTCCTCCCTATAGGTCATAAACTACTTTTAATATTAACTAATTAATATTTAATTAATAAATTTCTCTTTGTTTGATAAAATCAATTTTTAATAACTTTGGGGTTTTTAATTAAATAAGTATTAATTAAAATTCATTCGATAAGATTTATTTTAATTGCTGAGGGAAAATAAGTTTCCGCTTCCCATTGTCGGGGATGCCAAATTGGCTTCCCATACCCGGATTTCCCCTTTCTTGACAAATTTATTTTAATCCTCCGCTTGTGGGATTGCTTCCACTGATTGTCAAATCAATGGATTGGCAAACGGGAAAAAAATCTCCTGATTTCCCACATGGGGAAATAAAATGGGAATTTCCAGACCACCTTGTCATTTCCGCTGGCAAATGTTTTTTTATTTCTCACTTTCCCCTGGCAATTAATGTAACTACCCGAAGGAAGAGGAGTTAGTTATTTCAACAGGAAGGGAAAACGGTTACGAGGAAGCTTCTTTAATTCCCATAACTATTTCCCCATGAGAGTAATTGAATTTTCAGTGAAAGGAGAATTCTCACGGTAAGACAAAGCCAAAGTATCCTTCACGCAAGGAGAGGGGAAACATGACAAGAAGTAAAAAAGAAACAACAATATCCCCATGCATTGAGGAAGCAAAGAAAGGAAGATTAAAACAGTTTTAAGATTCCACGCATTCACCAAAGGAGGCCACACACATAGCAAAGGAAAAAACCACTTTAAGAATAAAAAGCAGTTAGAGAACAGAAATTTTCCAATGCAGGCAACATCCAAGAATCCACGCTGGGCATAAGACAAAACACAAGATAGTTTCAACACAATCAAAATGAAGGCAATTTCAAGTTTCCACGTATTGGAAAAGAGAGGGAAAAATAATAAGTTTTAATGCCAAGGAGAATCTGCATAAGCATAAGAAAAAGGAAGATTAAAACAGAGTTTTCCATGCTAAAACCAACAGGAGCATCCACGTGGGAAAAGGAGAGAAATAGAGAAAAGTTTCCATGCACCATTTTTTTTAAATAAAACAGCTTCCACACATGCCAAAAATGCGAAACAGCCAACGCAGGTAGTAATAATAGCCTAATTTCAATGTATTTTCTCAAAGAATGGTGGTCCATGCGTGTGGAAGGAAGAAAGCCAGAGTAAAAATATATATATACGCTGTGCACGCAAGGCAGGAGAAAGAAAAACCAATCCAAGCATCTGCCAATGAAAACCAATGGAAAAATTAAGAAGATTCCAAGCATGCAAGGAAATAACAGTCACGCAATTAGACAAGCTCCCACACATTCAGGCAGAAGCAATTAAAAAAAAAAACAACACACTAACCAAAAGTGGCGAGTTCAATGCATTTATCATACCAAAACCATGCAATTGCGAGAAGAGGAAGACTGTGCTTGAAGAGAGATCCTATGAAACATTTGACAAAATATCAAACAAGATATATATCAAAACAAAAAAAATGAAATTAATGAAGAAAACAATAGATGCAGAAAAAAAGTGCCGCGGTTTGTATCTGTCGAAGTAATCGACTTAAGAGCTCGATATCTCGAAGTTGAGTGATTTTCAAGGAGAACGGTTTGTTTTGTTGAATTCTTCCCATCTTCGTGTACTCGTTTTCAAAATTTTGAACGAACATCTCATTTGATATTTTTCACGAACCCAAGAAAAATGTAGTTTACTCGATTTTGCCGTGCATGCAGTTTCAGCTTGGCGGAAGTCCTACTTTGAGAATTCGTATCTCAAGCCCATATAATTGTCAAGAGAAACAATTTACTTCGTTGAATTCTTCTCAAATTCATCTACTCCTTTTCCGAATTTCAAATGTGCAGCACCTTGTTTGATATTTTTCATGGAACTAAATAAAACGCAATTTGTTTGATTTCATCCGCGTGCAGTTTTCAGTCTGTCAAGGTGACTCACTTTAAGAGTTGATATTTTGAACTCAAACGATTGTCAAGATAAAATATTTTTTTTTTCGATAATCCCCACCTTCATATGCTCTCTTTTCAAGTTGTATATGTCTAGGGCGACGTTTGGTATTTTTCCCAAGCTAAAAGCAAACGGGATTTTCGCAGTTTTACACTTGCATTTTCCTAGCAGTTTCAAAAGAGTCAACTTTAACCTTTGACACACTGGATAATTTTATTGGAAAAAACCCTTTGACACACAAAATCTTGGTACCTTAATAAACTCCCTCATCCACTGGGAACTTCTCAGAACAATATTTGTTATTTTTCTCAGGGCAGTTTCACAGGCGATTTGTGCAGTTTTGTAAGAAGGAAGTAATACCCTAAAATCACGATTTTGTCACAATCATCTTATCTTCAATCAAAATGATGTTGTGGTATGGATTTTAGGGCATTCTAATCACCTCGACACTTGATTCAGAGTACGAGAACATCGTCGATACCAACTTGGGACACGTCGACATAGGTCGATTTACGATCGCATATCAACTGAAGGCGAGTCACAATTTTCCTGACACTTGTTTTGAATTGGTCATCACCTGCATAGATGCACCACGACACCTACATAGTGTAGCGATTCAGCTCCAATGGCTCCGAAATGGAAGCAACCTCTGACTTCCTTATTATGCGGTATAAGTCGTAGCTATTGGCATAGGTCTCTTCAGAGTCAAAGTAATTGTTATCGGCAGAGATCGATAATGGGAGAAGCTTGTCTACATCAATTGTCTTCACTTGATCATTGTATAGATCTATTCATTGACAAACTAAGACCAATGATAAGTACAATTGTGTGGATCATCAAGCAAGGCCACATCATTCAAGTGTGTCCTTGCCAGCTCTCATTTAGCAGTAGGCGTAATACTTCATCGGTCAGTCTTAAAGTTGGAGCATTCTCAAATTGGACAATCATGAGCGGATCAGAATGGAAACTCTTCGGGATGGTGATAAAGGCAAAATACATAGCTCCAGGAAGTGAATTGCAATTTTGGCTCGTGAAAGATCTTCTTAATGGCAAAAGATCAAGAGTTGAATTCTGACAAGCCAAGGTGGCATAATGACTACAGTCTCACAACAAATGAATAATTCACCATGGAAGGCTATTCGGAGCATATGGAGAATCATGTGGAATTGTGAATGCGAATACAAATGAAGACAAACTTGCTCACACCAGGATGTTGCTCAAACGGAGGGGTGGATGAATGGTTCAATTTTCAAGCTTAGCTCTCTTGTCATTTGGAGGATTACGGAACACGGTCAATGAGTTCATTCTCATACGACCGGGATAGGCAGACTCTTGGTGCAATGGATAAGACACTGATCCTAGGTGTCTTGATCTAGGTGGTGCCTCGTTAAATAGGATATTTATGTGTGTGTCCAAGTCATTTCAGTGGGGGCCACATGTACACATTGCTTTTTGTTATAAAGTGGTATTTTAAAGTGGTGTTATTATTGAACTCACTTTTGGCAAACTATGGATAACTTAAGTGATTTCTATTCTTAGTCGCTTTTTAATAAAGTTGGTTGAGAAAGTCAAAGTCACTTAAGTGCCTTATTTAATGTGCATTTAAAATCCTAACTACTTTGTAACCAAATTTTGGGTTATAAAAGGATGTTAGAGGCTCATTTGTAAGGGTGACTTTGAGAGAGGAGAAGAAAATACTTTTATGTGCAAAATTTATTTCAGGAAGAAACTTTGTGTTCTTTTATGAAGACATTTTGGAGTTAATGAAATACGAACTTTGTGTCTCATTCACTGTCTCTTGTAACATTTGATGTTCTTATGTTGATTAGATGTTAGATGTTTAAATCTTGCATGAAAATATTGTCTTTGATCTTATTGTCAACGTTATTAAGTTGTTGTTTTTGTTCACAGTGATCAAGCTCTGTTATTTACTTACTCATGTGTGTTCCCTTTACTCATTCTCATTTAACTGATGCAAACTCTGTTTTATTTGTGTTAGTTATTTATTGTTCTTCTCCATGCAATATTAGGCTCTGCTTTTACCTAACTCTTGCATGTTCCTTCCATTCAATCCTTACCATTTCGTTCCTTCATTCCATTCCATCTCCCTCATTCACTTTTCTTTCCATTGATGTTCCAAAACACCCACCACATACGATTTTGAATGTACAGGTGTAAATACAATTTTGGCTTTCAATAAAGGCAACATCACCTTCATTGAGGAGGGACTTCGTTCCCACACTGTTGCATGCGTGCAAATCCATGTGCTAACAACATGCAAACACTTTTGAATCCAATAGTTCCACCGTAATTTGATAAAAAGGATGGTTTTTTATATCCTACCTTGTAACAAAAATGAGGTTCCATTATACATTTTAAGGAAACTTTATTGTGATTTTATCCTCAATGAGATTCTAAACTACTTTCGCTACTTAGAGTTTCAGGGTCGAGGAAAAGGCCTTCTATAGGATAGAACGGGTGCATGTTATGTGCCTATTCAATATGCTAAACTTCCCATCTGAAATCCACCTCATTCTGAGGCAGTCCTTGCAATAGTGAAGGAGACCATAGATATTAACACACTACATGAGCTTAAGGCAATAACCAATACCCTCATCGATGTGCGAGACATGTTTCCTATACTGATGTTGTTGGAGGAAAAGAGGGGAGTTCTCTAACTAACACTAACATGAGGCTACACCTTTACACATCTTATGGTGGAATATTTATTAAACTTGACAAGGATGACAGGTTCATGCAAATCATTTTTAGTGGAGTTTCTAGTGGTCTAGATGATGTGTTTATGTATGAAAAGTATTTGAGAGAGTCACTTGGATTGCACACCTTGACCACACCTTCATGAGAATTTCATATTTGTTACATGTTACAAAAAATAATATGACATGTATGTTAAATTTTAAATATTTGTATTTGAATTTGGTCATTATTATTTTACACATGCACTTCTTAATGTTGCAGCACAAAAGAGGCGCATCATCGTCACTATCACATGTTGCTACTACCATGACGATGTTTAAGTTCACGTAGGTAATCTAGAGTGTTTTAAACTTTCCACGTATTTAGTATCAATGTTATATAGTTCAAGTATGTATGTATGTACTATTATAAATATATGCTCAGTTGACAATGATATGTTGTTTCTAAAGTTGATGACCACATAAGACAGTCCACCATCTCTAAATGTGGGAGTAGGAAAAGGTGTTGCTACTACAATTTCATTTACACACCAACTTACTAAGGTACTGTCAATTATATAATTTTTATTAGTGTTATTAATATTATGGAGTGAGTTTATAAATTTTCTCATTACGCATAATTAGATAGTTATGCAAATGTATTATGTATGCAAGAGTTTCCCATGACAACAAACAACCTAGTACAAATGATTAGTAGGGCTGACATTGTATAAAATATTTTGATTGATAACTTTAGCTATTCTATTTCCATTATGTAGTTGGTTTTTGTAAATGTTTAGATGCATTTAAAAATGTAATTATTAATTTTTCTATGAGCTACTTTTGAAGTTTTATTTTGTACATTGATATGTATCAAGGGTTCAACCCTTTTTACTATCCATTCCAAAGTGCACACTCCTCGAGCTTCTTGTTTTGACACTCACATTCGTGATCCAAAACCTCCAGTTGACCCTGTTGAGCATAAGATGCAAATTTAGCATGACTTGGAGATTGCGGTAAGTGTGTGCATGTAAATAGTTACATTATCATGACTATATATGTCAAATTTTTTAAGTGTTTGAAAATAAGTTTGTGTGTGCACATGTTCAACTACAAGTGAGCTTTAAGCATAAGAGGACTCATCGTCGGACGTTAGAGGATCTTAAGTCATCTGACTGAGCTTCATCTATGTTTGAGGGAGAGACTTCTTCGGAAATGGTAAAGAGAGGGAGGTTTTTTGGTGATTAGGATATACGTATGCATGCATGTATGCTAGATGATATTTTTTGTATGCCTATATGGAATTGACTTGGAATTCTATGTTATTCGCATATTTGTATTATTTTCATTATTGTATGGTCTTACATGTTTGAGATTATGACCTTTTGGATTTATATGATGTACATAGTCATTTAGTTTTTTTGGTGTTTTTTTTTTGGTTTTATGACATTTTATGTGCTTGTAAGGTGTGCAATGTGCATGAATCTTTGAAATCAAAATTATATTAGGAAAAGCAATATTTATATCATAATTTTTTATGTACATTTAACACATAAGATTGTGCTTTCCTTAAGTATATCATTGAGCATTTTAGGTTAAGTGAATTGGTCTATTAAGTTACGTATATAATAGCTCCCATTTTAGCTCGTGTTAGGAGTGTGCTAGAAAAGGTAGTGGATTATGGAAATATACCTTCCAATTTCATTTTCTTAAAAATTTGCATGATTTTTTAAAAAAACTAGTTATGTGTATATTTTTCAAACATTATAGTCCATGCTCGATTAAATTTCTTTGAGGCACTTTGTCAAATAGTTTTCACGAGTTGTGTATTCTTTTACATTTTACATTTTGCATATGGTCATTTTGATCTCTTCATTGGTTACAATTCAAGTATCATTGTGATCTCATTGTCATATCACTATATGTGTCTTTCTCTATGCATAGGCCAATGCTCTCTGATTTTTTAGTTCTTTGAATCACCATGGTATTTATGTATATGGAACTAACCTCTTAAATTCATTGAAGTATATGGTAGGTGTGATCATTCATCTTGATCATGTTTCTTATATAGCCTTACTTAACTTACCATGATTCCTATCCACTATTTGTCTACATTTTATAGTCTTGCTTGTAAGGGTTCTAAAACCTTAACTCTCGTATCCAAAGGTTTCAAATATCCATTCACAAACCTTTCAAATGAGGTTCAAATTTGTAATAATTACTATTGTAGGAATTCAAAAAATCATTTCAAAATACTCAGGGTTGTAAAGCACTTTAAGTACATCTCGGATACTAAATTATAAGATAATAAAAGTCTCTAAACCAACGTGCATCAAGAAGTAAACATCATAGGCGTCGTATAGAAATATGATATAATTTCTCAAAGTTTTCTCTTAAACTACATTCCTCTAATTCAAGATTCTCCAAGATAGTATATACGCTTTCTTTCCCCCGAAACAAACAAAGATGTCAATATTATGATAAAATAAGTAAAGACACCCCAACTCTGTCAAATTTATGAATACTTACCTAAACAATTGTAAAGCAAAAGCAAGAAAATTTTGCATTGGATTTTTCTTTAGGGGTGTTCCCTTTCATCAACCAATGTAACCACAATGCTAACCATGATGCAATTTTATATCCCATCTTTTTATTAGTATATTTCATATAATCCTCATATTTAAAATAAAGTTATAGAACAAACGGTAAGCATAGCTACCAAATTTGTTGCAACAACCTTGCCACCTTCTACCTCAATCAGGTTTGTACCATTTTCTTGAAAATCTAAAAATGTATTGTAATAAGAATATACAGCATCTTCAACATAAACCATAATATCTTAACCTAGAAATCCTAAACATTGTCACTAAACAAATATGAGATTCCAAATCTAATCGAATTTCACAAACATTTCTAAGTTAAGGAAAATCCCAACATGGTTCTGTTATGGCGAAATCACAACACCCCCCGAATGGTCCGAGTTTGAGATCGGCATTCGGTGTGATTGTATAACATTGAACTATCCTGAGTGTGGGACATTGTGAAATGGGATAGCTCTTCGAAGAAGGGGATATCTCTTCAGAGAAGGCTAGTTCCTACTCCTAACCTACCTGCCACTAACTACATCTAATGTAGGCAAAACTGCTGACTAATCATAATCTAATGCTTACAAGAGGACAGGGAGAAAGATACATGGAATGAAAACCTACACTAAGAGCGGTGATACACGAAGAAAGGAGTGTTGATCACTTCCCCAACCTGCAAAACAATGGATAGATGAATTTAGAAAGGGTGGACCTACACCACAAACTAAATTACATCCAATACATCATTCCTGAATGAGCACAACACACCAAAATCATGTAATAACCAAGGAAATGCACATATTAAGTAAGCATGATGAAAGGTAAGATGAAGACAATAAACCATCAGAGGTTAAGGAGATCAACACAGACATAATATTATTGCTCCATATGGATATACACAATACATTGATGTAGCAGAAAGAGGCATGAAATTATTATAGATCTGGAGAGGAAGGCTTGAAGCCTCGGTAGAATAAGGGTTGCATGGGAGAGAAAATGACCAACCTTTTGCACATACAAATCCCTTACATTTTATAGAGGAAGAAATGAGGAGAGAGAGGAAAGAAAATCCAAAATGCACTCCAATCTCCTGCAAAATCCATCATTGTCCTTACAAGAGTGATGGGCAAGTCTCCCAATCCCATACTCCATTATACCTTGCTTGTTGGGGAAGAAAGGAAGCCCGTACCTTGTCATTTTGGGTAGGTGAGAAATCTGGAACCATTCCTCTAAAATAGTGGATTGTACTTCCACATTTTTAAATATTTAACTTTATTAAGTTCGTAGGACACTGAGAGCTTTCCAAAAAGTCCTATTTGTGTAAATCCGAGCTCCCAATCAAAATTTATGGCCATCTGAAGATGAGGGTACCGTATTGCAATAAATATGAGTGGTTGATCTACCTTTTCGGAGCTTTGACCCTACATTATACCCTCCAAAATCTGAACTTTCGAACTTTTAGGATTCAGATCTTTGGGTATCTCTACTTCAAAGATTATCATCATTGTTCATCACTCATGCTAGCTCGAGAGTTTTGAAATGCCGAAACCCCAAAGTCTGAAATTTAGACTTCGGGTTTTGGACCTTTGTGTCTTTGGTATTCGAGCATTCAGGTTTTGGGGGTTTGGGTTTCGGTGTTTCGAGAGTTCACATTTCGAGGTTTCTGGTACTGCTCACCTGTAGGTTCATGAAACCTCTGAATCTTTGAAATTTGGAGTTCAGGTTTCAGACTTTTATGTCTCCCCTTTTCACACTTCTTTCCGTCGAGTTCCCAAAGTTCACCTCGGCCTACCTCTGAATGACCACACCTCCAAATCTGAATTTTGGACTTCGTAGCTCCTTCATTCCCTGAACTAGCTCAAACTCCCGAGCACCTTTGCAATGTGTTTGTCCCACTTTAACTCACTCAGCTCGAGCCCAAAAATGTGAGCTCCCATGGCCAAATCGATCCTTCTATTTTCTCTGTGCGAAGTAATGTTTGTCCAATTTTGCCTGAGGGTAAAAATCGGATAGCATGTACACAAAACAAATTTTATTCATACATTGTTATAATGAGAAACAACAAAGAATTGTAATCATAGACATGAAAATCTGAAATTTTTCCTTGTGTAATGTCGAGTTTTACCTTGTATCCTTGCTAATACAAATACTCACATTCAAAATCTAATCTCCTCATCTCTCTATCCATTACACGACTTGATTATCTTTACACTATACTATGTCATAAACTCTGAAATATTATTCAATCAAAGCAACATAAAACATTTGATATTCGCGACACAACTTTTAGTTTTTCATGTTTCTATGTGTTGTCCAAAATTGTATAGATGTGTCAAGATATATATTCGGATATCATATAACTTGTACATTCCCAACCCTTCACAATCACCAATGTTTCTTTCAACTCCAAATCATTCTTTGGGTCATTTCATCAGCATAAGGTCGGCCTTATTAGAATGTATCACCTATAAAAGACTATATAAGCAAGTCATTGTTGACAATTTATAAATCACATGGCTTTCTTACAAGATCCTATTGCAAACATCATTCCAAAATAACTCAAAGGGTTCTTAAATATTCTCAAATCATTTTCACATCATCTAGGGTAATCCCTACTACAATTCTAAAGCACTCAACTAGGTCAAAGATCCTAGCTTCATCCACCTACAAGCATGCAAAGATCATATAGTCAAGTCTTAACAAGAGAAAATTAATTCCAAGCATTTGATGCAGAGGATCGTTCTTCACCTTCGACATGCAAGGAAAATGTTGAATAATGTGAGTTACTTCATCAAACAAGTCAATTTTCTTAAGAACTCAAGAACTTCAAAAACCATCAAAATACCCAATTTTTTAACAAACATGTACTATGGCCTATATTTACCTTCTACCCACTCAGTATCATCAAATAAACATGATCAAACCATTCAAATAGTAACACAATGTCAATTCACCTCTATTGTCCTTTTAAGCCTTATCATGTGCTCTAATAGCCCTAAAATAGTGCAGATATTATAGTTGAGAGAGATCCGCAGTGTTTAAATGCAAACCAAGAATATTTTTGGATACCCTTTATCCCTGTACAACTTATATTTCAATTTCAGTTCCTAAGAGTTTGTATAACTCCCTGAATCGCAATTGTTACTCCCAATTAGGTCTCTTTTGTAACTAGAGTTGTTAGAGGACAAATTCACATTTTTAGAACAAATTATAAGGATTCCTTATAAAGTGAAAGCACTTTTAGATACCCATTATTCCATTATAGATTTCGACTCATTTTTTTGAGCTAACTCCAAGTCTAACCTCCTCAAGTCACTTTTGCCTAGTCAAACAATGTATCTTCTTTGTTCCTATACTATTTGTATCAAGCTTTATAAGATATATTCCAAGTGATCCTTCCTTCAATCCTTTTTTTCACCCTCAATAAATCTTCATATACCCCTTAATTCCTCTTTTTTGCAATATTTCATCTTGGAACTTACTCCTAGTATCACATTCTTGACCAATTCTCAAGAAGTTTCTTGACTGTCGTGAAGAATGTTACAGGGTATACCTTTATGTTTTGGACACTTGAGCCATCCTTACCTCCTAACAATCCTCATAACACCTCAAACATATTGCATTCAACCTCTCATATAAGTTTCACAGGGAAATAAGAGTCAACTTTAGTTATTTTACTTTTTCATTGTTCTACCTCTCTCATTTAATCTAAATTGAATTAAAACTTTATTTCAAAGTAACTATTGTAATATATGATATTCAAGTAATTAAGTACAATAAGATGCACGAAATAAGTATTTAATAATATAGAACCCTAAGCAATTGAGAGAGTGATATGACTTAGTTGATTTTGTGCAACCTGGAGATGATCGGGACTGAATGTCTATTGAATCCGACTAGAAACAATGTCAAAACGACTCGATAAGGGTTTGGAACCCTAAAAATGTCAGGGACAGAAGTTCCCACACAAGGATAGGAGTTTCTCGGCACTAGTGACTGAATTGGATGCTTGTGTCTTCTAAGATGTTTAGGTCCTGCTCTATTCTAGGTTGTAGGAGCTTCATTGTGGATCTTCTTTTGTCACTTTGGTTTTGCTACTAGGGTTTCGATTGCACTTGTAACCTGCAAAAAAAATGTCTACCTACACATGTCCACAAACCACATAAAATATAATAAAAAATATGCATAATGTGGAGTTTGACTGACCCCAACGGTCACCTGAAGAGTGAACTTACGACCAAGTGTTGCACTACATCTCATACTCCATGTAGTTCTTTGTGTGTGTGTGTGTGTATTGATTCCCTACGTTTCCCTTATGCAAAATGCACTATGATAGCAGTCTAGATCTATATTGCTCCAAGTATGCAAGATGTGTGTGATGAAATAGAATGAACTCCCCACCTATTTCGTGTATGTGATGCAGCCAGTGTCCCTTGTATGAGTGTGTAATATGTGTGCTTTGTAATGCTCTTGTGCCTTTGTGCAAGATTAGGTGATGAGAGATAATTCTTATAGTTTTTGGCCCTTGATTTATAAGAAATAACTAAGTATATATATGATTCCCTTGTTTGAATTTCGTAATTGACAAATGAAAGGATGAACCGAAGTACTAAAAGGTGACCAAGAAGTAAAAGAAACCCAAAAGAAGAAAGAGAAAGACATGGGCACCCAGAACGGACATGAGCGCTTGGGTGTTTTTTTCCTAACTAGGCACTAGTGTCTAAGGCCATAAAAGATAAACCAGTCAAGTGATGACAGAGTTGTAATATTTGTAAGAGCAGTAAAGTGTAAGAGATAAAACAATCAAAATGCCAAAAGGAGTTGTCAACCACTAGTTTTCTTGCTTAGGAATCATGTATACATTTTTATGCTTTGGGACCTAGAAATGTACCCAAGTGCATAGATTTTGTGTCTACATCTACCCCCACTATATGTTTTTGATTGAATAATCGAGGATATAAAGTAGAGAGAATACGTGTACCTTGTAATCCTGTAGATAAGAGTGTAGCCGATAGCATGCCGAGTAGACAAGTGAAGCCTGAAGTGATCGTAATGTGCAGTGTGGAAACTAGGAAAGGGACGTAGACCCTAGGGGTGAATTATATGCGTAATAGCATGCTACTGGAGATTTTTCTTGCTGATGTGAGTGACTTCTTGTTTCTTGTAAGGATGGACCTGCAAAAGAAGAACAAAAGAGTAGTCAAAGTCCTGTATGTGAAAAATCAGAGTAACTTATATACAAGTATGTAAAATTAGTATAAAAAGGAAAGAGTGCACCTGATGTATGAGAGAATAAAGGATAGAAAGTTGTCATGTTTGATTTGGAGATGTTGTCATCTTTGAGCATCCTACGGCCAAGGATGATATTTTTAGGCGATCTCACGCAAAGAGCGGGTTTTTTGGGTGGTCTCACGCGAATAACAAGTTTTTTGGGTGATCTCACGCCAAGAGGAGTTTTTTAGGCAATCTCACACCAAGAGAAAAATTTTGGGGAGAGAGGTTTGTTTTTATCTCCTTCCATGACACTTATCAAATGATAAGTGCCACTACATATTGGCACATCCCAATTTGTAACTATTTGTAGCTAAATTGTAGCTGATTGAATAAATTCTATAACTGAAGGTAAGTGCCTGATACTGAAGATTTGTACTGAAACTACTCAAAACTTTTTTAAACTGAGGAAATGTCTATTTTTTCCCCATGACTCAAGCACCCAGGAGTGACACAAGTGCCCACCATTAATGTTTGATACTGGGTGCTAGTATCTACTCTATGTTTTTTATCCAAGTTTCATTCTAGACCACTCTTGACTGTGTGATTTTTCCATTTCGGTGTTGTGTTGTTTTGTTCCAAAGCTTTGAGTTGGTAGGGTGATTTGTTCACCCAATAGTTATCCCCTCATTTTGGGTGTATGTGAGGAATATAGGAGGATGTGGTCCAAATGATAGGACCTGACATTGATATGCATATTGTGGATTAAATACCTACAGGGGGTAGGGGATTTGCATGGTAGAAACCAAGGCACATGAAAACAATGTAGGCTAGAAACAAGGGTTAGTATAAAGAACTATATAGATTACAATGTAACAAGTAACTATGAAGACAAGAGGTACCACGAAAAGTGGGCTGCATACATGGGACATCACTCACAATGTCACAAGACAATCAGGGCCAAAGCGACCATAAGCAAACAATGATCAAACATGACATAAGGCATAGTCCGCAAACAATAGCAAACAATAATAAACCAAAAGTAACAGATAACCATGGTTGTATAGAATCCTACAAGGAAAATTCTACACATGAAGCACCCATTAGCATGTTAGAAAGATAAGTAGCATGTCAAAAGCATGTATAGAGCAACAAAAAGTGAGTGATGGTGACATGAAGTAGTAAATATTGAAACGATAGGACCTGTGATGTTCAGTAGGAGAGTAGCAAAGGTAGATGCCCCAGGATCCTCGGCAAGACTGGTAAAGAGCAGTGTCAAGCATCATACATCGTGTAATAATTTGTAAGAGTCTTGCATTCCTAAACCACTTTTCTTACAAAATTTGTGCTCCTATTTAAGTCTTAAGACTGATAGTTAGTATTAGAATAGACTGTCATAAATAACCATCAAATTAGACCTCATCAATACTCAAAACCTCTTAAATATGGAATAAGACCTCATGAAGATGTTTTCTACAAAGTTTCAATGATTAACTCCTCCAATAAGCCACTATTTCGCTAAAAATATCCTTCTTTGATTGGTCTACCATTGTAACCACCACTTAGGAACAATATTGACAAGAGCATCTCAATGATTCAAGATTTTTAAAACTTGACACCTTATTACTCTCAAATTATAATCTCTTAAGATGATTTCTTGGGCATTTTAGTATATGAATCAAATTCTAAGGTCTTCAACCAATGAAATAAATCCAAACCCCAGTGAGGGTTTTGGCTAAACCCGGTAAGCTTCAAAACGTAGTAACATGTAGTGAATTTATCACCAAGCCATAAAATTTAATCAACAAGCTTGTATACACTTATTCTTGCTTCTCATTTTGATAGTAGATTCAAATCAACAAGCAAACTTTTAAAATCACTTGTTGTTTACTCTAACAAACCGGTAGACAACAAGGTTTCATCTTGGTAAGACTCAATCATATCAAAGAGAACTTAGTTACATGCTTAAACATGTTATATACCCTATAAATAGAATTGAAATGCTCCCTAAAGATGACCCTCTAACCAATTTATCACCAAACCTATTAAAGCATTACTCCAATCATGTAAAGTTTTCCCAGGATTCAACTTGTCAAGATTAAAACAAAGTTTACTTATTCGACTGGATACTATAAAACATGTACAAAAATTCAGTGATTAAGAATTGTAATACCAATTGTAATACCTTCAAACCATTTCATCAAGATGGAAATCAACAGATTGAGTGGCTCTCTTTGATGTAAAACAACAATCATGAAATAAATGTCTTCCAACACAATCTTTTATGTCAAAAACATGATATTCTTCTTATTACTTGACTTTACAAATCAATATACTCGTATGCAAAGTCCCTCTCATATTGAAATAATAAATATCAGGGTTCACATTCTTTAAATGTACATAAGGAGAAAAAATAATCATTCAAGCAATCAAAAACATGGATATTTTCTCATCCAAATCTATCATTCTTGGTTTATATTCCTAGAATTACAAACCTATTTCTATAAAAACATATTATTCTTCATATTTCCTCCATTCCTCCAGTTCCTCCTTGTGATAATACCCTCCTGACCTCCTCTTCATGAATTACTTCTCTCATTTTCAAAGCATTACCGAAAACCTAACTAACTTTACATGACTCTAGATGTCATACACAATAAAACAAGCATCATACAACTTCTTGAACATTTATTGACTAAATCATAGGACTTATTTCCAATGGCTAGACACCTATTACATACTTCAAACCATCAAGACTCCCTTTTAATCACTTACAATCACAAATTCTACTTTTTCAACCTTAGGATGTTTTAAACTTGAAAATGGAGGGAAAATACAAATTTGGAATTTTTAAATGCTAACTCACCCAAGACTCTTTTTCATGACTTCAATACATTTTAACACAACTAACTTGACCCCCACAATCACATATTATGAATAATTTCCATTTTTAAAGTTCCTTTGGTGATGCCCCTGCATCACAAGAGATGATAATAATAATGCAATAGATAGTAATATGATAGTATATCCTAGTTTATACACATGATACATCAATGAATTAATCAAATCATAATAATAACATAGAGGAAAATGAAGGTTAGTGATATTTACATTTATGAAGACACCATTAGGGTATTAACCCTAGGGTTATTAACATCTTATGAGATATTTTATGTGTGCAACCACGAGAAAAGTAGAAACAAGACATAAGTAGTAAACCATAGGTAGGTACTCAAAATTCTTGGTAGACCTTTCTAGTGTAACTCTTATTATTGATTATCTTATATTTAATGCCCTAAAGATAGTTTTCCAAGTGTAATAAAAACTAACTCCTAATCGTTTAAGACCTTAAGAGTAGGTTGGCGATTACAAGAAGGTTAATAGATTATGGTGTGATGGGTTTGAAATTTTCCCAAAGGATGCCTATAAATAGAGGTTATGATTAGACATTACACTTCCTTATAGCCAACAACATCAATCATATTAAGAAATACAACAAAAAAAGGTCAACCATGGTTGATGCCTTTAGTTTTTTGGATAACAGATCATGGTTTCCCACGGAAGGGTTAGGAGGTAGATGAAGGACTCAAGAGATGATGAAAAGGTAATATGATATAGGCATGTAGATTTTTTAAGGTGATATGCATGAGATAGTAAGAGGATAGTGAGGTGATGTCGGAGGAGGTGATAAAAGGATGACTACGATATGTAAAGGATAAGATGTCTTAGGTATCAATCATTGCACATAAAATCTCTCCATGAGCACATATGTTATTAACCAAGCTTCTCATTTTGTATCATCCTCGCTCTCAATATTTCCCCACGAGACATCACTCAAGGGGATTAATGCGTCAGTAGTGCCTACAAAGAGAAAAGTTAGCAAGAGTGGAGAATAAGGTATATATACATATGATAAATGAACAAAGAACATATCATAAGTGGAAATATAAGAATGGAGCATGTGATAGTATATAGGAATAAGCATTGTTATCATCTAGTGTAGTACAATCTAATATCTAACATAAAGTATATGTCATCGGGTATGAGTCAACACAAGATATCTAGTAAACAATTTTGTGTCACCAATGGATAAAGATACAAAATATATAACTTAACAATGGTTTATTCAAGATGCACCTATTATAGGTATGCTACCAATATGGAAGGTTTCCTTTGGTTATGGGACTCAAGGAGTCGTGAAGCATATGAGTATGTATCCATGGAAAAAAAAATATTCTATAACCAAACCATGTATACTATTAACATCCAGATCGAAGATAAATAGATAAGTAAAGTGCTCAATCATGATAAAATTAGTGTAGAACTCTAGATAATAACACATCAAGTTGCATATTTGTCCTTGTTTTGTATTTCTATAACGTTTGAGAATTTATATATCTATTTGAATATTTTTTATATTTTCTTTAATATCTAAACATACGAATAAAACTAAAACATGTCAAGACCTTGGGCCTTGGTTATAAAAAATAAGAGAATGGTGATTGGGTCCTAGGTTAGTATGATTCCCTCGACAATCATATTGAACCCGTAAAATGTGGTACATTGCCATGTTTTTCAAAGTCAAGATTAGGTATAAGAAATAATGAATAGTTATGAGCTAAGTAAAGAGCATCGTTGAAGCAAGTACATGACAAAGGAGCAATGTAAAAAAAATCCATATATTATAGTATATTAGTTCTATAAAGGTATTCCATCAAGTGGGTGCAAAATTAGGTGTCCTAGACTAATAGGTACAAATAAAATATACTGCAAGCTTAGAATAATAGAGATAATGAAATTGTTATCAAAATATGAGAAGTAATATTGAGCAATGTAATAATCAATGTCATATGTTATAGGAGAATTTATATGCATAAGTCATGGGGAATATATAGATATAGCAACTTGAAGCCTTCATTATGCATCATGAGAGTGCATTGTTGTTTATTATGGGTTGCACTCACAATTTTTCTATAGGATTATGCATCACACATGGTCATCCAACACAGGGTGAAAACTAGGAAAAGAAGTTGGTAAATCTTGATTAGGATGAATATGCATTAGTGCATATTATAGCATTTATCTATAAATAGGATCAAGTATATATTAATGTTATGGTTGAATAGTGAATGGGTTGTAAAGGTTTCACTTAAGTGTGATATTGTATGGGATTGGCTGAAGTGGCAATAGGTAAGGTGATACGTTAAATGAGATACTAATACCAAACATTTAGAATCATGACCACTTTTTGTTGGGAATGTACCTTGAGCACTTATGTAAAGTTGATTGTATAGCTAGTCCTCCATGTGTGTGCGCGTGCACGCGTGCGTGTGTGTGTGTGTGCGTGCGTGTACGCATGCGTGCGTGTGTGTGTGTGCGTGCGTGCGTGTGCGCGTGCATGCGTGTGCATGTGCACGTGCGTGTGTCATACAAAGTATATTAATGATAAGTAGTGTTAGGAAACATGTGGATAGTGTGTGATGTTATAATTGCAAAAGTAATTAGATGTCCTCAATTGGTTACGCTATCATCTATGAGAGTGGGGAAATATTATTTTTTAAGAATGTGTTTAGAGTTAGGAAGAAGTTTTGGAGCATATTTCTACTTAATGGTCTCAACATTAACTACAATGTCTAAGTTCTTATATGGATAGGGATTGTCATAAATTCCCAAATGCCAGTTAGAAACTTTTTTACATCGTATAAGATGTATATCCACTAGGTCTTGAAATACAAAAGATTATTCAATGACTTCATTATTCATGAATGGGTGTTAAACACGGTCATAAGGGACAAACAACACATTGGGAATTTCAGTACTTTAAAATGGATGTATATTAACATAATTGCAAAGGACCAAAATTTCCTCTAAAGTAGCATCACATTATAAATAGATATCACATTATCAAATATAGTTAATGACTTGTCAGTATATGGTCAAATGTAATGAAATATTCTTAATAAATAATGGCATCTATGAATTAAGAGGACCAACAAAATATGTTCCACAGTGGTACCATGTGGATGAGATTGTTTATCTCATTGTGTTCATATACAACAACATTATAAAATTAAGCAACCATCCCATCTATTGGCGTTGTTATATCTACTCCGGCAATAATGCCATCATTAATGAGGGTTTAAATCTTATTTCATAACTTTAAGAACCTATTGGTTATATTCCCAATGCATATATGTTATTAATAGTATGAATTACTATCAATTTTTGGATTTTACATCCTAGTTAATTTAATCTTTCTAAGAGGGGTACAATTATCAATTCATGTTCAATGCATTTTTACAATAGTCTATGAAGAGGGTCTAAAAAAATGTTTACATTTTCGCTATGATAAAGGTGAAGTATTAAAGGGATGACGATATCATTAATACAATAAGTCATTAATTTGATGAAACAAATGTTCCAATTTCGATTCATATAATTTATTTGAGTTTTCCTAAACAAGGTCCTAAACTTGAGATGTCAATTGTTTCTCAATCGCATCAAAATCCATGGGAGAGGAAGCATTTATGTTGACGATCATGTAGTGTAAATAATATTCAAGTAAGGGATGGTTTTGATTATAACCTTGGGAGGAGAAAATTGGAGAGAATAGGTTGTTAATATAAATCCCTAAGGGTGAAGAATGAAGCCTCGTGTTAACATATTACAATAACACAATACAAAATATGGTTTTATGACTAGTTATATATATTATGGACTAATGATAATTCAAAGCCATGTTAATAAATCCAAAAAATCCTAAATTGCACTACTCTTATATGTGTCAATATATTTGTCATCTATAATTGATAAAAGTTACATTAGGGTTTAAAGTTTAGAAATATAACCATTCTGCCATGGCCAACTGAGGTGAAAAAGTGCTCAAAATGTTCCTAAAAGTAGATCAAGGTGTCATCAAGCTATTTGTAAAATATCAAGATTAGAAACTATGCATGGGATATGTTCATTGAAGGCTAGATATGTTCATGGTGGAATCTCTCTATAGGGCTATGAACCTACGGTGTTATGAGCCAAATTTGAAATTTGGGATCTAGTATTCCTATCTCTATAGGATTGATTTTTGTGTGATTTTTTTCCTATAGTAATAAATAACTTATCCTTTCTTCAAACCCTTTCTTCCATGTTTGAGACCTAGAAAAGGTTAGTATACTTTGGGTTGGACTGCCTCATTGCACCCTTGATGATATGATGAATGTTGCACTAAAAACGATGCTCCATGCAGTTCTCCATCTTTAAATGAAATTTATGTGATATATCATTAAATAATACAAGATTGAGCCCTTGATCGAACCCTCATACTCGACAACATAAACTTTATACTTTTTGTTTTGGCCCATGATCAATTTAGGGTAACAATAAATACTTCATGATAATACTTCGAGGAATAAATGCTTCAGTTCTATAGCTATTTTCCTTATTAGAGTGGTTTAAATAGATAATCCTAATCCTTATATATTAGTATAGATATGTGTATTTAGGTTACCATTTAAATGATTTTTCGTCCTATTGACCCAAAGTACCACCCAGGTCGACTAAGTTATGCTTTACATTTGAAAATATGACCACTAAAAGTGCAAGGGATAGGCTCATAGTAGGTGGTAAATTTTCATGGTTTAACCCATCATAGACCAAAAAACATGTCCACAAAAATAAAGGAATCAACTAAGAGATAAGTGCAATTTTTTAGGTGTGCTATATAAAATCTACAATGTTTCCTAATAGGTTCAGCTAGAGAATAGTTAAGGTTTATTAGAATTAAGTCATGAGAAAGAGTAGAGGTTACTTAATTGGTAATTTTTGTATATATGATATTAATGAAAAGATAAGCTCCAAATGTCATATTGTTAAATGCTCAGACTAGATTTCTAGTACTATGGGATGATATTGTTTATGGTTTATATTATACATCATAATATTTGGTGAGCCATGATCTTATCCTCGAAGGATTTAAATCATATTAATTTTCTTGTATAGGTTAATATCTATTTTGGATTATGTATTCTAGAGTTGCACATGTGTGTTGCAATACAATAATATAAAATAAGGGTATTTTTTGTCCAAACCCCGATAATGTACTTAAACAACAATACATAGTAGAATGTGTTGCGAGCTATTAGGATATATGTTCCTCATCACCTCCCCAGTGCAAGTGAGTTTTGTAACACATTCCAATACTTTAAGGAGGGATCAAGTCCTGCAATGTTCTTCCACAACCCTATATGAATATAGCTATTTAAATTGACAACACTCCTAAGAATATTCTTTTACTTGGCACATGGTACTTGAGAACATGAAAAAAAATTCTTTGTACTCTAAAATTTTCAGATGGGCTACTCAAGGATCTCTCTTGACTTATTTAAGATGAATGTGAAGTGTTTGCAATGATTTCTACAGGTTTTCTTATGGATTCATTTTTGTAGGTCCTACATAGAGCCTTTAGGGCATATACTTATATATCAATACTTTTATCAAATTCTCATCCAATTCTGACCTAAATTTCACCCGTATGTCAGCCTATGAAACTACCCAAATTGAAACAGTAGTTGAGAAGCCCGCAAAACACTGTTTTAGTTGAACCTGGAAGGTTTCATGAACAACATTGTCCAAAAAAACAATATCTTACACTACAAATTATGTATAGGGCTAAAAAAAATTCCTAGAGGATGCAAACTCAAAAATAGAAAATGGAGAAATGTTTGTGTATGTGATTAGGAGGTTTATGTCTAGATTGTAAGTGATTTGATAATGAAATTTGGGTAGATAATGTTAAATTAATAGACATAAGAGTGAGTGGATGGTGGAAATATTTTAAAAGGGTTTCAATTAAGTATTTCTAGCATAAATTTATGAAGACATTTAATTGTTGACTTCCTAGTGCCTTGTACCAAATTTAGGGTCCTACAAAATCATCATGTTAGCATTTTCCATAGGTAACCTAGTCATGAAACCCATGTTGATGGATTTCCATCGTATGGATGGAACTACAAAAGGTATGTAAAGTCGCATGTTCTTGTTCATGGACTTTGTGATGCAATAAATATTGTAATACTTGATTTGATTCTTCATGCTTATATGCATGTTTAGCAAGTAGAAATGTATGTATAATGTGGCACATATTTATAACACTAAAGTATCATGGTTGCTTAGTGTAGTGCACCTCCAAAATGAGTTTCATGTGAGGTGCACCATTTGATACACTAAGATTTCCAAGCTCATAGAGAATATTTTTGGATAAGTAAAACTCCTAAACCTGTTCATCCTATAAATAACCCATGTATGTGTTCACAAATTCCTCTTCCATTGAGTGGAGGGATATTTAATATGTGAAATTATGGCCATGTGTTTCTAAC
Organism: Taxus chinensis; assembly: GCA_019776745.2. Classification (NCBI taxonomy): domain Eukaryota; kingdom Viridiplantae; phylum Streptophyta; class Pinopsida; order Cupressales; family Taxaceae; genus Taxus; species Taxus chinensis. Next base: position 782,905,189 of record CM034148.1, on the reverse strand, counting down.
AATGCGATGAGTGAGTGAATCAATGGTCAAGTAAGTTAATATGCAACATTATTATTATTTCCTTTCTTATGATATATCATGAGATTTAATTATTACAAGTAAGTCACTTGCTTCATGTGGCATGCATTCTCCTACTTACTTCAAGTATGTAGGAATTGAAGTGGATTATGATTAAAATTAATGTCCATTTCCTTATGAATTATTTTATAATAATTTATAATTATTTCTAGAGGTGGAGTGCCTTTAAATTGTGTCATTAAGAATCTCTTAGTAGTAGGTAATCAAATTTCCCTGTTGCACAAGTATCGTGTTAAGTGCATAGTTAAATAATCAATGTGAAGACCAAAGGTGCAAGTTAGGCATTATAAGAATAACTGTTATGAAAATGCATTGTTTAAGATTCTTAAAATCATGTTGTTGTGTAGATGTCCAAAGGAATGCAACTTGGTGGAGAGGTTGTGATATCTATAAGATACCAAAAATAAACTTGTGATAGAAATTGTCAAGCCTAAGAAAACTCCCCAGTTTAGGGATATTGCGAGGACTAGACCAAACTTTTACCACCTTGATCTTATCTAGATTTACATGAATAAATATGTAGCTAATGATATAGCTCCTAAGTAGTGGATGTTTATGGAATTAAATGTAGACTTGGATAAGTGGATTAACACTCGTACTTATGTAGAGTGTTTAGGACGTGCGACATGTACTCTATGTTTTCCTCCCAAGTATTTTTATAGATGAGTATGTCATCCAAGTAGATGATGATGGAAGAGTTGAGAAGTGACTGAAGTACATCGTCAACTAGTTAAATGAATGTTGGTATGTTGATCAAGCCAAAAGGCATAACCAACTATTTATATAATCTCGCATATGTCTTGAATGTTGTCTTTTTGAAATCCTAGACTCGAACCTAATGATATATGAACTTCAAGTCAATCTTGGTGAATTATTGAGCACCTCAAAATTAGTCCAAGAGGTTTTGAATGCATGGAATTGGATACCAATCTTCACGACAATTTTTTTGTGTAGACAAAACTATTGGTGTGGCTAATAGTTTTTGGCAATGACATTCACTTTGTCCCAATATTTAAAAAATTAACTCATATTTTTTTGCTTTTGTTTGTATCACATGAAAAATTAAAAATTATATTTTCCCCTAACTAAGCAATAATATCTATATTATTGTAGGGAAAACAAATATGTATTGAGGTTTGTAATGTGAGTTACATGGATTTTTAAACATTGGCTATTTATCGAGCCCCTAAACAGTAACAATATTAAAAACAAAAAATTATACATTTTTATAGGTCATCGACTAGGAAAATAGGTGATATGTTGAGTTTCATCTTTCAAATTCCATTGATTGTAACATAAATGCTTTAATGGTTTCTTGGTCTATAACGCTTCAAAAAAAATCTCATTATATTTCTTGATTCTTTCCAAAATGTTTGGATTCTCCTTAGAGTGCTAGAATGTTTTTTTATATGATAAATAAAATAGAATCCATGTGTGTTATAGACAAATTAAATTCAAATTATGGTCCTATTATAACCTAAAATAACCTCCAATGGTCATAAAGAGAAAAATACTTGAACAAGGAATGACAAAACTTGAACTAGAAGTGGTCATAAAGACATTTGAGAGGAGCGACCTAATGATTTGGACTGCAATAGGATTGGATGAATACTCTAAATAAGATAGTTTGAATATGGTACATTTAGAGGAGATAGAAAATAAGGGATAAAGGGAGTTGATAAAATGGCCAAGGACAATCATAAGTCAACAATGTGTGCTAATGATGCATAATTTGATTCAAAAATCAACAAGTACACAAACATGCTGAATCACATAGTAAAAACAAGTTATAATGATTAGTGAACATTTTATGTGTCTACAAATATGTATCAATGGGTATTTGAAATACTAAATGCACTAATCTATATGTTCTTACATTTATGCTATGGTGGAATCACCACCACCGTTTTTTTGGATACCGCTCCACAAATATCAAACTGCCATAATGATTTGATTATGCTAAAATCTCTTTAGCCTATTATTGTAATAGTTACACATCTATAAAATTATAAACCTTCAATACTCTACAAAATATACCTACCAAAATACACCAAAATTCCAAGTTAATATGTGAGACACAAATTAATTATATCAAATTTTTAATTGTTTGGTTACTGTACGCACCCAATTTTGCACGGTGTTATATTATAAAAATCATGTCGATGATGTTATGACCTCAAAATAATTACAAAAATGCTTAGACGTAGTCCCAACGCCTAAACTTGTTGTTCTTTACTTTTCTTTTCTTTATCCCACTCTAGTTACTCTTTAGACTTTGCCATAACTGCAAAGGTTTAAGATTTTTCTTTTTCTCCAACTTATCTTGTGTTTTTTGGGTGCACACTAAGTGTAGTGTCATGACATTCTTTCAAATTACCATGAAACCTTCACAAGCTGCAGTAGTGGTTATGATGTGAGAATGACAAACTCTACACCGCAACGATGGTTGCATGTTTTATTTTTTCTTAGGAATGCATTTTTAACTTGAATTATGTGTTTATCATTATGCCTTACATTCCAATTGTAGACACTTAAAATTGGTTACCCAATTTAGTGTCCCTCTCATCCGTTTACTTGCCTAGGTAACCTGGGGCACGTTCGCGTCACCAACTATCCCCTTGGGATATTATCCAATTTGTGATTTAATCACTTATTCCAAATTTAATTCATCCCATCACATCTTACCCATGAGTGATTAAATATTAAATATTTAATTTCGCTTCTTCCCATGCATCTTAATCACTTATCCACCCCAAATTTATTCTACCCATGTATCACATCTATTTTTAATCTTCCCTAAGCGGGATATTTTCCCGTAGTCGGGATAAGTCTTATTTTTCTCGAATCAATCAATTTAGGCACCTCGGGAGTCTTTTCCGCGATCGGCGCCGACCCATATGGTCGGCGCCGATTTTCTAGGAGCGGCGCCGATTATAAAAGCAAGCCCAGAACTCAGTTCTAAGGACCGAAGAGAGCGAAGAGACCGAAGAGACGAAAGATTACGAACGAGCGAAAAAGTGAACAGAGAGCGAAAGATACAGGTTGAGAGAAAGAGAGATCTTCTTAGCATCAATTGTATCAAATTAGGGCAGATCCTGTCCAAATCAATCCCTGAGAGGAGCACCGTTACTCTGCCCGTATCATATCAACATCACACACCACCGTCTATCATCTGGTGACTCTGTTCCAGTGTCTCTCCATCTTCGGCACATCCAGCAGACCACATTCATATTCCAATCCCCGAATCTCATCGCACAGTCCCTGATTGGTCAGTCTACCTTCAGTCGACGCCGATCTTACCCAGTCGACGCCGATCACATCAGTCGCCGCCGATTCTACCCAGTCGACGCCGATTTCCCTGCAGACAGGTAAAAGGTCACAGGTAACACAAATCCAGCATTATTTCCCAGTTCCCTGTTTTCTGTACTTTCTGTCTGCTGTTCAGTTTCTGTTTTATTACTGCAATCAGAAAATCTAGTCTTTATTTACATCTTTTATCATGTATGCTTCTTTTCTTAATTGAAAACGTGGACTGACATCCGCCGAGGAAGCTTATCGCTTCTCGGACCCGCTTCTTGGGCAGTCCACTTAAATATCTTTTAACGTGGTCTTTTTCTGTCAAGCATCGGTGTTTTGCAGGTTATTCGGATCTATTGTGCAAATTGCTCGTGTGCGCCCGTCTTGTCTACATCGGCTTCCTCATCCGTCTACATCTTCATCAGGTATCGATTTCATTGGAGTTTTTCAGGGTTTTTGTGTTTAGTTTGGTACATTAACTTGGACAGGTAACAAGCACGAAATTCTTGATCTACATTCTGGCACGCCCGGTGGGACCCAACCAAAGTCCCTTATTGGTAAGTTCATTTCTTTTCTAGTTTTGAACTTTGTTCCTTTTCTTCACTGATTTCTATCAGTCCTATTTGAGCATTTCTGTTCATCATTTCAATCTTGCTTTTTAGGCGAAATCATTATCTGGAAATTTTTCTATTTTCTTAAAATAGAAATTTTTCGTTTCACCATTATCTGGATATATCTTTCCGGATCTTGTTTGCTGTTTGCTTGATCTTTTCTTGCGGAGCACTTTGCTTGTTCGTGGGATTGTTCGAGGGGAAGAGCTCAACAACGCGCTTTTTGAAGTCCACACACCTTGGAGAGCTAAATCTACAGGTATTCCTCTTTTACGGTGTTTTCTCCTTTTTAGGATTTCTTTGTTGGTTGTCTATCACATCCAAACACTTCAGTTTTTTGGTGCTTAAAAAGAACTTAATCGCATTTGGGAAAGAATCTGTTTGACTTGTCTTCATCGAAATCAAACATTTCGTTTTAAGTGCTTAAAAAGAACCTTTTCTTTGTCATTGCTGCATGCTTTTTCATCTAGTTTTAATTAGGTTGGAGAATTGATCAAAATCGGTAGTGACACTATTTGATTTTTATTTTTCACCCTTGCACACAAAGCCAAAATCACTAGGTATAAAGCATCTAAACAAAACTCCTTCCCTGGCCTCGCCTACTTGGAAGTGATATCCAAGAGGAAGAGCCTACGCGGTACTCGGGCCGCGCTATAAATTCACGGAAGATTTTGGTATATATTGGCAAAGCACCCGACTCCCTTATCGCAGCGGTGTGTGAAGTGCGGGGGTAGGCCCCTATATCAAGCCACGTACCGGTCTTTTACTGAAGTGCCTTCGGGACTCCTCACCAAACATTACCCAAACCATCCTTAGTTTGGCTATCTGAGTAGTTCCTGTTCTAAAAAGCCTTCCCTAACATTTTCTTTTCTTAAAAGCATCAAAATTTAAAGGAGATAATCACTTGCGCTGCTTGAATTGTTTGTGCATTAGCTAGGACAATCTTCTTTCTTGCTTGTTTATGACGGTTATCACCCGGTCACAATCTAGGAAAATGGCCCAACAGGTTCCTTCTTCCTCCGAAATCACCACCAGCGTGGATGTTTCGGCACCCCTCCAATCTTCCTCGGGACCGCTGTTAGTTGGTTCCCCCTCATGGTCGTATAATCCCTTCTATCAAACCAAAGCGCCTCCATCACGTCCAGCTTCTCCTAGTCCCTCCGAGATATCATCTGGCTCGGAGTATGTTCCTCGCGGGGATCCTGAATTTCAGGCTTTCCTCGATCGCAATCCAATAGCCCTCATGGACTACCTAGTACACAAGTCGATCCAAATATCTGACCAAGACCCACCAATCCGACAAGTGTACAATTATCCTCGTGGATCATCCCAGGCCTTTGTAGAGCAGTTTGCACCATCTCTCTTGCCTCGAGCCACGGAGAAGGGCGAGGCCCCTATGCCTCCCTTTTCTCTTCCACCTACCATGTCGACTAGTTCTCAATTAGTCTTACCTATCCCTAACACTGCAGTTACCTCGAATATTCCACAACCCATCTCTGAGAGGTCTTCTGCCCTGGCTATAATGAATGCGTCTGCACACCCGCACATTGCCGTCAATTCGTCTATGCCCTCCATTGTGTCTCAAGGTCAGTACCTCTTCATGAGCCAACCCCCTCCGGCTAGTCAGTTGGTTCCTACTTCTCGTCCTCTAGGGGGTCTTTCTTCCAATATTCCAGCAACTGCGACCTTCGCCCATCCCCTAGTATCGGCACCCTTGGTACCAAATCCGGCGGTAGAAGGTCCCTTTCAGGTCTTGTTCCCCAACATGTCCAATCTAACCAACACCCATGTTCCTCAATCTGTCCCTATTCAATCAACAAACATAGGAGTCCACCAATCACAGGTTCCATCCGTCACCCAACCTATATTTTCTCAACCACTTATTATCTCACAGCCTGCCTATACGCAAGCTGCCTCACAGCAAATACCCCACCCGGTGTCACCCAGAACACCTGGTTATTCCTCTTATCATCCTATCCAACAACAGATGAATCCCCCATTGACATCTCAACAACATCCACCACTTGCTTCTTATGTAGGACATACCAATGTACCTCCTCCCCAATCCGACGTAGTTCAAATTCTCTTCAAGAAAATTGCAGACTTGGAAGCCTCCACAAAAGGAACCCGTCCTTCATACTCCTTTGAAGAAGTGTGCAATGAACCCATTCATCCTTCGGTGGCTTTTAAGCCTTATCCTCCCCAATGGGAACTTCCCAAATTCTCAAAATTTCATAGCCGGGAAGACCCCCAACAACATCTGCGAGCATTCAAACATGCTTGCTACCTTATCGTCCAGGATCAGGAACTCATGCTCCGTACCTTTCCTATGTCTCTAGCGGGTCCCGCTTTGGACTGGTACAATAACATCCCTCAACATTCTTTGTTTTCCTTCTCTCAATTGGCCCAGATGTTTGTTGAAAACTTCTCAATAAATATCGCGCATAAGATCTCAATCACAGATCTTTATAACATTCGCCAATTCGACGATGAGTCTATAGCAGACTTTGTCGCTCGTTGGAGAGGGATAATCAACCAATTGTCTTTCTCCCTTCCCCAATCCCAACAAATCGAGTTGTTCACCCGATCTTGTGCTAATCACATTTCTTCCACTCTAAGGATCCAAACTTTTCATACCTTTGAAGAGGCCTTTACGATGGCACGCAAACTTGAATCTCGCGCCATTGAACAAGGGAAGTTAAAACTTCGCTCTAAATCGAAACCCGATTTTTCTCGATTCACCAAACCAAATTCTTCCCCCTCTAAAGATAAGAATCAAGGGTCCACAAATGCTATCGTATTAAAAACATCAAGAACCGATAGTACTCCTAATCAACCACCACGAAGAGATCCCTCATCTTCTCGAAAAGGGCCTTCATCATCTCGATCCTTTGCTCCCTTGGGGGAATCATATGCCTCTATCTTAGAAAAAATGTTGGAAGTTCGCATGATCGAACTTCCCCCCATTAGGGATATTGATGAAAGCCGAGAACGCCCATTCTGGTATAGGGAAAACGATTTCTGTCATTATCACAGAACCAAAGGTCATGACATCGAACGATGTCAGACTTTCAAAAACCTTGTCCAAAAATTCATTGATAAAGGCGAGCTCATTCTGGATAACCCAAATGCTCCCCCAAATCAAGCACTGGACGTTTTTAAACAACCTTTCCCCAATCATGCCCCAAATCATAATTCTTCGGAATCTCAAAAACCAAACACCCACACCATCAATTTCATCTCCACTGAAGAATCCGCTTCTGAAACCAAGCCATCTACGAACACATCAATCGAATCAGATCCTCCTTCCTCTTCATCAATCACGGGAGTTCCAATATCTTCAGATAGTCCATCTTTGAATATCCCTACATTACCAAGCACGGAGTTATCTCTCTCCGCTCCTTTGTCTGACCTTCCATCTATACCCGAGACAGTGTCATCCTCATCTGTCTCATCATCAGACATTCTTTCAATGCTCGAGGCAATCACATCCCTCCGAGTTTCCACTACGGACACATCCACTTCTGTTGCTCCCATTCCCGCTGCAACTATGCCCTTGGTAAACGTACCTATCATCGTGCCAACTTCAACGGAAGCATCTTCAATTTTGACCCTTCCTATCTCTTTTCCTGCAGTAGTTTCACCCATGATTACTGCATCAGAAGTAGTCCCTTCGCTAGGAACTGCTTCGTCATCACCCCCTTCTTCCATCACCAATGTTACTTCACCTATTCAGGAAAAATCAAAAGAAGTAGCACCAACACCTATACACTCGGTTCCTGAACCTAAACCGAGACAACCAAAATCTAACATTACACCATCAGTATCTCCCCACTTACTTCCCCCAAAAAGGTTACAATCACCTTATGCCGTTGAAGTCGTCACCATCCCTGAAAAAGGAAAGCCCATATTTCGGACCATCAAAACTCTTGGTGCTCTTCCACAAAAATCTCTCTCCACGCCTCATAAACGATTGGATTTGCCCGCTGAGAAGGCGTCTTCTTCTACACATCCATCAAAGCCATCATCTTCTTCCACAACACATTCTTCATCAATACCCCTAAAAGTAGACTTACCTACTAAACAGACGGCACCTCTTCTATCAAGATCCTCATCTTCGTTACCAAAAACCAAAGCACCCTATATTCCTCCTATTACACCTACCTTGAGGACTTCTTCCTCATCTAAATCAACATTATCTAAATCATCCGTAAATCCGACTAAGCAATCCCCTTTGTCTCCAAAGACCGCAAAATCTGTCACATCTCCATCCTCCTCAAAATCTATCTTAGGGGCTCCCCCTCCACCAAAGTCAATCATGTCTCATTTACTCCCATCCCAAGCACCCAAGACTGCTCCTCCAAATGTCCAAACAAATAAGAGGATCCCTAATAAAACTGTTAAACCTAACATGCAAGTTCTTTTACCTCGGCAGTCGGTTAATGTAAAAGAACCATCTTCATCATCTCCATCCTCATCTTCGTCTACCGGATTCTACACCGAAATCCTTCATCAACTTATCCAATCTTCATCCATAACCCTTCCTCCGATTAAACCTTATAACCCTAAAGGAGTTAAACCTACTTGGTTTAACTCTGATCTGATTTGTGCTTACCACCGTACTCCGGGTCATGATACTGAGGGATGTAAAGCTCTTCAAGCCGTTATCAAGAACCTTCTGGAAGAAAGTGACCTTTTGCTGGAGGAGGAGGAACAAGTACCTCCTGTCACCTTAGCCCCATCCAAACCTCAACCATCCACTCAGACCTCTAGTGGTTCCACGCCGCCTGATCTTCCACCTTCTCAAATTGACACGATCCATATCGCCACTAGAACCCAACACTATGATAACCCATCTTCATCTTCAGCATCTCGACCACGGGTTGTCATTTCTGCAGCCCCTAAAGGCGTTTCTCCTTCCTCATCAGCCCCACGACCCAGGGTCTCTATTCGTGCTGCACCTCGGGCTCAAGTTCCCGTGTCTGTTGAGGAGAGTGTTATGAAACAACTCACCCAGGCTCCGGTCAAAATGTCTCTTTTTGACCTCATCCAATCCTCCCCACAACATCGCCAGGCTCTAATCGATAATCTGCGTCGCATCGCAGTAAATTCCGATGAGCCCCAGCCCTTCGAGTTGGTTGTTGGACTGAATGGACCATCAACCGCCATTTCTTTCGAGGATTCGGAAATTCCTCCTCTTTCTTCAGAGGATTTGGAGGCTCCCCTCTTCATCACAGTCCAAATCAATAACACTACCTTAAAACGTGTTATGATCGATAGTGGAGCTGCACTCAACGTCATCTCCTCGCACACATTCGAACAACTTAAGTTACCAAAGAATGTGGTGTCACCCCCACCTTTCGCCCTTCGATCATTTAACGATCAGCTAGCAGTCACTCTGGGAACTGTGGTCTTACCCATTCGAGTAGGTAAGAAGCTGCTTCATGAACTCTTCTACATTGTCGAAGGAAAGTTCCACTATAACATGATCCTCGGACGCTCCTGGATTCGCGCAATGCATTGTGTCCCATCCACCCTCCATCGATGCCTAAAATATCAATATGAGGGCAAAATATATACTCATCCAGGAGATCCTTTTCCTTCCGCACAATGCGACATGACCACAAGGTCTGCCCCTTTAAAAGAAAATACATGTTCTCCTGACGAGGCCTCATCTTCTTCCATACCTGCAACCAAACTACCGGATTTACAAAATCTGGAAGAGACATTGCAGCGTTTCTCACTAGGAGAGCTTCCTCTCTTTTCTTTCGATGCCCATCTCAAACCTAATGAGTATGGTAGACCAGACAAACAACCTGAATATCAACCAGGTCTCGGTCGCATCGTCACCATTGGTCTGCCCAATCAACAGACCAATTTCATCTACGGTGGTCTTGATACGCCTCATTATCGCCCGGATTCTCCTCCTAGAGCCAAACCTTACCTAACAGGGTTTGATTATCTACAGAATCCCACGTTTGCAAAGACTTATCTACATCGATGCGCGTGGAAAGGTTTTGGCCTTGGAAAATATGAACAAGGTATACATGACCTCAAATCCATTCCGACTCTCATGCCACATCAAAAATTTGGGTTAGGATTTAAACCTCTTTCAAAGGCCACTGTCACTATTCTTGATGAGCCTCTTCCTACTGAAGAACCATCTTCCCCCACTAAATCAGAAGCATCACTTGATGTGGACGACGACATTTCCATCCCACCTAACTTTTTTTTTTGATCAATACCATTTCCTTAGGGCCGTTGGTCTATGAGACTAACAATCGGTCCGCTTCTATACCATTAATCTTCCCTGAAATAGTTGGAGACGACTCTCCTACTATCAATACTATCCACTGTGCGGATGATGATTCTGTCCTCACCTATCTAGGGGCAGAGGATTCATATCTTCCCAAGACTATTCCTTCTGACACGTCTACCCTTCTCAACGAAGCCACTATCGACCTTAATATAGGGACTTCTGAAGACCCTCGCATCATTAAGGTCGGCCAATCCCTTAATCCACAGGAATTAGGGGACTTTACCACTTTTCTTTCCAAACATCGTCAAGCCTTTGCTTGGTCATATGAGGATATGCCAGGGCTCGATCCCGATATTGTGGTCCACAATATCGTTACCCTTCCCAACATCAAGCCGGTCAAGCAAAAATTGCGTAAAATGCACCCTAGAGTAGCCCTTCTTGTTAAAGAAGAATTACAACGCTTGCTCTCGGCTAGCTTCATCCAACCCATCGATTATCCGCAATGGGTGTCTAATGTAGTACCAGTAACTAAGGCTACTGGGAAGATTCGAATTTGTACCGACTTCCGGGATCTTAATCTTGCCTGTCCAAAGGATGATTTTCCTCTTCCTAATATCGACCAACTCGTAGATTTAACTGCGGGTCATGAGATGCTTTCTCTTATGGATGGTTTCTCTGGATATAATCAAATCCTCATCGCACCAGAAGACCAACATAAGACCTCCTTCATAACTCCCTTGGGGGACCTTTTGCTATCGTGTCATGCCTTTTGGCCTTAAGAACGCAGGAGCAACCTATCAACGAGCAATGACATACATCTTCCATGACCTCTTACACAAAACTGTAGAGGATTATGTTGACGACCTCCTCGGCAAGTCCAAACGCCGTCAGGATCATCTTTTCATCCTTGCACCTCTCTTTGAGAGGCTTGTCCGCTTCTGTCTTCGTCTAAATCCAGCTAAGTGCGTGTTTGGCGTTCTCACTGGTAAACTTTTAGGTTTTATCATTTCCATCAGGGGTATTGAAGTCGACCCCGCAAAAATAAAAGCCATCCTTGAGATGCCTCCCCCTTCTAACTTGAAGCAACTCCGCAGTCTCCAAGGACGTCTTCAATCGGTGCGTCGTTTTATCTCCCAATTGTCGGACCGTTGTCAACCTTTTCACCATCTTCTCCGTAAGAATGTTCATTTTGAATGGGATGAGCATTGCCAAAAGGCCTTTGATGATCTCAAAGCTTATCTTCTTTCTCCACCTGTGCTTACACCTCCACGCGAGGGGGAGCCTTTCTATCTTTATATCTCTGTGACTGACCATGCTCTGGGAGCCATGATCTCGCATCGGGACACTTGTGGTAAAGAACAAGCTGTCTATTACATCAGTCGCACCCTCCATGAGTATGAGACACGTTACTCCGAAGCTGAAAAACTATGTTGCGCTCTCTTCTTTGCAACTTCTAAGCTTCGTCATTATCTCCTTAATCACAAAACTTACATTGTCACAAGTGTCAATCCACTTAAGACAATCCATGCAAAACCTTATCACAATGATCGTATCACTCGTTGGCTCATGCTCATGACAGAATTTGACCTCGAGTTTATCCCGCAAAAGGCTATCAAGGGTCAGGTTATTGCAGATCAATTAGCTGATGCTCCTCTTCCAGACACTCAAGACCCCCTTGCTCAATTCCCCGATGAATTTATCCAACAAATCGATTTTGGTCTATCTCCATTTAAAGTAAAGCTCTTCTTTGATGGATCCAAATGCCAGCAAGGGGGAGGTGCGGGTTTTGTGATGATTCCTCCTTGGGGTACGCCTATCCCAGTCGCACACAAATTAAACTTTGAATGCACCAATAATATGGCTGAGTACGAAGCTCTTGTCTTAGGTCTTCAAAATGCCATTAATCTCGGCGCTCGTCATATTGACATCTTTGGTGATTCTGAACTCATCGTTAACCAGGTCACGGGTGTCTATCAATGCAAGAATGATATCCTTCAAAAATATCGTGACATCGTTCTTGCCCAACTCCAATCTTTCGATAACTTCACTATCCAAGCCATTCCTCGTACTGCAAATCGATTCGCAGATACCATGGCCTCTTTAGCCTCCCTTATCCCGCCTTTTACCGAAGACTCGCGTCTTTATGTGGCTGTGCAACGATTAGATCAACCATCTCATCTTGGGCAACTAACGCCAATCAATGTTGTCACAACCCATACTCAGGATGAATGGTATCAACAGATAGTTGATTATCTATCTCATTCGGTCCTTCCTCCAGATCTGACTCCCAATGGTAGAAGGTCTTTTGTCCAACGCGCCAACCGCTATACTATTCTAGGCGGCCTTCTTTACAAACGAGGCTTTGATGGTATTTTGCTTCGATGCCTCAAAACCCATGAATCATCTAAAGCTATTCAGGAGGTCCATGACGGTATTTGTGGTGGACATTTTAGTGGCTTAGCTGTAGCCAAGCGCATCTTACGTTTGGGATATTATTGGCCTTCTCTTAATCGAGATTGTTGTGAATACACCAAGAAGTGCGTCAAGTGTCAGCAACATTCCAATCTCACGCACATCCCTAGTCAGGCTTTGCAACCTGCGGCGGATTTGTGGCCTTTTTCGCAGTGGGGTCTCGATCTTATTGGTCTCATCAATCCTCGTTCTTCACAACGTCATCATTCTATCATTACCGCCACTGAGTACTTTACTAAGTGGGTAGAAGCTATCCCCCTTTCTTCAACAAAGGCTAAGCCCATAGTTGATTTCGTCTATCAACACATCATTTGTCGCTTTGGCGTTCCACACAAGCTAATCACAGATAATGGTAAGTCTTTCAAGAACGCTGATTTGCAGAATCTCTGCAATGCTTTCAATATCAAGCTCAGTTTTTCTTCTCCATACTATCCTCAAGCTAATGGTCAAGCCGAAGCTTCCAATAAAACTTTGCGTAATATCCTCGCAAAGGTAACTAGTCGAGCTGGTAGGGATTGGCATCTACATATCCCTTTTGCTCTCTGGGCTTATCGGACTAGCATTCGTACTCCTACTGGTGCTACTCCCTTCTCTCTCGTCTATGGGTCTGAGGCTGTCCTTCCTTTGGAGGTCCAAATCCCATCTCTCCGTGTTTCTCTCAGAGAATTTGTCTCCGATGAGGATTATCGTCAAAATCGTCTGGCACAACTTGAATTATTAGATGAGCGACGTCTTAACGCTCTTGAGCATCATCAGGTCTATCTCGAGCGTGTCAAACGTGCTTATAACAAGCACTTGCAACACCGTGACTTCAAAATTGGTGATCTTGTTCTTAAGGAAAATCAAAATGTCACTACACTCGAAAGGAGTCAACGTGGTAAGTTTGCTCCCAATTGGATGGGCCCCTACATTATCACTCATAAATATGGGTCTGGGGCTTATCGTTTATCTTCCATGGATGGTATCCCTGAAGCGGAACCTCTTAATGCTTTGCATTTACGGCCCTTCTATTGTTAAAATCTATCTTACACAAATCTAGTCGCAACTCAGATCTTCCATCCGTCCTAATAACCAGTCATCTACTTTCGTGGTGATTTGAAATTGTGTGGTTCTCCGCCTATTGCCTCGCTTACCTTAAATATGAGTATCGCGGCTCTACTCATTGCACGTTTCTTTTGGATATGTTCCTCCTCATGGTAGGAATACCTTAATCACCACTTCATCTGTCCCAAGTACTTATCTTAATCGGATCTACTCGGGTCATGAGTGCATGTTCTTCTATGTTCTCTTCCCCTCCATCTGATCTATCTAGGTCTAAACTCAGCTTCTTCCAAAAAGTTTCAAAAAAAAAAAAAAAAAAAAAAAAAAAAGCAGAAGATGCTATCCAAAAGATAGACTGATCCCTTGAAGGACAGCTATCCATACATTATCAAGTGAATCAAAAAAGAAAATAGACCATACCCTCGAAGGATGGCTATCATTAAAATTCAAAATACAGACCGCTCCCTTGAAGGACGGCTGTTTCTCAAAGAAAAATTCAAGGCTTCTTGTAATCAATCAGCCTTCCAGTCAGTTTATACACTTTTTAGCATCACTGAAAGACTTCCCGCATCGATCAGTCTTTCCATATCAAGCAAACTTCCCGCATTGATCAGTTTGCTTATCTGTCAAAGTCATGAAGCTGAGATTTAGGACCTTTTGTCGATCATATGGAGAATCCTATTTTCCCACTATGGACATGTATTCTGTCCCTTGTAAGTTCCGACAAGATACTTACTTACTTTTCTTTCCGTTTCTATCCTAGATCTGGTTTGCGACTAGTTAGTGTCAGATTTATTTTAATCTTATATAGGGCCTTGTATGCTTGGTCTTTCGGTTTCCTTTCTGGATTTTATCTATGGTCGGTTGGAAGTCCAACTTATCATTTTTCTTCTTCTCCGAGTATCTTCTCTTCTAAGTCACGGTTGTTTCCACTTTCATCTTTGACTCTTGCAAGGAGTATTCTCCATTTCTTTGTCTTGCAACCCTGTTAAATTGGCATTTCACATGTTAATTCAATCAAAGTTTATCTTCTATCTAGGTTCATCTTATCTATCAAAACACCTATCTGTATTCATTTCTCATTACAATTACATCCATATATCCAACACATTTATCTATCTATCCATCAAAATATCGAAAAATACGTACATCTAAGGTACATTACATCTATCTATATCTAATCCATACATCAAGTACATTATCATATTTAAACACACGTACATCTAAGGTATATTACATCTATCATCTATCATCATATCCATCCATCAAGTATATCTGTATATCTATCCATCAAAATATTTAAACACATGTACATCCAAGTTACATCATCTATCAAAGTTATATCCACATCACATCTATCATCTATCAGTCTATATCTATCCAATCACATCTATTTTATCCACATTTCAATCTATCTAATCACATCTATTTCTATCATCCATCAGTCTATATCTATCCAATCACATCTATTTTATCCTCTATCTATATCCATCTACCCATGTATATCAAAATTGAAAGCATGAGTACAATTATACGACAAATAACGTGATCAATCTATATATACATGTGTGTTTGTACAAAAAATGGGTGGCTTCCAATCAAGCCATCTATACAATGCCTTCCAATCGAGGCTACATCACTATACAAATACACAATCTATCAAATCTCTATATGGTAAAATCGGAAGCGTGGAGGACACTATCTCCTCCACCCTCCTCTGCACCCGGCTGTCTCTCCTGGCCGCCGCCTACCGAGCTCGATGCACCTGCTGCTGGAGGTCTCGGCCCACCTCGATCTCTCCCAGTGCTCCCTCCGCCTGAGGCTCCGCTCGCTGTAGCCGTCCCTGCTCTCCTCCTCGCCCCATACCGAGGCACATCTGGGGCATGCTGCGCTAGGGCATCCTCATAATATCTCACCTCAGCAAGGAGAGACTGGTATGTGCTCAGGCTCACCATACCCGGTGCTCGTAAAGGTGCTGCTGGTGCTGCTGGCGCTGCTGGTGGTGCCCCTCCTAGAGCCGTGCCCTGTGTCCCAGACTCTGATGTGGCACCAGTCTCTCCGTATTTGGCCCTAAGGGCCTCCCTGTGCCGAAGATAGCGATCCCTCTGCTGAATCGCTGTATCTCGCTCCTGGCGAGCGGTGTCTCTCTCCACAATCAGGGAATCTCTCTCCTCTGTCAAGGCCCTGATCTCCTCCAGAGCTACCTGATGTGTCTGTATCAGTGTGGCATGCTCTCCCTCTAGCCTGTCCAGCGTAGCAGCTATGTCCTCCTCATCAGCATCTATAGAGGGCGGGAGATGTCGTGGCAACTCTGTATCGTACCATGCTGCGTAGCCCTCATCCACCCCCGCGTCATCATCGCTGTCCGTGGAGGGTGGAGCCTCTCTCAATGGGTCTGCCGGGATCAAAATCGGCAAATCTGTCTCTCTGCTATCCCGCCTATATGGCGTGTATGTGGCTGGCACTGTCTGTACTAGGCCAAACTGCCTCAGTATCCGCATGAATGGGACTCGCTCCCACATATCTGGTCTGCGACCCCTGACCACCCGACTCCGTCTCAATGCTACCAAGTGGGCATCCTGACCAACCCATATCGGAAATGCCCGATATGGTCTCCAGATAACCTGATCTGGTGTAAGCGTCCTGAAACGCTCCGAGTACCACTCGGCTGATCTACCTGTATCTCCTGCGGCCATGTCAGCCCGCCATCTCCGAAATCCATAGTCAACACCCCCCACTGCTGCTGGCATCCAAGGAAGCCCGGATGGCCTGATCACTGCTATGTGCTCATATGCCCAGCAATGGAGCACAAAACTAACGTCAATCCCTGTCCTCCGGCCAGTGGTGTACATCCATAGCTCATAATATACCTGAGCTATCAGGGCATCGGCAAAGGCAAAAACCTGTCTGTGCTGCAAGATGTCGCACACGCAGTCTAATAGTAGCAATGGGAATCTCCCACCTCCTGAGTCTGGCAAGGCAAAATAAGATATAGCCATCTGAATCAAGGCTATCCGCCTGCTCCGAGGGCTATCCTGCCTGTACTGTGAGGCTATCCTCACTGCCCTAGATACTATCTCTGAGTCATCTGCTCTGTCTCTATACAATCACACCAGGGCCCTCTGCTGCTGCTCCCGAGGTGTGATCTCAATCAGGTCCCCCGTAATCGGTAATCGGAGGATCTTGTATACATCCTCATGGGTGATAGTCATCTCACCCGTCCTAAACCAAAATGTGCACGTGTGGCTGTCCCACCGTCGCACTAATGCCCGCATGAGCTCCACATCTCGTGGCACTCGTCTGTAATATCTAAAACCCCCGAGCCCGGCTAGCTCTAAATGCTGCCAGTCGGCATCTGTCACATTAGGAAGGATCGTCTCCAATAGCTCAGGGATGGCATCCCTCATATGAAGAGCCTCTCGTGCCTGCATCCACAACATCAAACACATAATTAGTCTCTATTTCCCCAAATCTCATCTTCCAAAACCATAAAAAAAATATCTTTCAGTCGGCGTCGATTTGGTAAAATCGGCGTCGTTCATCCTAGTCGGCGCTGATTAATACCAATCGACGCCGATCCAAAAACACATCGACGCCGATTAACCCAATCGGCGCCGACTGCCTGGCCGGATGTAAACCAGGCCCTGGCCTCCCATGCACCAAAAAAATCACACAAAAAAATAATAATAAATAAAGATGGGTTCAAGAATGACCACTTACCCCAGGTCGTGTCCTCCTGCGCTTCTGTCCACTCCCAGAGGCTTCCATTGTGTTCAAATCTCAAATCTATCTCTCTCTGAATCAATCGTCACGTTGCAAATAAATCGTTTACGTTTTCCGTTCACATATTTATATGCGTCTGGATTGGTCGGCGCCGATTTTTTGGGTCGACGCCGATTGTTTTGGTCGGCGCCGATTAGTTTGATCGCCGCCGATTTTTCATGTTTGTTTGCCATAGTGTTGATACTTGGCTTACTTATCTATCTGATCATTGTTGTGTGCTGAATCTTGCCTTTTGGCGCATCTTTTAGATATCCTTGTCTATTTTGGGTTTGTTCCCTTTTGCGTGGGACACTCGTACCTTTTTGGCAGCTTAGAGTTACGCGAGTCTGTAGGCACTAACGTCGTCTGATTTATAGACCATCTAGTCATCCCTACCAATGTGTCTCTCTTTCGATGCTGACTATTTTGCAGTTCTCCTTACACTCATGGGTCTGTAGACACTAACGTCGTCTCATGAGGAGACCGGCTAGTTTTCCCTACCAATGTGAGTTCCTTAGGTTGCTGCCCTTGTGTTTATTTTTATGCGTCATCAATGATCAGATCTACTCCAGCCATCCAACTGGGGCATCCTGCATTTTTCATCTACCTCTTTCAAACTCGGGATCGTTTGTTCTATCATCCATCCCATCCCTAGTTTGAGGGGGATCACATCACCACAAATTCTTCTCTTCATCCATCCCTTTGTTTTTGTCTCATAACCTTGCTTATCGCAAGTTACTTGACAAAAAGGGGCAAAATGTAGACACTTAAAATTGGTTACCCAATTTAGTGTCCCTCTCATCTGTTTACTTGCCTAGGTAACCTGGGGCACGTTCGCGTCACCAACTATCCCCTTGGGATATTATCCAATTTGTGATTTAATCACTTATTCCAAATTTAATTCATCCCATCACATCTTACCCATGAGTGATTAAATATTAAATATTTAATTACGCTTCTTCCCATGCATCTTAATCACCTATCCACCCCAAATTTATTCTATCTATGCATCGCATCTATTTTTAATCTTCCCTAAGCGGGATATTTTCCCGTAGTCGGGATAAGTCTTATTTTTCTCGAATCAATCAATTTGGCCATATCGGGATTCTTTTCCGCGATCGGCGCCGACCCATATGGTCGGCGCCGATTTTCTAGGAGCGGCGCCGATTATAAAAGCAAGCCCAGAACTCAGTTCTAGGAACCGAAGAGAGCGAAGAGACCGAAGAAGAGATTACGAACGAGCAAAAAAGCGAACAGAGAGCGAAAGATACAGGTTGAGAGAAAGAGAGATCTTCTTAGCATCAATTGTATCAAATTAGAGCAGATCCTGTCCAAATCAATCCCTGAGAGGAGCACCGTTACTCTGCCCGTATCATATCACCATCACACACCACCGTCTATCATCTGGTGACTCTGTTCCAGTGTCTCTCCATCTTCGGCACATCCAGCAGACCACATTCATATTCCAATCCCCGAATCTCATCGCACAGTCCCTGATTGGTCAGTCTACCTTCAGTCGACGCCGATCCTACCCAGTCGACGCCGATCACATCAGTCGCCGCCGATTCTACCCAGTCGACGCCGATTTCCCTGCAGACAGGTAAAAGGTCACAGGTAACACAAATCAGCATTATTTCCCAGTTCAAGCACGAAATTCTTGATCTACACTCACACTTGGAATTTATGAACTTCAATTTGCTAATCACTCCTCTTTTTGAGAAAAAGATATTGTGCAATCATTTACGAGATTAGAAAATTTGTATTTAGAGACTTCACATTACATAGATAAGATTTTGGATCTTATTTTAAGTTTTGAGACATTTCCAAATTTTAATTTATGAGATCCATTTGTAGAAGATGTTCTCGTTGAAAATTGGATGGGTATCATCTACCTTTGGTGTTTATTATTATCCATATCTCAGATAGAGATCTACTTTTTCTTGCTACCATAAAAATATATTGTAAAGGAGACCAAACTCATTATCTTCATCACCTTAGACCTAGCCAAAACACTACTGTAAGTTTGACTTTTATATCCATCCAATTTCCTTCCCATCACCTTCATTACCGCACTTCCCTTTGGGTTATATTAAGCACACTATGAAGATGTAGTAGATTGTGAAACAAATCATAAAATTCCAACAATTTTTTTAGCCATGAAGAGGTTGGAGAATTATGTTTTATTTGTTTTATTTTCCTTTATTCATTTAGTTTAATGTTTGTTTATTAAAAAAATCTGAAAACCTATAAAAGAAGTAGATTATGATTTGGTTCAGACTTGTTTCATTGATTATTTTCCTCTACTATAGAACTACTCTCAAACTTGAGGGTGAATTTTTATATATGTGATATTTAATCATTATTATTGTATTTTAATAGTTTAAAAATCATTTCTTTTAGATCACTCGAAAAGAAGATAAAAAGAGTCGTTCACAGCTTGCATTTAGAGTGCATTTTTAAGGGAAAATTCTTTTTTTGCATTTACATCAAAAGTAGATTTGGATCTATTTTAAATTTTCATTCACATAAGAAAATTTTATATTAAGTTTTCTCCATTTAAGATCTGAAAAATTTCATTTCATTTTTGTAGTCACAAAATCACGTACTTACTATTACATTTATACCACTAGGTATGTTATTTTATATGTGGATCATGCATAATAAAAGTATTCACTAGTGACCCATCCTTTGGTCTTGTTTTCAGTTATTCAAGTGTCATTGTTGTTGTCTGGTTCAGTTGTCACTTGTCTCTGCAATTTTGGGTGTCTTTTAGGAGGTCTTAGGTGTCGTAAGTTTATCGGTTGTTGTCTCTAAGTCTATACTGGGGTACCCCAGTTTGTGATTTTAGGTGCCCGTGTCCTCGTAATTTGTGGTCTTAATTTATTTGTTCGAGGTCAGTCCTAATGGTTACCCTATGCATTCCCCTGGGTCATAGTCATTAGTTTCGAGTCACTAGTGTCAAAATTTGAATAAGAGATCCCTATATAAACATAGCATACTCACTACATTATGGGTGCACATCTTACTATCAAGTGCAACTATCTACTAAGACAAGGGACTGCATTTGGGAATCTTCTACATTTGCATCACACAAACATAGGGGGAAAGGGTTGTATTCTTTCCATTCCATCCACCATTTTCATTTCTACATCTAGTTATTACCCCCTATTATCGCATCATTGGAGCTAGGGCACCCTAGGCACAAAATTGCACACACATGCACATAGAACTACATTAGGTCTGAAATGTAGTGCAATGCTCAGTCGTAACACCACTAGTTTGGCAGCTAAGGTCAATTTGAACTATTCATATGCATTTTTATTTTTTTATGAATTGATGCTTTGGATAGGGTTTTGCAGTTAGATCTTCACACGACATTTACAACAACATAGAGAACATTATTGTGACATCTGTGTGATTTAAGCGAAGGTGTTATAGAGATATTGTGACACTGTTAAATTCAATTTCTAAGTTTTCTTGCAGTCTACAATGCCCAGATTACAGACCAGGGTGCCCCGGGGTACCCCAGTACCCTCCCACATGCCTTAGTACAGACAAACGCTCAGATCATGCCCTTCCTAAGCTCATTTAGTTACAGCCTTCCGAGTCTGCATACCAACATGCTACAGTCTAGTACACTGTGAGGTAAGTTATTTTACAGGTTAGTACCATATCCTTCTTAGTTCCATTACTTTGATATATTCAAATATTACAAATAAAATAGGTCTTGCATTCCAATATAGCATTTAGATTCTATTTAGATTAACTCATAAAATAGCTTTAAAATCTCTAATTTTAGTTAATCAATTTTATTAACATAGGAAAATATTTTGTGATTTGCATTCATTATAAAACATTAAAATTTTAAAAATAAGTTTGTATTTTAAGTTAATTCTATGTTTGTTTTGTGACTTTCTTTGCATGCATGTATATGATTTGAAATATTTACTTTCATTTGGATAAATTCCACCAACCTTTATATTTCAGATTTGTTTCCAATAAACAATTGAAAACATACAACAAACTTTCTCTCCTATCATGGAAAGCAACCCGCACATTCTCAACAACCAAACTCACGAGAAAACACTTTCTTGCTTGCAAACAAAACCACGTTCTCCCACAACATAAATTCACAATGTTGCTACAATATTAAAATTTATTCATATAAAACCAACAAATATCCATTTCTAAAATAAATTTCAAACCAACACTTTTGCAGCTCTCGCTTAAGCCAAAACACCTTAATAAGTCCCAAACAAGACGAAAAAAATGTATATCACTCGATCTAGCTAGTGTGATTGTAAGGAAACCCTCCACACTGATGCAGGGGAATCATTTTTCAACATTATTTCTTATCAAAATTCATCATGGACATGTATGGAGGGCTTAGAATGGTTGGCATGTGAGGTTGAGAGCAACTTCAAGTCTTAAAGATTTGAATTTGTGCCTTTATAGCATTCCCCTCCAAAAATCTAATTCAAATTTCAAATTGTGGTATTATCATACTCTATCCAATCTTGGATTGTGTATGAGTGATAGGTGTCTAGGAGTATTAAATATGTTTGATTAAATGTGTAATTATCCCAACTTGGAGTTCTTGATTTTTTTACTTGTGAAATAACTCCATGTTAGTCCATTAAACTTAGGGAAGTTGATAGATAGGTGGGGTGTAGTTAGAACTAAGGTTAAAAAGTTATTTATTTTTGAATGAATTTGAATAGGGGGAAGTCAGAAGTCAGTTTTTAAGATTCATTCCTCGGTTATGGAGAAAGAGAAAGAATTTTAGATGGAGGAAGGGTCATCTTTTGTAATGTGATATAATGAATAGTAAGGGAACTCTAGTTTGTGAATAAGAAAATGACTTTTTGGGCATATGATCTCTTTTATTTTGTGATATTAATACTTCTCTAACCCTCTCTTTCATAGATAATGGATTAAGATCAAGTTTTGGTGTGTGTGTCAGATGACTTGATCATATGATGCATAAGTGATAATTTGAATCCTTTACAAAATGATTGGCATGTACAGTCCATGCTTTGTTCTAAAACTGTGGGTGAATTGTTTATAAATTATGTAGACTTAAAGGTTGAGGGCATGAAGATCATCTCAGGCATTGAAATGGGAAGACAATTTTACTAAGGTATATCTCAAGAGTATACAATAACTAAAACTTATACATAGATAGAAATCTATGAGTTTGAACTGTGAGTTTTGTGATTTAAGTGAGTTTGAAATTTGTGAACTTGTGTTTAGCATGTGAGACTCCTAGTATGGTTGAGGTTGAATCACATGTTAAGATGTGCAAGAGATGTTATTGCTTGGTATTGGGAGGGTTAGAGCAATAATTCCCCTTTGTTCCATATTACTTGTTTGACTAATCTTGCAAATTGTATTGTGACTATGTTTAGAGATTGCGAAGTTCTTGCCTTCTTTTTACTTTGATGGTTACATGATAAATATTTACCTCAAATAAGGGACAATGATAGTGACATTTCTAGCAACCCTGATAGCTTGGTTCTCTAAGATCCGTTCTCGTAAAAAATGATTGTAAGAGTTCCGTGTCTTGTCTTGGGTGCATATGTCAATCATGAAAGCTCATGGAAAACTGAGTATACTTTAATTAAACCCCTCACTAATAAAATAATATTATAAAGGATAGGAAAATAGGCTTCAATCCAAAATTTGGAGTCTTGGAAACATTTACTCGAAAAGTTATAGCTAAAGGAAGCTTCTCGGGCAAGTTTGAGCACAATTAGGGTTTTGTAGGAAAATGTACACGAAAAATACCAATAAAAATGATTTAGCCCTGAAAATTGCAAGAAACCATCATGATAGAGTCCTTAAACTATTGAAAGAATAATTTTTTGGTTTGAATGGAGGAATAGATAGATTTTCTTGACATGGTGCTACATTTGGACACCTAGTTAGAAGGGTCGGTTTGTGAAGTAATTAGGGTTTGTGCTTGGAATCACCACCTAAAAATTGGAACATATTGATAATTCCATATTAGGTGCTTAGAAAACATAATTTTATGCTTTGAAACCTTATAACCAAGAAGATATTCATCACAAATACCTTTAGCAGACCTAATGAGGGTTTGGTGACAAGGATGCAAAAAGTGAAGTATCAGGAGTTGTATGTTGATTCAAGCCCTGAGATTTTAGGGGCATGTTAGGATCGGTGAAGGTGAACTGATGAATCCTTCATAATATTCTAGGTACCTTTGGAAGAGTAGATGCATGTTTGGTGCAACAATCTTGACTTAAGAAGCATATCTGGCAGTTTTGTAAAGAAGAGAGTAGTGAAGAGTATTTTGATGGATTAAATACATTTATTTATTGTTTCTAATATTGTGTTGAAGTGCCAAACAAGGGAGGATGAGTATAAAGTGTTAAGATAGATAAGGTTTAAAATGCATGCTTAGACAAAGAGACCAAGAACAAAAAAGGCTCAAGATGACATATTTGAGTAAGTTGGTGAATATTTGGTGAAATGATGCTCTAGAACCTGACTTATAATAGAAATTAGGTGGGTCAAAGAGGTGAAATAGGGTACAATCACAATGTGGTGTCAAGAAACCTCAAAATAAGATCTTGTTATGGTGTGGGTGTTTAGGACTAATAAGAGAATATGAATGACAACTAGTGGAAGGTGACACAGAGTAAATATTCACAAAGAAATCATTTAGATCAGTTGTAAGGCGATCATAGATAAGATATAGAGTGGTTCACAGATTGATTTTGAACTATCCTTGGGGGAATGGATCACCACTTGCAATTTTAGCCATTTTGGCCTAGTACAGACCCTCTAGTGCAGAGTTATATTGAAAGGTTATTAAAGGATCTTCTTGAACATGTGAAATAGACCGAGTTAGTGAATAGCTCTACATCACACACCCTTTAGATGAGACATGGTAGGGAAATTCCCGCATGTTCCTACTCCACATGAGCGGATCAACATACAAGATGACACTAACTTAGAGATCATACAAAAAATGGCTCCACCTTTACACCCAACCTCATCATTAAACAATTTCACACACTATATGTGTAAGACCTTCTTACACACAAACAAATTAATAAAAATATATGTGACATCATATGATTGCATATCAACCTTATAATTTGAGGTATCTCTTCATCCTTTAGTCTAGCCTTGTCCTATTTGTTTTTCACTCACTTACATGCATGACCATCTTCGGGCAGGACAAATTTGAAATAAGTAGATAGTTCCCCTGAGTGATCAAACCCAACTTTGTTCCCATTTCAAGACATTAACATTAATAATAAACTATGGTACTTGCCTCATATTGAGTCCAAATTTTGCATGCTTAGCCAATTTTTTACTTTAGATGAATAAATCATGGAAAGAAAGCATATTTGGTATATGTTAGAACATCCTTCTAGGTTCGTACATCCCTCATATCTAAATCACTATTTGTTCATACTATATCATCCTCGCATCAGTTGTCTTGACCCGAAATTGAGAATTCAAGTATGCCCAAAAAGACTCACGCCACCATACCAAAAACATTTTTTATTTGAAAGCGTTCCTTTAGGGTGAAATCCCCCAAACTAATATATGTCCAACAATACTATTAAACCTTCTCTAGCTTATGGTTGTTATGATGTAATAAAATACAAATCATCAATTATAAACTATTTATAATATTTGGTATATTTCAAGGATATCATTCCACTATGATACACTTAAAAAGAGTTGAGAGAATCAAAGGAATTGTAATTCAATTGGTGAGGATGATGGTATATCACAATGTTTACATAATTCAATGTATAAATGTTTAAAGATACTAAAATAATAACAATTTGAATTCAAATCCTAAACGAATTTGAAGAATAGCTAACACCAAAGAAGAGTGATTATTTGTACATATATTAGCATATTTACCCTTCAATAAGAAAAAGAGAGAGAACTATAAACACTAGAAAATGCACCTTGCGCATAAGTTCTACTAAGTTAAAAATACAAAAACAATATAAAACAACAATAGTTTCTAAAAATAAAATATTCCCACAAGACACTTGAAAAGTAAAAAATAAGATTGACTTAATACATGTCACCCTCACTTATCCTTGCCCACTTTGATTTAATGTTATCACATCCACTTAACCACCCACCTACCCATTTACATCTCCAATGCACATTGGACCCTTATCATCTCACCCCTCTATGCATATTTCACCCATGTCTATCAAAATATTATATGCACCCTAAACCTATAAAATAATACGCACCCCCTCTCATCGTCTCTCTTTGTTTCTTTCACAATTTTGGTTATTTCTAGGGTATAGTTAACTTGTAGGTTTTACTGAAGGAGAAGTGAACACATCTTGGACATCTAAAGCTTGTTGCATACTTAGATTTTATATTTCAATATTATTGTTAGTCGTGCTCACGACTACTTTGTGGTTTTCAATGATTGTGCCTGTGGTTGCGATTGCAAAAAGCTCAAAATAAACCAAAACACCCTAACTAATAAAATATCATGCATAATAAGACATTGCATCATGGCTTAGTCCCCTAATGACCCAAAACAATTATATCATTTCATTTTTTTTCATTTGCCAATTACATGTGTTACATGTTCTTTTTCAACCTTTAAAAGGTTAGGGATCCGATCAAGGCAGGTCCCCTAGCCACCAAAGATACCTAACATTTTTCTAAGTGTTTGCGTGTAGATTTAGATTTGGATCCTAGAAGTTTTAAATTTCTTTATTCAGTGAAAGAACCTATAATTTTCCCTCACACATCTAATGGCAGAAGTGTAAGCCCATTTTATTTAGTAACATTTTATTTGTGATTTGATATCATGTTATCTAACACATCTTGTAGGGTGATACAAATCTAGGCATACACTTTGATGACCATGGTGGGACCATTTTGGTTGTGGGTTAATTTCTTTCATTTATGAATTTAAGTTTATTTTTCATTACGGTTTTGTATTCCTTTCTATTGATTTTTTTTATTTTTTATTGTTTTCCAACACTTGTTGCAGATTTAACATTTCTCCTTGTAGATTTGCTAGAAATACAAAAAATATATAGTTGCAAGAAAATCATAGAATGACTTCGTAACAATTTTTCTTATAAAAAAATTAACAATATGGTTGCAAGGTACTTGTATGCGTGATTATTTTGTGATTTTATCTTTGATTAGGATACAAAAAACTATTATCTATTGTTAATCATTATGTTATTCACATATATCATGTTAATATGGATTTTGTGTTACATATGCTCTTCTCCCTTGCCCTTAGGTGATCTAATTAGAAATAGGTATGGTATTTTTATTTTAATTTTGTGTATAACACGAGGCTTACCTTATCGTATTATTTGGTATTTACACTGCCTATGGGTCATAATTATGGGTGAATATATCGTTATTGACCTATTACATTTGTTTCCTAACACAACCGCAAATGCATCTATAACATTAACCCTATAAATTGATAGGGAGTAACAAGGACACACATACACTTCCATTCCCCATTTCCCATTACCATTGGTCATTAGGCATAAACCTAAAGGGTTGGAACACCATTGACTTATGTATGAGGGTTCCATTTAAAAGGGATGTTGTTGATATGATAAGTCCCTTTCACTTACCATTTATGGTATATTAAAAGGTTCATATTTTTGGAGTGATAAAAGTTATTTCATCTATATCACAACATATTTAAATTACATTTTGAAACAAACAAAAAAATTCCAAAAATTCAACGCCCTCTCAAAAACATTCTTTTCAACCACATTTAGTCACTTTTAGGTGATATTCACGACTACCCTTGATATTGAACATTGTCTACCCAAATTTCTACAAGTATGAACATTTCAGTTGTTTTCAATTTTTTCTCGAACCTAATTATAGGTGCGACCTACCCTGAATTTTTCATCAATCAGTTTTCTTTAGTCCATCATTTCCCAAATCAACTCTTCATCTCTGTTTTTTTATTATACCATATTCAAATTTCCCCAATGTCAACCATAGGCGTGGTGTCCCCAGATTTCACCCTGAAATCTGAGACTACCCCATGTTAAAAAAAATCATACTTTTAAAAATAATGGGTCGTTTTGTGTGTTAATTGCTAGAAAATTCATGTATTGTGTCAGGATATTCCTAAAGAGCCATATTAGCCATTTTCACCAAATACCCAGATGCCCAAAATTGTTATATCCTGTCGTCAGGATTTGCCTGCGGGAAATTTGTATTTAATTATTTTGAGCCCCGTTTGAGGCAATTTGTGCTCCGGTTTAAACCTGTTGTGATCATACATATCATTATTCCCATATACCAGTAGGGTTTTAACCAGGAATGAATCCTGGGCTTTATTTGTAACTTCTGGCAACGTTTTGTGTTTTTTGTGTTTTCCTATTTCATTTTCTGTGAAATTTCTCTGGATCAATTCCTTTTCCGGTTAGGTCTGATTCTTGGCTTGGAGTATCTAGAGATCACATATGCACGTTGTGCCAGAAGGAATTCGCCATCGGAGGTCTGGTTCTCTTGGAAAAGACGAAGTCGTGCACCAAAAATCCTCTTTTGGGTTGGCCGCATTTTTGGAAAAAGAGGGTTTGAAGTGGATCATGGGATTTTTGGAAGCAACAAGCAGGTGGAAATTTTGTATCTGCCTAGCAGGGTACTTTTTCCCACGGAAGCAATGCCACTTAAGTCATAATGAGAAAATTGGAGGCAGCAGGCAGGTGGGAATTTCTTACCTACCTTGCAAGGTAAAAATTCCCATTGTGAAATAAAAGAAAAATCACTTAAGGCATTGATGGGATTTTCTTACTTGCCTTGCAGGGTAAGTAATCCCATTATGAACGTCAAATAGCTTAAGTGGATCATGGGATTTTTGGTCGCAGCAAGCAGGTGGGATTTTTGTACCTGCCTTGTAGGGTACTTTTTCCCATGAAGGCAAAGTCACTTAAGTTATGATGGGAAAATTAGAGGCAGCAGACAGGCGGTAATTTCTTACCTGCCTTGCAGGGTAAAAATTCTCATTGTGGAATAAAAGAAAAACAACTTAAGTGAATCATGGGATTTTATTACCTACCTGGTAGGGTAAATAATCCCATTATGAAATTCAAACGACTTAAGTGAATCATGGGATTTTCAGGGCTGCCTTGCAGGGTAAATAATCTCATTGTCATGTGACTTTTAAAAATAGAAATTCATTATTCCAAAAAGTGCGACCCAACTTGGGTGAATAATAATGCATTAAATAAATATTTGTTAATATTTATTCACCCAATTTTGGCGCCCAGGCTTGTGGAAATGTCAACAAAGGGAAGTGGACAAAAGGAATTTAAAAATAGAATTCCAAAATTAAATAAATTTAATTTATTTAATGCATCCCCATTTGAGAGAGAAATAATACTTTTTAAAGTATTAAATGATTAAATTAATTCCTATTTTTCAGTGGCTAAGGTCAAAGCATACTGTGAGGCTTGAGTTAACTGGAAGCAGAAGTCTAAAATTAAATAAATTTAATGGCAGTCATGAGCATGCACAAAATAGGTGCCCCATTTGAAGAGTGAAGCTTATTAATTAATTAATTAATTGCCAGGAATATAAAAGACATTAATTAATTATAGAATGGTGAAGATTATATAAGCAGGGGTTGCCATATGGATGAATTAATTAATTCACGGGTAGAGAAGTGCAGCCCAGAGGAAAAGTGCACCCCATTTGAAGAGGTTTTTTGCTCAAAAGAACGTGAAATCAAGGCTAAAAGCTTCTAATTTTGGCACACAGGTTGAAGGAAGTTGATTTGTGTCTGGATAATTGTTTGCATAAGTGATACAGGTGCTCAGGTGAAGTTGGAAAAATTCATGCTCTTTTTGTATGCAAACAAAACATCAATTTTTAGGGCAGTAGGCTTGAATTATGCAGATTTTTATGATTAAAATTCATTGTTCATGTTCCGGTTGCCATCTTTGTCTGAATTAATTGCAGGAATTCATCACAGGTGCTTTTATAAAAGAAAGGGAGCTTAAATCAATGTCCAATACATTGAACATATTCTCCGAATCTGAAGACATATTCAGATCTGCACCGGTTGTGAATAATTCCAGCCGAATAAAGAGGAAAGGGATTGTTCAAACAAAGATTGCTCCAGCCATGGCAAAGCGGGATGAATGAGAAAGCTCAGTGGAATCATGCATTACTTCCAGATTTGCTGACATCGGAGACACAAATCCAAGCCCAGATCCATATCCAGATTCAGATCCAGATCTCATAATTGCAAAAGCTTCTGACAAAAATTCATCTTCTTGTTTCTGACGTAGCTTGTGTAGAAGTCAGTACGTGGAAAATTTCTTCCAGGATCTTGTGCATGTGCTCCCAATCTTCCAGTTGAAGCCTTCATTGAAGTTACATTCACTCGGAGTGCTTTCTAGAATTTTTAATTGCTCATATGCAATTAAAAATAAAAAAAGACGAGTTATTTATGGAAAACATTGCATTGATGCATGTACTAGAGAAGAACTGCAAAAGCTTCAAGGATAAGAACAAAGACATGTCAAAGGCAATACCTGCAAGCAAATCACAGTCACTTGCTTCCAGCTACTCCCAGATGCTTCCAGATGTTTCCAGATCCAGCTTGTTTCCAGATCTAGCTTGTTTCCAGATCCAACTTGTTTCCAAATCTAGCTTGCTTCCAGATCCAGCTACTCTTAGGTCCAGTTTGGTGAGAATCAAAGGCAAAAGAATCAGCTGCATGCAGACATGAAAAAGGAAAAGACTTCAGCTTTTCTCTTCCTTCTTTTTTCCTCTGACAAAGTAATTAAGCGATCAATTAAATTATACAACTTAAAGTGATTGGTTTAAAAACCATTACTTGAAGAAGTCAACTACTTAGAGATAGGTGGCAAACATGCAAAATAGAAGGTTCTATTTTTTAGTTGCAAATCATGCATGTCATGCAAAGAGGAATTCCAGGAGGGAGATTGCCAGTTGTTTCCTTTCCCACTTCTACATAAACTAGTTCAACTAAAAGCTTCTGACTTGTAATTGCCCCTCTACATTCTATAAGTAGAGGAAGAACCTTCGGGTTAAAGATCAGAATTGGTAAGCAGTAACCTTGTGTTCTAGACTTTGTGCTGAAACCCTTGAGAGCCACTTGAAGCAAAGGAATATACAGGAGCAGATTTCTGGAGAACTTCGTGTCACGGTGTATTTTGTTTCTAGCTTTCCATCTTATATCTTTGAATAAACTTTCTGTTATTTTAGATCTAGATCTAGAGCTACCTTTGCTTATAATTTTGTGTTGATATCTATTGGTTTCTTCTATGTGCATGCAATCAACTATGTTATCTATTGATTGGGATGCACATCTTCCCCATTTCTTCTCTATGTTTTTATAATTCCCTTCTTCTATAAATATTTCCTTTCTTAAACAGCTGCTTACTTGCTGCAGAACTGTTTAGTTATGGTTCATGAACTGAGTAGTTAAAGTAAAACCCCATATATATATTAGCATATTTTAATTTACAGATCTGACACGGGAGCCTCACCGGTAAATGAGGGAGATTTATCTCATGATTGCCTAGGTTTTGTGCTATGCAGAAAATCTAGCCAACAAGGCGCAACTACTATTTTTCATCCCAATAATATTCCATTTTAACATTATTTGTCTTCATAGAAACTCTCTCCACCCATATTTTGCACAATATTAGTTTTAGGTGTGAATGACATGCATCTATCTAACACCATTTTCAAGCTTCTATTATCTATTCACTCTCAAGTCTACTTTGTGCGATTTGCATCCCTTGCACTCTCTAGTCCACTCCACGTGCATTGTGGGCCTTATGCTCTTTAGTTCCCCTCCACGCCTATTTTGGACCTTATGATCTTTGGTTCCCCGTGTTCTCTTTGGTCCCCTCCACGTGTAATCTAGACCTCACACTCTCTTTACGCTCTTTAGTACCCTTTTTTCACACTCTAACCCTTACACTCTTTAGTCCCCTCTACATTGCTTCATCCTTTATCGATGTCGGAGCATCACATGAGAATTTAGGAGACTGTATGTATTGTGGAATTTTGGCTAAATGTTATGGATGTGCATGCAAGGTTTATAAGGGTCAACCAAGTACAAGAAGGTACTTAAGAATTGTTTTGAACGAGTGTGAAGCGAGTGTGTACGAAGATTTTTACACAAAGGTTTGAGACTACAAATTTCATGATAAAAATGGTGCATGAATAATAGTGCGAAGAAATTGAGTGTGCACAATAGTTGTGTTGTGTTTTATTCATAAGTATGGATGTGCATAGGAGATTTGTGGAGGTGCATAAGGTAGCTATGCGAGGATTGCACAAGTCAGAGAAAATGGGAGAATTTTGTGGATATTCTCATGAGGATCAGTGTGTAATAGTTAAGGAAGGTAGGAACTAAGGAATAGAACCAAAGTCTGATAAAAATGAGGTAGGTGAGAACTAATAGACAGGTAGTGCACGTGGAAAACAAAAGGGACGAACTATTGATTGAGCAGGTGAAATGGAACACTCTAAAAGTATTCTCTCAACTACCAAATAAAGGACGTTAGACGCCATTAATGATTAATAAATGGGAATTTCAAATTTGAGAATGTTGAGAAGAATGGGATTTCAAGAGGGATCTGTCAAATAGCTAGTAGGAATAGAGGTTCAATTGGGATTCCTTTTGTTGAATCTCATGAAGGAGTGGGCCAAATTTGGGTGAGAATCCATTGAAGGAGCATATTGACCTATTTCCCCTTGTTAGTAATTATTAGAGTCTATTACAAGATTTGTCAACTGTCCCAAATAGAGGGAGCGTTCAGATGTAGATGTCATTAAGGCTTGAATACCAATGAAATATAGTGTATTGTTGAGTTTATTTCTATTGAGTTATTACTATGTAAATGGTGGAGGATCATTTCAGTCTAAGAAACAAGTTATCATCAAGTGGTATTAGAGTGCAGACTACAAACTCTTGGAAGGAGGTTAAGGAGTGTGAATACTAGTATAATGTTAACTGTGAGACAACTAGTCAAAGGAGCAAGATGATTCACTGAGAAGAGTTATCAGCATGGAGGTGCAACAAAAGTATTGAAAACATAACTATTATGGGTGTGCTAGAGACAAGTTATTATAAAACTAATAGGTGTAAGGACTAGGATTGAAGTTTTTCAAAGAAGATCGATGAATAGAGGGTTCATGTGCGACAATATACTCAAAGTGAAGATGAAGGTGTAGTGGGAGTTGCACGAGAAATGTAAGAGCCACTGAAGGTGAATCACATGAGGAAGAAGAAGAATTTATTGATAACAAGGAGAGGTTTGATTATTATGCAAGATATCTCAATAATGGGTTCAGGGGTGAAGATGGATGTTCCTTCATTTTCTAGGATATTAGAGCCAAAACAATTTGTAGATTGGCTTGCATGGATGGAATGAGTACTTTGAGTTTGAAGATATGAACATACCCACATTGCAGATCAAGGTCGTCATAAACTAAGCTGCAAGAGAACACAACACTATGGTGGAAGGAGATTCAAAATAACTATTGAAGGAGAGGAAAGGAAAAAATATTGCATTAGGATTAGATGGTCACAAAGATGAAGAGTAGGTTCTTTTCCTATGATTATCAACTATGTGTCTATTTAAGAAATTGCAAAAACTTGAAGCAAAAGGAGATGTTCTATTAAGGATTACACATAGGATTTTCACTTGAACATGATTAGATATGGGCATACTTGAAGTTAACCAGGATAAGGATCATGAGGTATATATATGGCTTGAGGTTTGGCATCTAAGTAAGAGTTGATTCTTTAGTGCATTCAAATTATAGAGTATAATTATCAATTATCCTTCAAAGTAGAAGAAAACTATTATGTGCTAGGAGTCAAAGTGCATAGCCATAAGGGGAAGCTATAATGTGCACGATAGAGATACGGAACCAGTCGTGGATATAGCAAGCCCCAAGAAGATGAGTGCAATAATGATGTACAAACACGTACCCAATGTATTATTCAGGATGAAGGAGCATCCATACTCTTCAAGAGGGAAAGGGAGATTTAACTGAGGCGAGGGGAAGAGGATTCTCTCAAAACGTGTTTCAAGTGTGGAACCATTGGACACCATGTGTATGAGTGTCCTAATGCATGCAAAGTGAAGTAACCAATAGGCACACATAGAAGTGTGCGTGTATGAAGCATACGGTGCATGTACGAGTCAATGGAGTTTTACATATACATTCTAAAGGGCTAGAGCGTAGAGAAGATTTGATGATAAGGAAATTATTACTTAAGATTGTGCATAAGTTAAGACGAGCATTCAGAAAGATAAGTAACTTGTTCTAGGATGTTATGCAAGTCGATGAGGGAATGTACTGCAAGGTGATTGTTTAGAGAGGGATCAGCATGGACAACCTTGTTTCCAACGAGATATGGGGGAAAATCTAGGGATGAATAATATTGTGCATCCTAATCCTTACAAATTTTCATAGATGTAAAAGGGGCACCAAGTGTGGGTGAATGAGAAAAGACTTGTTAAGTTCCAAATTGGGAACTATTGCGACGATGTGATGCAAACGGATGTTTTTCCCTATTGTTAGGAAGGTCATGGTAGTATGACCAAAAAAAATCCATGATAGGTGTACGAATTTTATATGCATATAAAAGGATGGGATAGGCAGTTTTAAATAACCCCTGTTAAAGGATAACTGATGAAGGTGAAGTTTTGCAGTGGAGTTTATGCAAGAGTTTCTGGTTGTGTCAGGAAAGGAATTCTTGCAAGGAGTAGGAAGAGGAGAAAGCATGTTATACACTTGTGTTAAGAGATGTAAGCACAAGGAGTGTGTACAAGGTATAGAGAGATCCCAAGTGAAGTGTGTGGAATGGTGACAGATTTTGTGGACATAGTGACATAAGACATTCCTACATGTATTACTCGTCAGTGCATAGTATCAAGTCATCAAATCAATTTGATATTAGGACCAAGTTAACTCTACCAAACATGGCACCATTGTACAAGTAGACTCCAAAGGATAATTTGCAGATGTGCGTAAAAAAGTGCAAGAGCTACTGGATAGAGGGTATTGTACATGAAAGTTTGAACCTTTGTGTGCAGTACCTGCACAGTACTGAGCACCAAAGAAGGGAGTAAAATGAAAGTGCATGTGCACATTGATTTCTGAGCCGTCAACAAGATCAAAATCAAGTATAGTTTTTTATTACCTATGATGGATGATATGATAGATTTCCTTAGTGGAGTGTGATACTTTTCAAATATTGATATGTAAGAGTGGAAATCACCAAATTTTCACATCAAAGAAGATGATGAGTGGAAGAGAAAAATTCAAAACAAAAGAAGGCTTATGTGAGTGGTTAGTCACGCCCTTTGGGTTAGCCAACATCCCTTAGCACCTTTATGAGACTGTTGAAAAAAGTGTTGAAGTTAGTACCTAGGGAAGTTGTTGTAATCATCTACTTGGATGACATATTGGTGCTCAGAAAGACAAGGGAAGATCTACCTTGACCATTTGTGCAAGGTGATGAAATGCTTGCAAGAGGAGAAATTGTTAGTAAATATAAAGAAATGTATTTTTATTCATGAAAAGTCAGTTTACTTAGGCTTTCATGATATCGTGAGAAGGATTGTGAATGGACACATAGAAACAGGTGTGCATAATAATGGAGTGTGTGTCACTGAGGAATTTGATTGAGGCGTGAATCTTTCATGGATTAGTAAGATTCTATACGAAATTTATTCAGAACTTCAGTGGAGCATGTGTACAACGATCATAAAGACTATGAAGGGTGATCGAAAATTATTTGTGTGGGCATAGAAGAGGCAAAGATCACAACTTCTAGAAATATAGAGTAGAGGATTTACAATCGCAACCATTTCTAGCATTGCCAAGTTTTTTAAAGGTTTTTTCAAGCTAATTGCAATGATGCAAGTAGAGCAGCCATATGCATATTATTGAGTCAAGAAGGGAATCCCATAGTTTATTTCAATGAGAAATTGAATGATGCTAGAAGGAGATACTCAATTTATGATCAATAATTCTACACAATTGTGAAATCACTGAATGAAGTGGAAGCATTACTTGTTGTTGAGTGAGATTTGTCTTGTACATTGATTATCAGGTGCATTGTAGTTTATTAATAGTCAGATCAAAGATGAACCAGACGGCACATGAATTGGGTGGAAGTTCCTACAAAGTCTACTCATTTGTGTTGAAGCATCGGAGTGGGAGGTCCAATAAATTTCTGGACGCATTAAATAAAAGATTTTTGTTGTTAAGAGAAAATGTGCAATGAGTTCATAGGATTTGAGACCATAAAGTAACTGATATGCGCAAGATGAGGATTTCAAGGAAGCATGGGAGGCATGTGATAGAACTGGTGTGCACATAGATAGAAAGCATCATGGTTGGATTAGCTTCATTTATGAAGGAATGTTATTCAAAAGAGTGCAGTTTGTGTATACCTAAGCAGTTCAATACCCTAATAATTTTATTAAGAGAAAAGCACAGTGGAGGCTTAGGAGATCACTTTAGAAGTGATCAATTTTTTTATCATAGCTCAAAGAGAGATACCATTAGTTCAAGGATGAGTGTGGATGTGTGCAAATATGTACAAGATATGTGGAGTTTGTACAATTGGCTAAAGAGGTGCAAGCAAAATACCGGTTTGCATCAACCATTGCATCTGTACCTAGAAAGGCCATGGGAGGATATTAGTATGGATTTTTTGTTGGGATTACCGAGAACACAAAAAATAAATGGCTCCATATTTGTGGAAATCAATAAGGTTTTTCAAAGATGGCACATGTTTCATTATGCATGCAAGAAGACTAGCAATGCAATGTGTCAAGAATAAAAAAAATATTCTGCAAAGAGAGAGAGTGGTTAGCATGGATTGTTATTGAGTATAGTGTCAGAAATGGATACAAAGTCTTCTATGTCATTTTTGGAGGACCGTTATGGAAACAAAGTGGGAACGAATGACTGAATTTTATTTCAGGATACCTTCCACTGTATTGATGGACAAATGGAATTGGTTAATAGAATTCTAGGAAAATTATTACACAACTTGGTCAAGAGGACAAGCCAAAGTAGTGGGATATGGTGTTAGCACAAATTGAATTCACCTATAATGACTCAATGAATAAAAGCACAAGGAAGAATCAATTTTAAATTGTATATGGTATGATTCTAAGAGGAGACATGGAATCATCTGAAGTGATGGATAATATGAGTGTAGAAGTATAGGAATATGCAGAGTATATGCTCAAACTACATGAAGAGGTGCACAAATAATTGGAGAAGAGTAACCAGTATTATAAGGAGAACACGAATGAGATGTGTTGAGGAAGGGAATTTGAGGTCATATATTAGGTGTTAATGCATTTGTGTAAGGAGAGATTTCCTAAGGAGGCCTATAACAAGCTAAAGCTAAAGAAGTTTGGGCCATGTAAGGTATTGTAGAAAATAGGACTAAAGACATATAAGTTAGAGTTGCCAGAAGAATTTGATATCTCATCGATATTTAATGTTGTAGATTAGTATGAGTTCCATAAAGGATAGGATAATACATAAGAAGAAGAAGATGATATTGCACAAGAATTGAAGGATGCCTTAGACTGGATAAGACAAATACTAGGGAAGTAGATGGAAGAAGTTGAGGCCATATTAGACTCAAGGATAGTTAAGAAGATGCGCAAAAAGGAATATAATTAATACTTGGTGAAGTGGAGAAACTATACACAAGAGGATGCGACATGGATGAGTGTGAAGGAGCTTGGTTAGTTTGTCTATAATCCGAAAGAATTTAACTTGTAAGATGGAGGTTACTTTTGTTTGGCTTGGGGTGTTTTATGTAGGAGCATCATAGGAAAATTTGGAGACTACATGTCTTTTAGAAATTTGGCTAAGT
The DNA here is from genome assembly GCA_019776745.2 of Taxus chinensis. Classification (NCBI taxonomy): domain Eukaryota; kingdom Viridiplantae; phylum Streptophyta; class Pinopsida; order Cupressales; family Taxaceae; genus Taxus; species Taxus chinensis. The sequence goes on along the minus strand of CM034148.1, from coordinate 782,867,751 downwards.
GTTGGAGTGCACAGAAGGTTTACAAGGGTCAACCATGCAAAAGAGGCATGATAGAATGTTTTGATGAGTGCGAGGGTATGCATAAAGCTTTGGACTATGAATTTCATGATAGAAATGGTGTGGCACAAGATTTTGAGAAAGGTTGTACTTCATAATGTATAGTGTATTGCAAGAAGTATGGGTATGCATGAGTTTTGTAGAGGCGTTTAGGTGGTGGGTGAGGATTGCACAGTGGAGAAAATGAATAATTGTGTGAATCTTATTAGGAGGTCAGTACACAATACTTAAGGAAGAAAGACATTAAGGGACAAATTCAGAATATGACGTAAAGTGATATGTGAGAACTGAAAAGCATTGTAAGTGGAAAACAAAGGGGACATGCCGTTAATTAGGTAGGTGACATTGACACCCTAGAAGATTTTATCAGACACCATATCAAGGTGATTGGACATCATTAATGAATATAAATTCAAATTCTAGTTTGAGCAAGCTAAGAAGAGGATTCCGTAAGGGATTTCAAATTGAGGAAACAAATGGGAATAGAGGTCTATAAAATCCATGTCCAACACCTCATTTGGGATATTTTTTATTGAATCTACTTAGGAAATATCCCTATTTCCCCTTGTAGTAGTTCCTGGAGTTTGTTACAAGATTTATAGCCACCCCATTAAATGCAAGTTCTTTTCTAGATGTCGTTAAGGCTTAAAACCAATTGACTATGTATTTTATTAAATTTATTATGTTAGGTTTTACTCTATAAATTGTACAAGATCATTCTGGTATGACCATCCTCTTGTCACTTATACTCTCTGGTCCATCCACCTCACTCGCTAATTTTCCACGTGCCTGTTATTTTTTTCCACCTCACCGCTTCATCTTTGTCGCAGACATAACCTTACTGTGACCACCTTACAACCTTTTCTCGCCACCTTTCCGTTGATTCTTTTCCTAACCCTTATTCACTTTACCATTTACCCATTCACACCTTCCTCTCTCTCATCTTCCCACTTTTTCACTTCATACTTCAACTCTCTCTCCCTTCTTCACCTCTAAGTGTGACTAGGGAGTTTTCTATTTCTGCCACCTTCAACCCACACTCACTTCATCACATGCCACCTTCTATACTCCTCCACTAGACTCACCTTATCACTGAAATTACTGTAACCCTTTCTTCCCTCCACCAATATTGCATATGGCCACCCTTTTGTGCCTGGTCATGCCTGCGACCATGGATTTTCCCCATCCCTAACACCCTATGACACAACTAGGCTCTTCCCTTATACTTGTGTTATTCTCATTTCCTTTACCACTCCCACATATCTATAATTCACGGCCATGACTGAATTGAGCCAATCACATGAAAAAACCTAACTCTTTATCAATCACGTTCAAAACCAGTTCAGTGCCTATAACCTTGTGTTGATTACGCCTATGACTAGGCACTTCATGTTTGACCAACAAGGCCATTTTAAAAAATACTTTGGCGTAGACCCAGTCATGTCAATGACTAGACTAGTCTCTTTCCCCTTAACATTGGTTGCGCCCCAGACTAGTCACTCAACCCAAAACATAAAAAAATATTACCATTTTTTTAGGGAATTACATTGTATCGCATACCCATGCCGTCAAGGGTACTCATGTTGGCCTTCGGTTGAATTATTTCTTGACCCCTCTTATGTGAGATTATATTCACCCCACACACTCTTTATTCCATACTTGTGCACTCAAACCCCCTCCTTATGTTCTCAAGTCCCCTCCTTATGCTCTTTGGTCCCCCTTTGCACATGATCGATCCTTTGCACTCTTTGATCCTTACCCATGTGCGCTCTACTCACCCCTTATACCTAGTCATTTCCCATGGCTTTTATTCACCCAAATTTGCTCCACAAAAACCTCATTAAACACATCACCCCCCTTGAGTCCTGACATTTGGGGGGACTTCCACCTGCACCGACTTATCACTAAATTTGTAGTGAGCCTATTCATATCATTATGCCACACAAATCCTATCCATCACATTTTAAACTTCCCACTTTTGGCAAATTTAATGGTACCACAAATCGCCAACAAAATCCACATCTATTTTATTATGCATGCTACCTTATTCAACATGATGATGAGCTCCTCTTGCATGCCTTTCTGGTTTTAATCGTTGGCCAAGATCTTAATCGGTATTTACATCTCCCACAACATATCTTTTTCACATTCACACAACTTTCTTATATGTTTATAACACACTTTTCCATCTAAATTGCACCTAAAGTCACCTTGGTCGACCTTAACACACTTTGACATTCTCGTGACGAGTCCATTATTTATTTTAGTGCATGTTGGAATGTGCTCATCCACCACCTCTCCTTTCCACTACTACAGTCAAATATCCTTGAAATATTTTCAAAAATTTATCACTCACATCTCATGTCACTTAAAAATATTCCCATTAAATGCTTTTGTAGATAAAATCTATGCACCTGGGTACATTTATAGGTCCTAAAGCATACTAATGTATACATGATTCATAAGCAATAAAACTAGTGGTTGACAACTCCTTTTGGCCTTTTTACTTTATCTCTTGCATTCTTACTAGTCTTACACATGTTATAGCCTTATCGGTACTTGATTGATTTATCCTTTATGGCCTTGGACACTAATGCCCAGTTAGGACAGAAGTTCCCAAGCGCTCTTGTCCCCCCTAGGTACTCGCTTTCCTTCTTTATCCTTTTCTTACCCTTTTGGGTCTCTTATACTTCTTATTCACCTTTTAAAACTTTTCGTCAACCTTTCAGTTGTCAATTATGAAATTCAAAGAAGTGAATCATATATATACTTATTTATAGCTCTCAAATAAGGGGCCGGGCACTAAACATCATCTACTATCACCTACATTTGAATAAAAGGCACAAGGATCATTACAAATCATTCCTCTAACACACTCATACAAGGGACAAGTGTTGCATATATTTTCATACACAACATAGGAGGGGAAGTCCATTTTATTCAATCTCACAAATTTTCATGCTTGGAGAAATCTGGATCTAGCCCGCTATCATAATGAAACTTACACAAGGGAAACCTAGGGCATCATTACACACACATACATATAGAACTATATAGTATGAGATGTATTGTAGTGTTTGGTACTCAATTTATTCTCTAGTTGACCATGGGGTCAGTCCAATTCCCCATTATGCATCTTATTTTTTAGGTTTGATATGTTTTGTGTGCATATGCAGCTAGGTATGTATTTTGTAGGTTACATTTACAACTTTTGATGTTGGATAAAAACTAGAGAAACAAAATAGGATCAACAACGAAGATCTTTTTAACCAGAAAAGATCATAACCTTAGCATATGGGTGGACGTTACCACCCATATTAGTCACTAGCACCCAGGCGCTCCTTTCCTCATGTGGGAAATTTTTTCATGTGCAGTTCTAAGTTCCATAACCCTTAGTGAACCTTGATGACACTCTTCCTAGCCTATTCCAATCCAGCTGATCACTTAGAAATCAGTAAGTCACCTTCTCTCTCTCTCTCTTTTTCTTATAGTTTCATATTGTATATGCTTATTGTTTGCATCTTACTATATTTTATATCAGAAAATCATTTGTTACAGTAGTTACTCTGAAATTAAGGTTTAATTCAATTTAAATTAAATCATTTGGCGAACCTGATTAATCCAACCCTACCTTTTAAACATGCATCAGATTCTCTCTCCTTCTTCTGAATTCATGAACCAATCTTCTTACCCATCCTATGCACCCACCAGTGTTTCTGGCATGGCTTCAACCGCTATATTTTTATGAAATTCCATACCCAAAATCCTCCCCATTTCAATACTCCCATGCTTGACCCAACTATTAATGTCATCACCACTCAACACAATAAGAAACCATAGTAACTCCACCTATCTCTATTCCACCCCCTATTACTTCTACAACCCCTACCAGCACCTCCAAGGGTTATGATATCATTGAGAAACTATAGAATTCACCATGGCCAAAATCTCTCTTTATGATCTTTTATGCAATGTACTAGATTTTTGTCATACATTATAAGGCTTCCCTTTGTTCCATCCACATTGCAAGTGATAATTTCCATGTTTCCTTCACCCATCTTATTCAACCCCTCAAAAACCTACCACATGCCATATCCTTCAGTGGTGAGGATATCCCTCCTTCCAGTGGTGATTCTTCCTCACCTTTTCTTATCACAGCTACTATTGGTTCTCATTATATAAAGCGGATGTTAATTGACTATGGCTTCACTATAAATCTATGTTCCCTATCATTACTCATGTAATTGTAAATTCCTAATAGTTTGGTCACTAAATCCTCTACCCTTGTTTGTTGATATGATTCTACTACTTGAACATGCATAGGCACCATCACCTTACCTTTATAGGTTAGCCCCAAAACCCTTCCCACTTTGTTTCTATATCATTGATACATCATTTCAGTTAAATTTCTTACTTGGTAGAACATAGATATAGGCCTTGCATGTTGTTCCTTCTATGATTTAATGGTGTGTTAAATGCTTACATGATGGATCATGAGCATACTATTTCTATGCTCACCCTGACCCATTTAAGTTTCTGCCACATAGACCTAGTCACTTCCATGCCCATACCTCCACAACATCCTATTCCATACCACAATATCAATACATATGATATCAATCAATCAATCTTTCAGTGCTTCTTCTACCTCCACATGCATCCCTTACATTCCCACAACATACCACTGATCTTATCTCACCCACCATATCTCCCTCTATCACTACCACTATCCCACCTTTCACTACTCCTCTCAACCCTACATCCACATCCAATCCTCATAATATCCTTGATAATGTTATCCAACAAGATAATGTCAACACTGATGATTCCGATGATGAGGTCGATGTCGTAGAGATTACCCATGAAAAATTGTGTAACCTCAATTTTACTCCTCTTGAGATAGATGAGTCCTACTTCTAGGACAATTTTGTTGTTATTGTCCTAGGTGAGTATCAATTTAAGCAACCCCCTCCCTATACTATAGCCATGATTCCTTTCCAATCAACTCTACATACATTGGACCTCATGCCACCTCCTTTATCTCCCCAGGTCATCTCTTTTCTGCAGCTCGATCCAATCACCTGCACTCTATTCATACATGACTCTTATTGGCCTCATATTCCATTCAACCCAACTTGCCTATGACACTATTTTCATACATGAAGTCTTAGCAAAATTAGATATTCACACATGTTGATCTCCTCCCTCCCCCTCATTCTCCCCCACCTCTATCACAGATATGTACTCATTACTGTTACATATGACCTCAAACGTCTTCCATCTATCGATCTTCCTTTCATATACACACATTCCTCTCCACTCACCCTTGGATAATTCTTGGCTTGGACTATATTGGTGGTACCCTTAACCCCAAACATACTACCATTACCTTTCCTATGCCTTTTGGCAACATCTCTATTTACAATGATTCATTCCTTGGCTATACCCAAAACCTAACTCGTAGGTACACACATGATTGTCACCACCCCCTTTCATTGATGAACAATAAATTATGGGAATGTATAATTTACACTGCACAGGATCTTTACATCATTATCCTCATACTATTGCATACTATGTCTCCAACCCACATCCTATCGATTATGACCCTGAAACTTACAGACCTCCTTGATGATATTAGTTGACTCCTATCCCTCACATACTTAGGGTGCATCACACTTTCTCCTCCTCTCCATATCTATTCTTTTCTACATTTCAATCTCTACGCTTCATGTCTACTTTCTAAGCACTCTTATATCACTTGGTACACTCATTGTATACTTACTGACACACTATAGTTACACAGTTCATACTCGACTTTGATGTCTACTTTCTAAGCACTCTTACATGCTCTGTTTGGTACACTCGTTGTACTGTCAATCACATACAAAAATTTCATCATCCTAATGACGCACTCTAGTTCTATAGTTCACACTTGACTATTGAGGGCACACTTCTTACATGAAACTCACATCATTTACTTTCACTACACTCCATTCTCATGGCTTCATGATACTATCTTTCATAGCATTTACTCTCAATCACATACAATGCCATTCATTACCCAATGAGGTACTCTAGTTCCATCATTCATACTTGAATGTTGAGGGTCTAATTATTAAATGAACCTCACATATCTGAATTCATGCTTTATGCTTCATGATATGTCTCTTATAGAATCTACTCTCAATTATCTATAAGGCCTTCATTTCCCAATGATGTACTTTGTTCTATGGTTCATAATTGATTGTCGATGGAGCATTTCTAAATGAACCTCATCACACACACATCTTTTAGGGGGCAATGTGGATCCTCTCATCTACATATATCACACCTCATAGCACACCATCACACTAGACATTTGCACATTCTTGGTTGTATTCACTCTTGTTAGCTTATACTATCTTACATCTTACACTTTGTTTCATATGCTAGTTAGATATTTAGTATGTCATTATTTTTTTCTATACACACATGCATGTATCAACTTTGTATCTTGAGGTGAATGTAGGACTTTTACATATTCTCACACAATGCATGATGCTCGATAATTCTCTTTACCAGTCCCATCGAGGCTCCTAAGGGCATCTATCTTTACTACTCTCATACTCTACAAATCATAAGTCCTATTGTTACAATATTTACTACTTTTTGTCACTATAATTTTCCTTTTCACTGATATATACATGATTTGACATACTACTTATCTTTTCTAATATGCTAACGGAGTGCTTCATGTGTAGAATTTTACTTTTAGGACCTATACAACCATGGTTATCTGTCACCTTTTGTTTACTATTGTTTTTAAATTGTTTGTGGGCTATGCCCTATGTCATTGTTTGATAATTGGTTACTTTTTATGGCCTCTTTGGCCCTGATTGTCTTATGACATTGTGAGAAATTTCCCATGTATGCAACCCACTTTTTCACCATACTTCTTCACACTTACTTGTTAATTTGTCTTTTATTACATGGTAGCTTTTTTACACTAACACTTATTTCTAGCCTACATTGTTTGTGTGTTCCTTGGTTTCTACTATGCACATCCCCTAATCCCTGCATATGTATCCACACTCATATGTGCATATCATTTTCAGTTCCTCTCCTTCAGGATGCATTATCATACATGTCGTCCCATGCACCCCAAATGAGGGGGACATATCTATTGGGTGAACAAATCACCTTTAACAAGCTCAGAGCTCCAAAACAGGTCATTACAGTACAAAATAGCATAGGAACACAATTACAGAGTGGTCCAGAATCATACTTGGATCAAAGATACATGGAAAACAATACTAGCCTAGTACTAGATAGTAGCAGGTGGGAGCTTGTGTCCCCCTAGGTACTTGTGTCCTTGGGTAAAAAAATTAAATTTCTCAGTTTACCACAATTTCCAATAGTTTATAGTATATTTCTCCAGTATCAGGTACTTACCTCTAGTTACATAATCCATTCAATCAATTACAAACAGATTACAACATGAACAACATGAATAATATGAACAACAAGTTACAAATAAGGGATGTACCATCTATGCAGTGGTTCTTATTGAGGAAGCATCATGGAAGGAGATAAAAATAAGACCTCTCTCCCCAACAACTCTTCTCTTGGCATGAGATCGAGCTCTGCGCGTGAGATCACCCAAAAAACTTGATCTTAGCGTGATCATTTCACAAAAACCTCACCATCGGCAACAAGGCATAAAAATCCAGCAACATATCCAAAGCATGGTACAAGAAAAATTTTCTATCTCATATTCTCTGTACACATCAGGTGCACTCTTTCCTATACACACTTTATACTTACTTATACATACATTACTCTCATTTTTCATCTACACAAATTTGACTACTTCCTTACTCTTATTTTGCATGTCCTTCCTTATACGCAACAAGAAGCAACTCACATCAGACAAGCACAAGCTCCAACAAACACTACTACGCATACACTTCACCCCTAGGGCCTACTTCCTTTCCTAGTTTCCACACTTCACATTACAATCACTTCATGCTTCACTTGTCTACTCAACATGCTATCGGTTATACTCTTCTCTATAGGATTACAAAGTATGTATATTCTATCTACTTTATGCTATCGAGTATTCACTCAATAACATAAAGTGGGGGAAAATGTAGACACAAAATCTACACACTTGAGTAACATTTCTAGGTCCTAAAGCATACTAATGTATACATGATTCCTAAGAAAGAAAAATAGTGGTTGAAAACTCCTTTTGGCCTTTTTATTTGTCTCTTACATTCTTATTGGTCTTACCTTATATGTCTTACAACCATGTCTGGAACTTGGTACCAATTTATCTTTTATGGCCTTGGACACTAGTGCCTATTTAGGACAGAAGCGCCCAGGCGCTCCTTTCACTACTAGGCGCTCTCTTGACCTTCTTTATCTTCTTCTTCTTACCCTTTTTGGGTTTGTTTTTACTTGTTGGTCTCCTTTTAGAACTTTGGGTCAGCCTTTTAGCTGTCAAATACGAAATTAAAATAAGGAAATCATATATATACTTAGTTACTTCTTTTGAATCAGAGGCTCAGCGCTATAAGCATTATCTACCACCGCCTAAGCTTGCATCAAAGCATAAGAGCATTTCAAAGGCATTCATCTAGCACATTCATACAAGGGACGAGGGATAGAATCACTCTGCATACACAACATAGGAGGGAAATTTTGTTTTATTCCATCTCACACATTTTCATACTTATGTAGACACAAAATCATGCACTTTGGTACATTTATAGGTCCTAAAAGCATACTTACCTTCATATGATTCCTAAGCGAGAAAATTAGTAATTGACGTCTATCTTTGGCCTCTTTTCTTTGTTTATTGTCTTCTTTATGGTATTTTACAACCTACAACCTAGTCGATACTTTACTTGCTTATATTGTATCACTTCGGACACCAGCGCCTAGCCAGGATGCCACCGCCCAGGCGCCCCTGACCCTTTTCTATCTTACTCATTTATATTGGGTCTCTTTTATCTTTTGGTCATCTTATTTTCTTATGGGTTGACCTTCCAGTTGTTAATTACGAAATTAAACCAAGGGAATCATATAAATATAAAGCTATGTGACCAAAATAAAGGACCAAGCTCTAAACATCTATTTCATTACCTAAGCTTGCATTTAAAGGCATCTAAGAGCATTAAAGACATCCATCTAGCATCCATTCAAGCAACAAGGGACTACATTTCTGCATACACTGCATAGGAGGGGAATGTCATTTTTCCATCCGCACATCTATCTACATTGGTATATCTAGCTATCACCCACTATCAATTGCTCTTGCACAAGGGCTTCCTAGGGCATGATTCTTTCACACACACACGCACACACACACAAGAACTACATGGAGTCTGAGATGTAGTGCAGCGCTCAGTCGTAAGTTGACTTAGTCGAGTGACTACCGGGGTCAGTGCGACTCCCCATATCACATCTTTATTTTTTTGGATTTGATGTGGTATTGTGGGTTTTATAGGTGAAGCTTTATTTTGCATGTTACAGGTACACTTGGTGATCATATTACGGTATACAAGTGACCAACAATGAATATTTATGACACTTATGCGACACCAGAAAAATTAGATTTTGACCACTTTCACAGTCACGGGAACCCAATAATAGACTCTGACGCTCAGGTGCCCTTGACCCAGTCCAAGTGCCTTAGTCCGACCTCATCTGATAGTTCTAGATTTTATAGTGCACAGTTGCGACAGTATTCCCTTCCTGTTCATCAGTTTTCTAGTCCAAACCAGTTCTAGGACCAAGCACAAATCAACTAAGTACTTCACTCTCTTTCTTACACTTAAATTTTCATAATTTATTAGCTTATTGTTTGTTTCATAGTGCATCATAACATATGTAGTTCATTGTTTTTATTAGTTACTCTGTAATTAGGGTTTAATAAAAAAAATATTTTTGTTAAATTAACTTGGAACAATCTAGATCTAGCCCACTATCATAGTTCAACTTGCACAAGGAAAACCTAGGGCATTGTTACACACACATACATACAGAACTACATGGAGTATGAGATATAGTGTGACACTCAGTTGTAAGATCAATCTTTGGGTGACCATTGGGGTTCGTCTAACTCCCCATTCTACATCTTCTTTATCATGTTTGGTGTGGTTTGTGGGCATGTGAAAATAGTTATCTATTTTTGCGGGTTATAGGTATGAATGACGACATTGGAGCAAAACTAGAGTGATAAAAGAAGACCAACAACGAAGCTCCTCCAGCCCAGAAATGATCAAAACCTGAGCATCTGAGTGGACACTTGTGCTGAGATCAGTCACTAGCACCCAAGCACTCTTGTCCTCTTGTGGGCACTTATGTCTTATGCAGTTCTGAGTTTCAAAACCCTCAGTGACCTTAAGGACACTCTTTCTAGTCTGTTCTACTAGTTTCTCAGCTCAGATCACTTCCATATCACTCGAAAATCAACTAAGTCACCTTCCCTCTCCCATTTACTTAGGGTTTCATATTATTGCATCTTTATTACTTGTGTCTTACTGTGTTTTATCAGTTGAATATCATTTGTTGCATTAGTTACTCTGAAATAATTTTTAATTCAATTTATATTAAATCAAGTTTTAAGGTGGTCGTGCATATCTCACAAATCCTCGTGGATGTCAATTTCGTTCATCTTACTACTATACCATATGTTTCCATTTCTCTGATAACTATTCCTCTACTATACTCACATGTTAACAGTGTCATCCAAAAAGAAGCTCCTACATTTCTTCCTTTGTGACATTCTACTCATGCCTATCATTTCATCCAAATCACGTGCAAATTCATTCCAATAACAATAACTCTTTCTTTTATTCTACATAAGTTGGTCGATGCTAAGTTAATTACTCTTACTCCCATACAAAGCCCATCTTTATGGAATGTCATTTCACTCATTTGTGTCCTTTATAGATACTCAAATTTGGTAATTTTTCATTTTGACAATGTTGTTTATGACTGTACTTCTTGATTAAGACAAACACCCACATCTTATTTGTACTCAATACTTGTTATCTCACTCCTAACTTGTTTATTGCTACACACTAATGTGTCATCAAATTTTGAATGTAAATTCATAAAATCAATGCTTAACCTCTAACCATCATAATGTAACTTCAAGATTTCATCCACCATCTCCCTTTCCAAAATTGTACAATAGGGTCTATATGTAATTTCCAGTTGTGACCAACCTTTATGGTCTTGGACCAACACATACTCCAACTTTTATTTCAATTGCACTATATTTTTTGGGTATTTTTATCTTCCTAGGTTGGCCTTTACATGAAAATTTACATTCAGATCCTTTTATAAGAAAATTATCATCACCTCATTTACTATCCTAGAAATTACTTACCACACTCATTGTAAATACATACAAAAGGCACCCAAGGCTCCCTAAATCTTCCCAAAGTTGATGCACATACACTATGGTAGCCAGTACTAGAGTTTTGAAGCATTCAAAAAGGTTAAGGAATTCATCTTCCCTCATTTCCAAGCACCCAGAGAGCCTTGCTCAATGGCTTAGCAAGAGCACAACCATCTCAAAAATGGTAAGATTGATTCAAGTTGTCAACTAGCTACATCCATTTACATATCACATGTTAGATGGAGAATCACGTGTAGTTTGTATCCTCTTCAGAGTAATGCTAGTGTAGGTAGTGCATGGATTGCACTTCAACCCAAACACTAACCTTTTTGCAGGGTCTTCTACCCATTGTTATGGTTTGAGTTCCATTCAACTGATTTTGGGATTGTGCAACACATAGGGTTTGACAATGAGACATGTTTCCAGACCACCAAATGGCACAACAAGTTTCCAAACCCCATTCCAAGCAATTCCAAAACCATATAAACGTTCTTAGTAGTTCTGTATAGTTTTGTACCCGAGTGATTTCTAGTCACAGTTCTAGAATGAAGCATCTATATGTTTAATACCCCTAGCTTGTCCAATCTTTGCACCAAAATATCTCATGCATTGATATGTATATCCAAGTACATCTCTCCTCTTGTGTATTTTGATCTAATAACATATTATCATCACTAGTTGTAAGTAGCAATATGTTATTACGATATTCTATAGTTAATGTTGGAAGTTAATTAATTAAAATATATATCAGTATCAAATCTTACATTCCTTTTTAATTGTTGTGGATTCCATAAAAATATATATACATTAATCTTGAAAAGTGTGTAAATGTCTTCAAATTTGAGACATCACTCAAGACCTTCTTGATAAGGGTGACATCATTTTTGACCCTCCATCTCCTTATTCTCCACCTTCTAACACCAATCTAATCATTTCACATGCTACAACTGTTGCTTTTTCGTTGTGTGTTAACTCGTCATCTTCCCCTACCCCCCTAATCACCATCTTCACATTTCTTCTCGTGTTCTATGAAATAATTACCTTCATTATTATTTTCTCCATCACCCACTTCTAAATATACACCATTGTGCACTTCCAATTTGGAATCCACATCATCATGTGCTCCTTGTGTCTCGTCATTTACATCATCCATGTCATCTACACTATAATACGATTCCACTTTGGATGCGGCCTCATCATCATCCTCTATGGAGTACTTCTCCACATTGACATCACATTCATCCCCATTACCACCATTTATACCATTATGCAATCTTGTTGGCACTTCCATGTCCCCTACTTCATGACTCACATTGGTCATATACAAACCACTTTTCATATAGCTAGGTACCCGCACCTAAATTAACCTCTTCATCACATATCATGTCACTTGGTGCTTCACCTATCTTAGATCCTTCTTCCATGGGCATCTTATTTCCTCAATGGTCACTCATTTAGGCACCCTTATTACTTCCTTCTCCTGAATTGCATCATATACCATCGATCTATCTCATTTATACGACTCTTACATTCATTCCTCATAAGTGTCTTCCACTTGTTCTTACACATTTTCCTCACATGTCTCTTCCTCACAAGTTACCTAAACTTTCTATCATTGCTTCACATGTCTTAGAGTGTTCTTTCACATGTACCTTCTTACCTCCATCATCACTCATTTGAGCTACCTTCTTATTAATGGATCCTCCTTCTACATTCACCTCATCTATCACGACCACACAACCATTTGTTCTTAAAAAAATTCCTTGCAAGTCTCCTCCACATCCACTTACACTTTCACATCATTTTTATTTTCTTTTGCATTCTCATTTCCTTGACATCACTTCCTATATTCCTCCTCCTATTTCACTCAATAATTCTATTATCAGACACATTCATCACAAGATCACGCCCTTAGCTCTCACACTTCCACTGAACATCAATATGTTCTCTACCCCTCGTCTATCTGATGCTCTTTCTAATACACCACTTCATCTCATTATTTTGTCCACCCAAGGTCTCTTTTTGTATCCTTTCCCACCTGATATTACCATACTATCACCACACTCAAAATATATCTTTTTTATTTTATCCTTGCACCCACGTACTCCACTCACCACTATCCTATGGATTCTATTTGGCATCCTTGTTACTCTTTTCATCCACCTCATATAATCCAATACCATTATCTACCTCTTGCTTCTTGATATCGTGTCTCTTATTCCTCTGATCACTCCATAGAATAAAGGGAATTTTACTTGTCTTCACTTCCACATTCTTCCCACTCCATACATTTTGCTTCTTCTTCATCCAACCTAGATTCAAAACACGAATTGATTATCTACACATCATACACTATCATCATCGACACAAACAAAAATACACACAACTAAGCATCTTTCAAAATCTGAAAAATATATATATCCTAAAAAAATGTTGTAAAACAAAACTTTCTCATGGACATTATTCCATTGTTACTTCTCCATTCATGCATATTTCATTCCATTTCTCCATTCACTACTCCATTTTTCATTTACAATTCATTCACACGCCATGTTTTGGTTTCTTTCACATCTCCTAGTGAACTCTTTATTATCTTGCCATCATGTTTTGTGATACAATTGTCTTTATTGTAGATGTTTGAACTTGGTCTCTCGTTACTTGGTGAATTAAGAACGAATGTCCTCCTAAAGATCCACACACTTTTACACACTTGATAACTTGTTTTGATGGCCCTAGGGAATATTTTATTGATGCTCACCAATGTCATATCTATAATCATTTCCAATCCCTCCATTGAGTCACTAGTGGTTCCAAACCCCTTTCAAACAAATTGAGAGATTTTAATATCTTGTCAAAAAAAAATCCAAAAACTCACCAGAAAACTAAAAATTCCAAAGAAAAGTAATATCAAAAATCTCTTTGGGGTCTTTCCTGCATCTCTATTAAGGCTATGGATGCCTGGCTAATAACAAAGTAATGTTACGACTAGAATCAAATGTATCTTTGTTGGGGCTATAAGCGCCAGGATGGTAGTAGAGGAATGCAGGGCTTATAATTGTTTTTCATCCCAATAATCACTGATCGCATACTTCACTCACACATACACATTAGATTGTGTTTTCACTTATTATCTTACAAGTCTTCACTTTAAGTAGTAACTAACTGTAGATCAAGAATTTCGCGTTTGTTACCTGTCCAAGTTAATGTACCAAACTAAACACAAAAACCCTGAAAAACTCCAATGAAATCGATACCTGATGAAGATGTAGACGGATGAGGAAGCTGATGTAGACAAGACGGGCGCACACGAGCAATTTGCACAATAGCTCCGAATAACCTGCAAAACACCGATGCTTGACAGAAAAAGACCACGTTAAAAGATATTTAAGTGGACTGCCCAAGAAGCGGGTCCGAGAAGCGATGAGCTTCCTCGACGGATGTCAGTCCACGTTTTCAATAAAGAAAAGAAGCATACATGATAAAAGATATAAATAAAGACTAGATTTTCTGATTGCAGTAATAAAACAGAAACTGAACAGCAGACAGAAAGTACAGAAAACAGGGAACTGCGAAATAATGCTGGATTTGTGTTACCTGTGACCTTTTACCTGTCTGCAGTGAAATCGGCGTCGACTGGGTATAATCGGCGGCGACTGATGTGATCGGCGTCGACTGGGACTGATCGGCGTCGACTGGATAAGATCAGTGTCCACTGAAGGCAGACTGACCAATCAGGGACTGTGCGATGAGATTCGGGGATTGGAAGGTGAATGTAGTCTGCAAGATGTGCCGAAGATGGAGAGACGCTGAAACAGAGTCACTAGATGATAGATGATGGTGTATGATGTTGATATGATACGGGCAGAGTAACGGTGCTCCTCTCAGGGATTGATTAGGACAGGATCTGCCCTAACTGAGACAATTGATGCTAAAAAGATCTCTCTTTCTTGCAACCTGAATCTTTCTCGCTCTCTGTTCGTGCGTAAGTGCTTTCTTTCGCTCGTTCGTCTCTTTTTCCGGTCCTTCGAACTGAGCCATGGAACTGCTTTTATAATCGGCGCCGCTCCTATAAAATCGGCGCCGACCAAATGGGTCGGCGCCGATCGCGGAGAAGACTCCCGAGATGGCCAAAATTGATCGATTCGAAAAAGACAAGACTTATCCCGACCACGGGAAATATCCCGCTTAGGGAAGATTTAAAAATGGATGTGATACATGGGTAGAATAAATTTGGGGTAGATAAGTGATTAAGATGCATGGGAAGAAGCGTAATTAAATATTTAATTATTTAATTACTCATGGGTAAGATGTGATGTGATGAATTAAATTTAGAGTAAGTGATTAAATCACAAATTGGATAATATCCCAAGGGGATAGTTGGTGACGTGAACGTGCCCCAGGTTACCTAAAACAAATGTGAGGGACACTAAATTGAGAAACCAATTTTAGGTGTCTACATTTTGCCCCTTTTTGTCAAGTAACTTGCGATAAGCAAGGTTATGAGACAAAAACAAGGAGATGGAAAAAGAGAAGAACTTGTGGTGATGTGATCCCCCTCAAACTAGGGATGGGATGGATGATAGAACAGACGATCCCGAGTTTGAAAGAGGTAGATGGAAAATGCAGGATGCCCCAGTCGGATAGCTGGAGTAGAACTGACCATTGAGGACGCATAAAAATAAACACAAGGGCAGCAACCTAAGGAACTCACATTGGTAGGGAAAACTAGCCGGTCTCCTCATGAGACGACGTTAGTGCCTACAGACCCATGAGTGTAAGGAGAACTACAAAATAGTCAGCATCTAGAGAGAGACACATTGGTAGGGAGAACTAGACGGTCGATAAATCAGACGACGTTAGTGCCTACAGACCCGTTTAACTCTAAGCTGCCGAAAGATACGAGTGTCCCATGCAAAGGGAACAAACCCGAAATAGACAATGACATCTAAAAGATGTGCCAAAAGGCAAGATTCAGCACACAACAATGATCAGATAGATGAGAAAGCCAAGCATCAACACTATGGCAAACAGACAGGAAAAATCGGCGGCGACTAAACTAATCGGCGCCGACCAAATCAAGCGGCGTCGACCCAAAAAATCGGCGCCGACCAATCCAGACGCATATAAATATGCGGACGGAAAACGTAAACGATTAATTTGCAACGTGACGATTGATTCAGACAGAGATAGATTTTTGATTTGAACACAATGGAAGCCTCTGGGAGCGGACAGAAGCGCAGGAGGACACGACCTGGGGTAAGTAGTCACTGTTGAACCCACTTTTCTTAGTTTCTTTTTTTTGTTTGATTTTCCATGCGTATGGGAGGCCAGGGTCTGGTTTACGCCTGGCCTCGCAGTCGGCGCCGATTGGTATAATCGGCGTCGATTGGTTTGGATCGGCGTCGATTGGTAGTAATCGGCGCCGACTGGAATGAACGACGCCGATTTGACCAAATCGACGCCGATGGAAAGATTTTTAGCATTTCCTTCTTGTTTTGGATGTTATTGTTTTGGAAGATGAGATTTATGAAAATAAGAGACTAATTATGCTTTTGATGTCGTGGATGCAGGCACGAGAGGCTCTTCATATGAGGGATGCCATCCCTGAGCTATTAGAGACGATCCTTCCTGATGTGACAGATGCAGACTGGCAGCATTTAGAGCGAGCCGGGCTCGGGGGTTTCAGATATTACAGACGAGTGCCACGGGATGTGGAGCTCATGCGGGCATTAGTGCGACGGTGGGACAGCCACACGTGCACATTTTGGTTTAGGACGGGTGAGATGACTATCACCCATGAGGATGTATACAGGATCCTCCGATTACCGATTACGGGGGACCCGATTGAGATCACACCCCGAGAGCAGCAGCAGAGGGCCCTGGTGCGATTGTACAGAGACAGATCAGATGACTCGGAGATAGTATCTGGGGCAGTGAGGATATCCTCACAGTACAGACAGGATAGCCCTCGGAGCAGGCGGATAGCCCTGATTCAGATGGCTATATCTTATTTTGCCTTGCCAGACTCAGGAGGTGGGAGATTCCCATTGCTACTGCTAGACTGCGTGTGCGACATCTTGCAGTACAGACAGATTTTTGCCTTCGCTGATGCCCTGATAGCTCAGATTTACTATGAGCTATGGATGTACACTACTGGTCGGAGGACAGGGATTGACGTTAGCTTTGTGCTCCATTGCTGGGCGTATGAGCACATAGCAGTGATTAGGCCATCCGGGCTTCCGTGGATGCCAGCAGCAGTGGGGGGTGTGGACTATGGATTTCGGAGATGGCGGGCTGACATGGCCGCTGGAGACACAGGTAGATCAGCTGAGTGGTACTCGGAGCGTTTCAGGACGCTTACACCAGATCAGGTTATCTGGAGACCATATCGGGCATTTCCGATATGGGTTGGTCAGGATGCCCACTTGGTAGGATTGAGACGGAGCCGAGTGGTCAGAGGTCGCAGACCAGATATGTGGGAGCGAGTCCCATTCATGCGGATACTGAGGCAGTTTCGGCTTAGTTCAGACAGTGCCGGCCACATATACGCCATATAGGCGGGATAGCAGAGAGACAGATTTGCCGATTTTGATCCCGGCAGACCCATTGCGAGAGGCTCCACCTTCCACGGACAGTGATGATGACGCGGGGGTGGATGAGGGCTATGCAGCGTGGTATGACACAGAGCTTCCATGACATCTCCCGCCCTCTATAGATACTGGTGAGGAGGACATAGCTGCGACACTAGACAGGTTGGAGGGAGAGCATGCCACACTGGTACAGACACATCAGGTAGCTCTGGAGGAGATCAGGGCCTTGACAGAGGAGAGGGATTCCCTGATAGCAGAGAGAGACACCGCTCGCCAGGAGCGAGATACAGCGATTCAGCAGAGGGATCGCTATCTTCGGCACAGGGAGGCCCTTAGGGCCAAGTACGGAGAGACTGGTGCCACATCAGAGTCTGGGACACAGGGCACGGCTCTAGGAGGGGCACCACTAGCAGCGCCAGCAGCCCCAGCAGCACCTTTACGAGCACCGGGTATGGTGAGCCTGAGCACATACCAGTCTCTCCTGGCTGAGGTGAGATATTATGAGGATGCTCTAGCGCAGCATGCCCCAGATGTGCCTCGGTACGGGGCGAGGAGGAGAGGAGCGACAGCTACAGCGAGCGGAGCCTCAGGCGGAGGGAGCACTGGGAGGGACCGAGGTGGGCCGAGACCTCCAGCAGCAGGTGCTTCGAGCTCGATAGGCGGCGGTCAGGAGGGACAGCCGGGTGCAGAGGAGGGTGGAGGAGATAGTGTCCTCCATGCTTCTGATTTCACCATATAGAGACGTGGTAGATTGTGTATTTGTATAGTGATGTAGCCTCGATTGGAAGGCATTGTATAGATGGCTCGATTGGAAGCCACCCATTTTTTTTGTAAAAACACACATGTATATATATAGATTCATCATATTATTGGTCATATGATTGTACTCATGTTTGTAATTTTGATATACATGGATATATGGATATAGAAAAATAGATATGATTAGAGAGATATAGACTGATGGATGATAGAAATAGATGTGATTAGATAGATTGAAATGTGGATAAAATAGATGTGATTGGATAGATATAGACTGATATATGATAGATATAATGTGATTAGATAGATTGATTTAATTTTGATAGATAGATGTGATGTATCTTGGATGGACATAGCTTTTAAATATTTTGATGGATAGATATACAGATGTACTTGATGTATGGATTAGATATAAATAGATGTAATGTACCTTAGATGTACGTATTTTTCGATATTTTGATGGATAGATAGATAAATGTGTTGGATATATGGATGTAATTGTAATGAGAAATGAATACAGATAGGTGTTTTGATAGATAAGATGAACCTAGATAGAAGATAAACTTTGATTGAATTAACATGTGAAATGCCAATTTAACAGGGTTGCAAGACAAAGAAATGGAGAATACTCCTTGCAAGAGTCAAAGATGAAAGTGGAAACAACTGTGACTTAGAAGAGAAGATACTCGGAGAAGAAGAAAAATGATAAGTTGGAATTCCAACCGAACATAGATAAAATCCAGAAAGGGAACCAAAAGACCAAGCATACAAGGCCCTATATAAGATTAAAATAAATCTGACACTAACTAGTCGCAAACCAGATCTAGGATAGAAACGGAAAGAAAAGTAAGTAAGTATCTTGTCGGAACTTATAAGGGACAGAATACATGTCCATAGTGGGGAAATAGGATTCTCCATATGATCGACAAAAGGTCCTAAATCTCAGCTTCATGACTTTGACAGATAAGCAAACTGATCAATGCGGGAAGTTTGCTTGATATGGAAAGACTGATCGATGCGGGAAGTCTTTCAGTGATGCTAAAAAGTGTATAAACTGACTGGAAGGCTGATTGATTACAAGAAGCCTTGAATTTTTCTTTGAGAAACAGCCGTCCTTCAAGGGAGTGGTCTGTATTTTGAATTTTAATGATAGCCATCCTTCGAGGGTATGGTCTATTTTCTTTTTTGATTCACTTGATAATGTATGGATAGCTGTCCTTCAAGGGATCAGTCTATCTTTTTGGATAGCATCTTTTTTTTTTTTTTTTTTTTTTTGAAACTTTTTGGAAGAAGCTGAGTTTAGACCTAGATAGATCAGATGGAGGGGAAGAGAACATAGAAGAACATGCACTCATGACCCGAGTAGATCCGATTAAGATAAGTACTTGGGACAGATGAAGTGGTGATTAAGGTATTCCTACCATGAGGAGGAACATATCCAAAAGAAACGTGCAATGAGTAGAGCCGCGATACTCATATTTAAGGTAAGCGAGGCAATAGGCAGAGAACCACACAATTTCAAATCACCACGAAAGTAGATGACTGGTTATTAGGACGGATGGAAGATCTGAGTTGCGACTAGATTTGTGTAAGATAGATTTTAACAGTAGAAGGGCCGTAGATGCAAGGCATTAAGAGGTTCCGCTTCAGGGATACCATCCATGGAAGATAAACGATAAGCCCCAGACCCATATTTATGAGTGATAATGTAGGGGCCCATCCAGTTGGGAGCAAACTTACCACGTTGACTCCTTTCGAGGGTAGTGACATTTTGATTCTCCTTAAGAACAAGGTCACCAATTTTGAAGTCACGATGTTGCAAGTGCTTGTTGTAAGCACGTTTGACACGCTCGAGATAGACTTGATGATGCTCAAGAGCGTTGAGACGCCGCTCATCTAATAATTCAAGTTGTGCTAGATGATTTTGACGATAATCCTCATCGGAGACAAATTCTCTGAGAGAAACATGGAGAGATGGGATTTGGACCTCCAAAGGAAGGACGGCCTCAGACCCATAGACGAGAGAGAAGGGAGTAGCACCAGTAGGAGTACGAATGCTAGTCTGATAAGCCCAGAGAGCAAAATGGATATGTAAATGCCAATCCGTACCAGCTCGACTAGTTACCTTTGCGAGGACATTACGCAAAGTTTTATTGGACGCTTCGGCTTGACCATTAGCTTGAGGATAGTATGGAGAAGAAAAACTGAGCTTGATATTGAAAGCATTGCAGAGATTCTGCAAATCAGCGTTCTTGAAAGACTTACCATTATCTGTGATTAGCTTGTGTGGAACGCCAAAGCGACAAATGATGTGTTGATAGATGAAATCAACTATGGGCTTAGCCTTTGTTGAAGAAAGGGGGATAGCTTCTACCCACTTAGTAAAGTACTCAGTGGCGGTAATGATAGAATGATGACGTTGTGAAGAACGAGGATTGATGAGACCAATAAGATCGAGACCCCCACTGCGAAAAAGGCCACAAATCCGCCGCAGGTTGCAAAGCCTGACTAGGGATGTGCGTGAGATTGGAATGTTGCTGACACTTGACGCACTTCTTGGTGTATTCAAAACAATCTCGATTAAGAGAAGGCCAATAATATCCCAAACGTAAAATACGCTTGGCTACAGCTAAGCCACTAAAATGTCCACCACAAATACCGTCATGGACCTCCTGAATAGCTTTAGATGATTCATGAGTTTTGAGGCATCGAAGCAAAATACCATCAAAGCCTCGTTTGTAAAGAAGGGCCGCCTAGAATAGTATAGCGGTTGGCGCGTTGAACAAAAGACCTTCTACCATTGGGAGACAGATCTGGAGGAAGGACCGAATGAGATAGATAATCAACTATCTATTGATACCATTCATCCTGAGTATGGGTTGTGACAACATTGATTGGCGTTAGTTGCCCAAGATGAGATGGTTGATCTAATCGTTGCACAATGCATTGCACGAATAAAGGAGCGTGGATGAGACACAATGCATTGCGCGTAATCCAGGAGCGTCTGAGGATCATGTTATAGTGGAATTTTCCTTCGGCTATATAGAAGAGTTCATGGAGCATCTGCTTACCTACTCGGATGGGTAAGACCATAGTACCTAGAGTGACTGCTAGCTGATCGTTAAATGATCGAAGGGCGAAGGGTGGAGGTGACACCACATTCTTTGGTAACTTAAGTTGTTTGAATGTGTGGGAGGAGATGACGTTGAGTGCAGCTCCACTATCGATCATAACACGTTTTAAGGTAGTGTTATTGATTTGGACTGTGATGAAGAGGGGAGCCTCCAAATCTTCTGAAGAAAGATGAGGAATTTCTGAGTCCTCAAAAGAAATGGCGGTCGATGGACCATTCAATCCAACAACCAACTCGAAGGGTTGGGGCTCATCGGAATTTACTGCGATGCGACGCAGATTATCGATTAGAGCCTGGCGATGTTGTGGGGAGGATTGGATGAGGTCAAAAAGAGACATTTTGACCGGAGCTTGGGTGAGTTGCTTCATGACACTCTCCTCAACGGATACGGGAACTTGAGTCCGAGGTGCAGCACGAATGGAGACCTTGGGTCGTGGGGCTGATGAGGAAGGAGACACGCCTTCAGGGGCTGCAGAAATGACAACCCGTGGTCTAGATGTTGAAGATGAAGATGGGTTATGATAACGTTGGGTTCTAGTGGCGATATGGATCATGTCAATTTGAGAGGGTGGAAGATCAGGCGGCGTGGAACCACTAGAGGTCTGAATGGATGGTTGAGGTTTGGATGAGGCTAGGGTGACAGGAGGTACTTGTTCCTCCTCCTCCAGCAAAAGGTCACTTTCTTCCAGAAGGTTCTTGATAACGGCTTGGAGAGCTTTACATCCCTCAGTATCATGACCCGGAGTACGGTGGTAGGCACAAATCAAATCAGAGTTAAACCAAGCAGGTTTCACTCCTTTCGGGTTATATGGTTTAATCGGAGGAAGGGTTATAGATGAAGATTGGATAAGTTGATGAAGGATTTCGGTGTAAAATCCGGTAGATGGAGATGAGGATAGAGATGATGCGGATGGTTCTTGTACATTAACCGACTGCCGAGGTAAAAGAACTTGCATGTTAGGTTTAACAGTTTTATTAGGGATCCTCTTATTTGTTTGGACATTTGGAGGAACAGTCTTGGGTGCTTGGGATGGGAGTAGATGAGACATGATTGACTTTGGTGGAGGGGGAGCCCCTAAGATAGATTTTGAGGAGGATGGAGATGTGACAGATTTTGCGGTCTTTGGAGACAAAGGGGGTTGCTTAGTCGGATTTACGGATGATTTGGATAATATTGATTCGGATGAGGAAGAAGTCCTCAAGGTAGGTGTAATAGGAGGAATATAGGGTGCTTTGGTTGTTGGTACCGAAGATGAGGATCTTGATGGAAGAGGTGGCATCTTTTTGGTAGGTAAGTCTACTTTTAGGGGTGTTGATGAAGAAGAAGATGATGACTTTGATGGATGTGTAGAAGAAGACGCCTTCTCAACGGGCAAATCCAATCGTTTATGAGGCGTGGAGAGAGATTTTTGTGGAAGAGCACCAAGGGTCTTGATGGTTCGAAATATGGGTTTTCCCTTTTCAGGGATGGTGACAACTTCCACGGCATAAGGTGACTGTAACCTTTTCGGAGGAAGCGAGTGGGGAGGTACTGATGGTGTAGTGTTAGATTTTGGTTGTCGCGGTTTAGGTTGAGGAATCGAGTGTACAGGTGTTGGTGTTACTTCTTTTGATTTTTCCTTAATAGGTGAAGTAACACTATTGATGGGAGAAGGGAGTGATGAAGAAGGAGTGCCTTGCGGAGGGAGAACTTCTGATGTAGTTGGAAAAGAGATAGGAAGGGTCAAGATCGAAGACACTTCCGTCGAAGTCGGCACAATTATGGGTACATTCACCAAAGGCATAGTTGCGGCGGGAATGGGAGCAACGGAAGTAGATGTGTCCGTAGTGGAAACTCGAAGGGATGTGATTGCCTCGAGCATTGAAAGAATGTCTGATGATGAGACAGATGCGGATGACACTGTCTCAGGGATAGATGGAAGGTCAGACAAAGGAGCGGAGAGAGATGACTCCGTGCTTAGTAATGTGGGGATATTCAAAGACGGGTTGTCTGAAGATATTGGAACTCCCGTGATTGATGAAGAGGAAGGAGGATCTGATTCGATTGATGTGTTTGCAGATGATGTGGTTTTAGAGACGGATTCTTCAGTGGAGATGAAATTGATAGTGTGGGTGTTTGGTTTTTGAGATTCTGAAGAATTATGATTTGGGGCATGATTGGGGAAAGGTTGTTTAAAAACGTCCAGTGCTTGATTTGGGGGAGCATTCGGATTATCCAGGATGAGCTCGCCTTTGTCAATGAATTTTTGGACAAGATTTTTGAAAGTCTGACATCGTTCGATGTCATGACCTTTGGTTCTGTGATAATGACAGAAATCGTTTTCCCTATACCAGAAAGGACGTTCTCGACTTTCATCAATATCCCTAATGGGTGGAAGTTCGATCATGCGAACTTCCAACATTTTTTCTAAGATAGAGGCATATGATTCCCCCAAGGGAGCAAAGGATCGTGAAGATGAAGGCCCTTTTCGAGTAGATGAAGGGTCTCTTCGTGATGGTTGATTAGGAGTACTATCGGTTCTTGGTGTTTTTAATACGATAGCATTTGTGGACCCTTGATTCTTATCTTTAGGAGGGAAAGAATTTGGTTTGGTAAAGCGAGAGAAATCTGGTTTAGATTTGGAGCGAAGTTTTAGCTTCCCTTGTTCAATGGCGCGAGATTCAAGTTTGCGTGCCATTGTAAAGGCCTCTTCAAAGGTATGAAAAGTTTGGATCCTTAGAGTGGAAGAAATGTGATTAGCACAAGATCGGGTGAACAACTCGATTTGTTGGGATTGAGGAAGGGAGAAAGACAATTGGTTGATTATCCCTCTCCAACGAGTGACAAAGTCTGCTATAGACTCATCGTCGAATTGGCGAATGTTATAAAGATCTGTGATCGAGATCTTATGCGCGATATTTATTGAGAAGTTTTCAACAAACATCTGGGCCAATTGAGAGAAAGAAAACAAAGAATGTTGAGGGATGTTATTGTACCAGTCCAAAGCGGGACCCGCTAGAGACATAGGAAAGGTACGGAGCATGAGTTCCTGGTCCTGGACGATAAGGTAGCAAGCATGTTTGAATGCTCGCAGATGTTGTTGAGGGTCTTCCCGACTATGAAATTTTGAGAATTTGGGAAGTTCCCATTGGGGAGGATAAGGCTTAAAAGCCACCGAAGGATGAATGGGTTCATTGCACACTTCTTCAAAGGAGTATGAAGGACGGGCTCCTTTTGTGGAGGCTTCCAAGTCTGCAATTTTCTTGAAGAGAATTTGAACTACGTCGGATTGGGGAGGAGGTACATTGGTATGTCCTACATAAGAAGCAAGTGGTGGATGTTGTTGAGGTGTCAATGGGGGATTGATTTGTTGATTGGTGGGATGGTAAGAGGAATAACCAGGTGTTTTGGGTGACGCCTGGTGAGGTATTTGTTGTGAGGTAGCTTGCGTATAGGCAGGCTGTGAGATAATAAGTGGTTGAGAAAATATAGGTTGGGTGACGGATGGAGCCTGTGATTGGTGGACTCCTATGTTTGTTGATTGAATAGGGACAGATTGAGGAATATGGGTGTTGGTTAGATTGGACATGTTGGGGAACAAGACCTGAAAGGGGCCTTCTACCGCCGAATTTGGTACCAAGGGTGCTGATACTAGGGGATGGGCGAAGGTCACAGTTGCTGGAATATTGGAAGAAAGATTGACCGGAGGACGAGAAGTAGGAACCAATTGACTAGCCGAAGGGGGTTGGCTCATGAAGAGGTACTGACCTTGAGACACAATAGAGGGCATAGATGAATTAACAGCGATATGCGGGTGCACAGACGCACTCGTTATCGCCAAGGCAGAAGACCTCTCAAAGGTAGGTTGAGGAATAGTTGAGGTAACTGCAGTGTTAGGAATAGGTAAGGCAATTTGAGAACTAGTCAACATGGTTGGTGGAAGAGAAAAAGGAGGCACAAGAACCTCCCCCTTTTCCGTGGCTCGAGACGGGAGAGAGGATGAAAACTGTTCTACATAGGCCTGGGATGAACCACGAGGATAATCGTACACTTGTTGGATTGGTGGTCCTTGATCAGATATTCGAATGGACTTGTGTACTAGGTAGTCCATGAGGGCTACCGGATTGCGATCAAGGAGAGCCTGAAATTCAGGATCCCCGCGAGGAATAGACTCCAAGTCAGAAGATATTTCTGATGGACTAGGAGAAGCTGGACGTGATGGGATTGTTTTGGCTTGATGGAAAGGATTATACGACCATGAGGGGGAACCCACTAACAGTGGTCCCGAGGAAGATTGGAGGGGTGCCGAAACATCCACGCTGGTGGTGATTTCGGAGGAAGAAGGAACCTGTTGGGCCATTTTCCTAGATTGTGACCGGGTGATAACCGTCATAAGCAAGCAAGAAAGAAGATTGTCCTAGCTAATGCACAAACAATTCAAGCAGCGCAAGTGATTATCTCCTTTAAATTTTGATGCTTTTAAGAAAAGAAAATGTTAGGGAAGGCTTTTTAGAACAGGAACTACTCAGATAGCCAAACTAAGGATGGTTTGGGTAATGTGTGGTGAGGAGTCCCGAAGGCACTTCAGTAAAAGACCGGTACGTGGCTTGATATAGGGGCCTACCCCCGCACTTCACACACCGCTGCGATAAGGGAGTCGGGTGCTTTGCCAATATATACCAAAATCTTCCGTGAATTTATAGCGCGGCCTGAGTACCGCGTAGGCTCTTCCTCTTGGATATCACTTCCAAGTAGGCGAGGCCAGGGAAGGAGTTTTGTTTAGATGCTTTATACCTAGTGATTTTGGCTTTTTGTGCAAGGGTGAAAAATAAAAATCAAATAGTGTCACTACCGATTTTGATCAATTCTCCAACCTAATTAAGACTAGGTGAAAGAGCATGCAGCAATGACAAAGAAAAGGTTCTTTTTAAGCACTTAAAACGAAATGTTTGATTTCGATGAAGACAAGTCAAACAAATTCTTTCCCAAATGCGATTAAGTTCTTTTTAAGCACCAAAGATTGAAGTGTTTGTATGTGATAGACAACCAACAAAGAAATCCTAAAAAGGAGAAAACACTGAAAAAGAGGAATACTTGTAGGTTTAGCTCTCCAAGGTGTGTGGACTTCAAAAAGTGCATTGTTGAGCTCTTCCCCTCGAACAATCCCACGAGCAAGCAAAGTGTTCCGCAAGAAAAGATCAAGCAAACAACAAACAAGATCCGGAAAGATACATCCAGATAATGGTGAAACAAAAAAATTTCTAAAAATAGAAAAATTTCCAGATAATGATTTCGCCTAAAAAGCAAGATTGAAATGATGAACAGAAATGCTCAAATAGGACCGATAGAAATCAGTGAAGAAAAGGAACAAAGTTCAAAACTAGAAAAGAAATGAACTTACCAATAAGGGACTTTGGTTCAAGTCCCACCGGGCGTGCCAGAATGTAGATCAAGAATTTCACGCTTGTTACCTGTCCAAGTTAATGTACTAAACTAAACACAAAAACCCTGAAAAACTCCAATGAAATCGATACCTGATGAAGATGTAGACGGATGAGGAAGCTGATGTAGACAAGACGGGCGCACACGAGCAATTTACACAATAGCTCCGAATAACCTAAAAAACACCGATGCTTGACAGAAAAAGACCACGTTAAAAGATATTTAAGTGGACTGCCCAAGAAGCGGGTCCGAGAAGCGATGAGCTTCCTCGACGGATGTCAGTCCACGTTTTCAATAAAGAAAAGAAGCATACATGATAAAAGATATAAATAAAGACTAGATTTTCTGATTGCAGTAATAAAACAGAAACTGAACAGCAGACAGAAAGTAGAGAAAACAGGGAACTGCGAAATAATACTGGATTTGTGTTACCTGTGACCTTTTACCTATCTGCAGTGAAATCGGCGTCGACTGGGTATAATCGGCGGCGACTGATGTGATCGGCATCGACTGTGACTAATCGGCGTCGACTGGATAAGATCAGTGTCCACTGAAGGCAGACTGACCAATCAGGGACTGTGCGATGAGATTCGGGGATTGGAAGGTGAATGTAGTCTGCAAGATGTGCCGAAGATGGAGAGACGCTGAAACAGAGTCACTAGATGATAGATGGTGGTGTATGATGTTGATATGATACGGGCAGAGTAACAGTGCTCCTCTCAAGGATTGATTAGGATAGGATCTGCCCTAACTGAGACAATTGATGCTAAAAAGATCTCTCTTTCTTGCAACCTGAATCTTTCTCGCTCTCTGTTCGTGCGTAAGTGCTTTCTTTCGCTCGTTCGTCTCTTTTTCCGGTCCTTCGAACTGAGCCATGGACCTGCTTTTATAATCGGCGCCGCTCCTATAAAATCGGCGCCGACCAAATGGGTCGGCGCCGATCGCGGAGAAGACTCCCGAGATGGCCAAAATTGATCGATTCGAAAAAGACAAGACTTATCCCGACCACGGGAAATATCCCGCTTAGGGAAGATTTAAAAATGGATGTGATACATGGGTAGAATAAATTTGGGGTAGATAAGTGATTAAGATGCATGGGAAGAAGCGTAATTAAATATTTAATTATTTAATTACTCATGGGTAAGATGTGATGTGATGAATTAAATTTAGAGTAAGTGATTAAATCACAAATTGGATAATATCCCAAGGGGATAGTTGGTGACGTGAACGTGCCCCAGGTTACCTAAAAAAAATGTGAGGGACACTAAATTGAGAAACCAATTTTAGGTGTCTACACTAACTTTCACACACTCACACTAGATCTCAATGAGACACATGACTTATATATGGCTTGGTGATTTTTAACCCTTGTTCAACTACTATTTTAGCTCACTCATTATCTCATGATTTGTACCTTTCTGGATCATCATGTGATCACCTAAAATATTATTTGAAACCATGTCAATCTCATCCACCATAGCTATCATATTTCATCAATCCATCCACATCATGTACACACTTTCATTCCACTTCATTTGAATTGAACATTAATGTGCATTTGTTGCTTACTACACATTTTTTTGGATAACCACTTTTTTCGATTCATTTACCTTGCAATCATCACTCATCACTATTAGGCTAGGGAAATTCTACTCTTGCACTCTATAACTTGTATATAATCTTGTACTTGTCACATATCACTTTTTAATTTACACATGGCTAGGGAAATACTATCATTTCTTCCCCTCATCGTGTCTATTTCGAAGGACATAATCTATCATTTATCAATTGCCACTTTTCATACCGCATATGTTGGGACAACTTGTGGCTAAAAAATATTCACTTTAGGGGTGATAACATATCAAACCCTTCTCGTCAAATCGTATGACAATTAATTGTCACATGTCTTAGTCAACTAACTAAATAGTCTATACCTCACAAAATAAATTTATTGATTCCTTCACAAACTCCAGTTAAAGTGGTCCATTGATCGCATTTCCAAGTTCACACCTATCCAATCAACCATAAAAGCCTATGTGTATAGAAATGCATGTACAAAAATCATTATCATAGGGATCTGACTGAGGCAGGTCCTCTAACCACTAAAAACAACTAAAATTTTTCAAGTGTGCTTGTGTGCAGGTTTAGATTCAGGTCTGAAAGATTTTTATCAACTTTATTCAATGAAAGAAACTACAATTATCCCTCTTTTCACAATGACATCCTAAGCCCATATTGTTTTTCTATTAACTAATGCATCTTGTAAGTTATCTAAATCTATGCATACGTTTTGGCGACCATGGTGGGACCATTTTGGTTGTGGGTAAATATTTTTATTTTTCTAAATCTAACAAGTGTTTTTCTTAAGGTTTATTCTAGGTTTGTTTTTATCCTTTTTCTAACATTTGGTTCTTGCAGATCTGCTAAAAATCTAAAAAGATAAAGAAAAAAATCAGGTTGCACGCAAGTCGCAATTGCGACTGGGTTGTGATTTCTAGCACACAAAAAAAGAAAAATATTAAAATTTGGTTGTAGGGCAGTTACAAATCTGATTTTTTTGTAACTTTGTTTCTGCAAAAACTTAAAAACACATTTATTTTTCTTAAAGGAATGAACTACACATTTTATTGCAAGTTTGGATAAGGGCAAATACCCATCTGCATAACTGTGGGAAGTGCATGGCCATAAGCCAAGAAAATCATTCTGAGGAGTACCACAGAAACCCAAAATTAGTTAGCATGTTGAGGGAACTAGCCAACGAAATGGGTATGCCCACCTACCTGACTAGTACACCCGTGGGATTAGAGCCAAGGTTATCCTTAGTTATGGCCACAATTTGATTAATTAAGTGGAGTAAAATTAAGCTTGGTTAATCAATGAGGTAAAGTAAAGTCAACAAATAGAAATTTCTAGTGTACCATGCTTGTTTGGGTAATCCTTGGTATTTAGGGAGAGAAATTTTTATAGGAAGTCAATCAGACGAAGCCCCTTTACTTTACCTTGAGATAAACAAATAACATTGTTTGTCAGTCACCCCTGTGACTATTTTTGTTCTTCACAGACCCTTCTGATCTGTAAACTCTTCAACTTAGGAATTATCCACATAAACACAAATAAACGTTGATTCTCTACTTTCTATTAGAAAATGACAGAGATAGCTAGTGAATGAATCATGCTTATGCTTAGAATCCATAATTGCAGGAAAGGAAAGAATTTAACATCATACACACCAACAAATTTTATCCTGGAAACCTCCAGAGGAGGAAAAACTAGTCAGGAAGGGAAATTGCTCTTTCTTCCCACTTTTATTGACCAATTCAAAAATAACAAGTACATAAATTACAATAAGCATGAAAGAGAAGTAGCTAATATCTCACATTCCTCCCAAATGCTTGTTTGTTATGTCTCAACACTCCTTTCTTCTGCAAAACACAATTCCAGCACTAGGAACTTCTTGCTCACTTGATTTCATGCTTCGATGATCCTATTCTCTTCTATAAACATGTATTTATAGTCTTTATCATGTCCTCCCATGCACTGAATGATGGGAGTGGTCATGGAGGAGGAGAGACACCAACAATCGTCCAAATTCTGGGCAGTTCGTTACATATTTTTGTTTTCTGTTTGAAAGAGCCAGGACCGCCACCCAATGTAGACCTATGGTCCCAGGACCACCACCCTAGTTGGGTGGCGGTTCTGTAACCAATGCTCTATACAGAGCAGCGATCCTGTTACTAAAAAGGCAGAACTTCTGTGTTTTCATTTTTCCTTCTTCATGTTGACTGTTTTGATGAATTAGATTCATTTTGGATCCCTATGGATCACACTTCCCCTACTTACAAGTATTGTGGTTCCAAAAAAGCTTAGTGGGGGAGTAGATGAGGAAATAATTCCCTCACTTACTCCTTTGAGTACCACCGGGCCTGCCTTGGTGTCTTTCCTTTTAGTACAATCTGTCAAGACTCATGCGGACCTCTCCTAATCTCTCTCACCTTCTGCTGCAACACTACATCCTCCTCCAATTTTCCTCGTGAGTCCAAGACACAATCCTCAATGGAAGGTAGCAACTTTAGTCCTTCATCTTCATCTACCATGGATGGCTCATATAGGTGCAAGTTCTCACAGTTTACTACCGAGTACATCCTCATAAATGGTGGCAAGTCAAGTCGAAAAGCATTGTCTCTAACTTACTCCAATATGGTGAAGGGCCCATATCGTAGTGGCTTGAGTTTCCAAGCTTGACCTTGTAATATCTCCTTGCTCAAGTAAAGCCAAACTCTATCTCCAACATGTAGCTTATGTTCCCTCCTATGTTGATCATGCCTAGCTTTGTACTTGGCTTGAGATTTCTCTAGTTGTTCTTTGACTTTGAGATGGATTTTTCGGATCCTCTCAATGAATTTGTTTTCTCTAGTCACCTTTTTGTCGCGTGCCTCCTCCTCATCTTGCTACCCAACTGCTATATCTAGCAGATTTGTAGGTAGATATCCCAAGCATGCTTCAAATGGTGACTTCATAGTGGATGTGTGTACTTCTCAGTTATAGGATTGTTGAATGTATGCTAAGGACTCATCCCAAGTCCTTGGATATTTGCTATTATACCTTCTGATCAGTTGTACCAAGGTCTTGTTTACCACCTTTATCTGTCCATCTGTCTGTGGATGGAAAGTTGTGCTCCTCTGTAATCTAGTGTCCATCTTGTCCCACAAAGTACTCCAAAACTTCCCCAAGAACCTGGAATCCCTGTCAGAAACAATAGACTTTGGAAAACCAAAATGCACCCATACATTAGCAAGGAAAAGATCTGTTGCCTCATCTGCTTTCATTGTCTTTTTACATTCCATAAGAATACACATCTTACTAAATCTATCAATAACAACATATAGATAGTCATGTCCATGTTTAGACATAGGTATTCCTCCTACAAAATCCATACAAATTTCCTCCCACGGACGAGTAGGTACTGGAAAAGGCATATACAAACCCTCCTTCCTAGTCTTAGGCTTGCTAGTACAACAAAGTTTACATCCACGTATAAATTTTGATACTTCTTCTTGCATATTGGGCCAATACACGTACCTTTGCAAGTGGGCTAGGGTCTTACCAACACTGAAATGTCCTGCTACTTTCGAGATATGTGCTTCCCTCATCAATAGAATTCTTTCTTATTTTGACACACAAAGCTTCCTCTATCGATAGAGCATCCCATCTTTGAGATAAAAATCTTCAGTCCATTTCCTTTTAGCCCGTTGGGACTACAACTACTGAAATGTTACCCCAAAGTCTTTGTCCTGGGAATATGCCTCTCTGTAAGCTTCCTTCATGAAGGGCTCGATCTTAGAGATAATGGCCAAACATGAAAATTTCTCCTATGTGGGTCGCCTAGACAACATGTTTTTCACCAAGTTTGTACTACCCTTCTTGTATTTGATCACCAGATGGAACTACTGAAGGAACCCCATCCATTTGTAGTGCCTTTTCTATTGTAATTTAGACTGTGCTTGCAAATACTGGAGAGGTTTGTGGTCAGTGTGCACAATAGTTTCTTTACCCAACAAATAATGCTTCCATTTTTTAATTTCCTGAACTAGTGCATACATTTTCTTATCATATAATGAATATCCTTTAACTATTGAAGTGAAAGTTTCAAAATGATAGCATACCGGTTTACCTCCTTGAAGCAACATTGTGCCCATGGCGTAATCACAGACATCTGTCTCTCACAAATTAGGAAGAGAAAGTACTGGAGCATGACTAATCTTGTATTCTAATAACTCAAAGGATTTTTCTTATTCCTTACCCCAATCAAAACCCTTACTCTTTGTGGCCACTGTGTGTAGAGGTGTTGCAATTGTGGAGAAGCCCAGAATGAACTTCCACATGTACTATACTTCTCTCACAAAACTCCTAGTTTATGTGGCTCATGTTGGTGTTGGCTAGTTAGTAATGGCTTCCACTTTCTTTGGATCCACTTGTAGCTCTCCTCCTCCAACCACGTGCTCAAGATAGACAAGTGATTGTTTGGAAAACTCACATTTCTTCATATTACAAAGCAGTTGTTTCTCCCTGAGAACTTGCAAGACTTGTTGTAAATGGGTTAGATGTTCTTCCCATGTGACACTAAAAATTAGAATATCATCTAGTATACAATGACATATGAATCTATGAAATCCCGCAATACATCATTCATCAATCTCATACATTTAGCGGGTGCATTGCATAACCCAAAAGGAAGTACTAACCATTCATACAAACCATGTTTTGTTTTGAAGGCAGTCCTCCATATATCCTCCTCCTTCATTCTAACTTGGTGATAACCAGACTTGAGATCCAACTTCGTGAAGAATTTGGCATGTTGAAGTTGGTCCAAGAGATCATCTATGCGGGGAAGTGGATATTTGTTCTTTATGGTGATCTTGTTCAAAGTGCGGTAGTCGATGTACAATCTCCATGAACCATCCTTCTTCGGCACCATCACAATAGGTGAACCACATGGTGAGGTGCTCAGATGTATCACCCCTTGGTCTAGTAGTTCCTGGAGTTGTTTCTTTACTTCAATACTCTTAAGCAAGGATTGCTTATATAACCCGATGTTCGGTAGATGGGACTCTGGCAATAGCTGAATCTCATGTCGTACTTCTCGTTTTGGTGGTAACCCACTAGGAGCCTGAGAAACTTCCTAAAAGGACTGAAAAATACTATCCAAATCATGCTTTCCATGGTTAGAAATCTCTAAAACTTCTACCCCATCTTGTTTATCTTTTAACAAAAGTAAACAAAACTTAGTATGATTTGCCTAAATAAGTATTTTTGCTTGGTTAGCACTCACCATAGTAACTTGTGTCTTACCCTAGTGGGCTCGGATGTTGTATTTGATCCCTTCCTTGACCCATCTATACTGGTTTTCCCTTCTCATGAATATAACATCCCTGATAAACAAGTAAGGACTCCCGAATACAACATCAAAAGCATCAAGTGGAATAACGCCAGCTTCCAAAACATCAATATACTGGGAATTTATCCCAAACTTGACCTTACATCTTGTTGTTACCTGAATTTCAACACCCTTCTTCACCCAACCCAAAGGATAAGGGTGTGGATGCTCGTAAGTCTTGAGACCAAGCTTCTTTACAACTGCTTTAGAAATCAAGTTAGACTGAGAGCCGGTATCAACCAAAGCATTTACCTTAGTTCTCTTGATCTGGATTTTGATATGGAATAGTCTACTCATCCCCTCTTCCTGGTTGTCCATGTTGTGGTCGTGCATCCAAGCCTTTTGTCTACATCAAAGTCATCTTTGATTTCCACCTCCCCTTTTGTTCTTACAGCTTTCATGGACTTCTTCGAGTCCTTGGTTCGGTTCTTCGGATGCAACTCCAGATGTAAATTCCAACATGTAGCATCAATATGACTATTAATATCATAGTTCTTATGAAAATTCTTTGGATCTTTACAAGTATTTAAAGTAGTGGCAGCTTGTTTACGTTTCACTTTCCACTTACCCTTATTACTTGTTTACCCATACTCTTTTTCTGTTGATTTGTTGACTACTTTTCCCTCGGCTCTGCTTCCCCTTCCTTTTTTTCATCATCTATGTAGTATGCTTGTACACATGCCTCATTGAGATATTTGGGCTTGATAGAGATCACTTTTCTTTGAAGGTGAGTGTGAATTCCTCCCAAGTACTTAGTCAAAAAATGCTCATCCTCCAAATCCATATTTAGCAACATGACCTACCTCTGAAACTCCGTAGTATAGTCCTGCACACTTTGACCACTGCCTTGTCTAAAATGCTATCATTTAATCATTTGGTCAGTCTTGTGGCTAATAGAATAGAAGTTAGCTCTAAGTAATTCTTTAAACTCTTATCAAGATTTCACAATAGGATGCTTCTTCTTTTTGCAAGTGGTTAGATGGGTTTCCCACCAAACCAAAGCATGTCCATCCATTT
The DNA here is from genome assembly GCA_019776745.2 of Taxus chinensis. Classification (NCBI taxonomy): domain Eukaryota; kingdom Viridiplantae; phylum Streptophyta; class Pinopsida; order Cupressales; family Taxaceae; genus Taxus; species Taxus chinensis. Next base: position 782,832,444 of record CM034148.1, on the reverse strand, counting down.
TGAGACATGCAAAGGTGATCCTCTGTGCCTCAGTGACATTATGGACGCTAAAGTAGACTTTTAACTGTTTTAACCATTTATCAAGAAACTCCACATCTACTTTTCCTTTAAAGCTTTTAATATCAACTTTCATCTCAACTTTAAAAGGAGTATGATCAAATTTTACCTTTTCTCTTGTGTTTGAAATATCTTCTTCATGCTTTTCCCCATTACTTTCCTCATGGTGGCTCCTTCCTATGCCAAACTTTTCAACTAAGCCCCGAACCACTGATTCCATGGAGTCTTGTTTGACATAAGTTGTCTTCTAAAAATCAGAAAGCTCTTCTTGCCTTCTAAACATCCTATCCATCATGGTCTCTAACATCTTGATTCTACGGACCAAGTTCTCTTCCTCCATTTGTCCTTGAATTCTCTATTTCCACTTCTTTATAGAAATTTCTGGATCGCAAGGTAAAGCCTCTTCACCTTTAGATCTCGTCACTATCATACAAATCCAAGAACGAATACCACAGTCCTGTATAATTGTTAGCTCTGATACCAAAATGATCTATAAACTCTTCAACTTAGGAATTATCAATAGAAACACAAATAAATGTTGATGTTCTACTTTCTATTAGAAAATGACAGAGATAGCTAGTGAATGAATTATGCTTATGCTTATGCTTAGAATCCAAAATTGCAGGAAAGGAAAGAATTTAAGCTCATACACACCAACAAATTTTATCCTGGAAACCTCCAGAGGAGGAAAAACTAGTCGGGAAGGACAATTGCTCTTTCTTCCCACTTTTATTGGCCAATTCAAAAATAACCAGTATAGAAATTACAATAATTATGAAAGAGAAGTAGATAATATCTCACACTTCCTCCCAAATACTTGTTTGCTCTGTCTCAACACTCTTTTCTTCTACAAAACACAATTCCAGCACTAAGAACTTCTTTCTCACTTGCTTTCATGCTTTAATGATCCTATTCTCTTCTACAAACATGTATTTATAGCCTCTTCCATGTCCTCCCGTGCACCAGAGGATGGGAAAGGTCATTGAGGAGAAGAGACATGAACAACCGTCCAAATTATGGGTTGTTTGTTTCATATTTTTGTTTTCTATCTAAAAGAGCCAGGTCCGCCGCCCAATGCAGACCGGCGGTCCCAGGACCGCCACCCTGGTTGGGCGGTGGTTCTGTAACCGCCGCTCTGCACATAGCGGCGATCCTATTACTAAAAAGACAAAACCTCCGTGTTTTCATTTTTCCTTCTTTTTGCTGACTGTTTTGATGAAGTAGATTCATTTTGGATCCCTATGGACCACCTTCTCACATTGTCGTATATATTTCTGCCATCTACTATGAGTTATTATTTTCCTAGTATCAGTCACAAGTGTGATTGTACTATGTTTCTTCATCACATATTCTCGTGAGATTCAGTTACAATTGTGAATGACTTGTATTCTTCCAAATCAATTAGTCTGCATTCTATCTTGATCCTTGATTTCTTCCCAGAGTCAATTACAACTATAACTGACCTACAATCTTTCAACTCATCTATTATGTCTTGATTCCATAGTCATCATAATGTCAGTTACAAATGTTATTGACATGTTATGATTCACCCCACTCACATATTCTATGTCACTTTTAATTCTTGATTTATCCCTGGCGTAATCGCAACTACAACTGAGTTGTGATTTTCAATTTTCTTCTGATCATTACATCCTCAGTTTTTTATCATCCATGTCACAAATTAATTTCCTTGGGGCTACTTGAGTTTATCATTGCATGAAACTACTACCTAAACATGCTCATATAGTCCTCCTCATACCATGGACCGATCATCCCATTCACATGATGACATCTTTAGCCACAGGAGATTAGTGGGAGATTTCGAAGAAAATCCTACATTTATTGCTCCTCTTCCCCCAGATGATCCATAAACTAACACTGATCTCATATTTAAATAGTTTATTAAAACAGATAGTTATAAATAATCATTTTCCCCAAAATTAATGAATAGGAATTGATTAAAAAAATCTGATCGAAACTATTTTAAATGTGTTTTAAAACTGAATCAAAACTAATTACAACTCATTTGTTTCCAGTTGCACATTCAAACTAATAAAATGCAATTTTTGGAAAATGTTGCAAAAGTGTGATTATTGCATCAAAATCATTTATTTACTAATTTAAATATGCACTAAAATTAGAAAAATATTGATGCAAAACTGAAACACACAACAACAATGTGATAAAAGAAGTTCATCGGTTGGCTATGTCTCTAGGATTTCTAAAAATATAATTTGATCCATTAAAATATCATTTGCAAGTACAAACAATAATCTCACAAATAAAAATGAACCTTAAACTTGCAAATCTAGATGAAAAATAGATGTGAAGACTCTAAACCCTGTAAGCAAACTCATCCAAATACATATGTGACTCTGCGAGGCTTCCGACGAGGTTCACCGTCAAATTGAGAGCAAAAAATCTTCAAAGGGGAAATGAACATCAACTCTCAGAATTAGAATAGGCTCAGGGTGATCGTCTCAGAATTTTGAACAAATTTCCATACTTGTCAAAATATTGAAAATACCTCTAAATGGGATAAAAATTTCCAAATATCCAATCCGCTCCTTTACACAATATATTACAGATCAAATAGTGCAAATATCAAATTATATTATTTCACAAGCAATGGTGCATTGGTTAAAACCTTATCCTTTTGCTCTACAGGTCATGGGTTTGAATCCCCCAAAGCACCGTTGGTTGTGTTTAAGGATGGGAATAATCCCATATGTGGTGAGCTAAGGATGTGTTAAGCCTTTAAAAATCATGTGCATGTCACGTTTAATCATGGATTCGGCTACATCCCACTCGATTTTACTTAATATGGGGGAAACTCCCCATCAAACTTGGTTGGTTGGTGTTGGGAAGAGGCAAGCTTTCCTGGCTCGACCTGTGACTCGAGTGAGTTGGGCTGCTCAGACGAGTTGATAGTTATGTGTAGCAGCTCGACCGCAATTATATTGAGTATTTAAGTTGGCATGAGATACAGGTACCAGGTGGTAGCTTAGAGTATGAAATGTTGGCTTTACCCATAAAGTGCCACTTGTCCTCCTTCGAGCCTATTATGTGTCAACTGGAAAATGCACCAAAATAACATAGAGCAAAAATGGAAAAGTGAATACCACCAATAGTAATACAACTGCCAAGTATCCTTCTGAAACAAGAGTAGACCCCACTGTTGAAACCAAAAATTTTTACACACCTGTCGAAGACCGGAGTATGAAAATGTAACCATTATTTTTCCGTGCTCTACTTGCACACTACCACTTGTCGACTTCTGATAGGTCGATCGACTATTCATTGTGCTTTGTCGGGGTACCAACACGTCATCTACTCTATTAATCATGCATGGGTTGTATCTTGCGCCTATGGTATCCATTTTAACTAGTTCAAAAAATGACTGGAAGCTTACTCTGAAATCTTCTATAAGAAATAGGTACTAAGAAATTTTGGAAACCTCTATTTCACTTGAAATTACCTCCAGATCACTCCTCCTAATTAGGAAGGATTTTGGTCTCCAAAAGTCTAATTCCCCAAACTGAAACTGAATATACGAAGGTACTTGCCACCACCTCTCCGTAAGGTTTCCATTCTTCTTCTCTACCCAAAACATATCTCTTGCACAACAAAAACATACAGGATAAAATAACATTGAAGATAAAAATTATTGCAAGTTATCCAATGCCATCACCAAAAAATGGATTAGTATATGATAGACAACAAAACATTTCTCAGCAAGTGTCCAATTAAATCCTTTGATTCGGCCAATAACTATAATGTTACAATCTCACACAAAATAGATTAGTATAAAATAGATAACACAAACCATACAACAAGTTATCCAACTAACCCTGTGAAACTGTCAAATCACTGCAAAATATCACATGAAATAGATCAGTTATGTAATAGACTACACAATGCCTTACAAAGAGGCAAGAGTCAAACTGAATCCATGTGAAACTGGCTAGTGAAAATAAAATATCTATCCCCACATTTTGTGCAGCAAATAGGATAGAAAAAAATATGTCTTCTGCCTAATGTTACATTTAAAAATGGTGATATTGGCCACCAATGCAATTATCAAACATAATGTGCCCAAATGTGGGTCTTATAAATATGCATCCAGAATACATATATAAAATAAGTTTTATGAAAATATCCTAATTTTTACATATAACATAGATGCAATTGATACATCTTGAAAAACAACATTTCTAAATGCAAGTATCAAATAGGCACACTGTAACATGCCCAAAACCACCTGAGTAAACTCTTATAAAAAACTCCAAGCTGAAAATATGAGTTAAAATCCTTTACCAAAATGTATCAAGAAACTCAAAATCTTGTTCAAGAGTTAAAAATTGAAGTTTATCAAATCCAAAAACATGAGAAGATAATCTAAGCATGATAAACTTGTCACAAATTTCTTCTCATTAGGAAACTTCAAATTATGCTTTGATTACTTAACCCAAAAAATGCAAGGAAAAGTATGCAACATATGTATAAATGGATTTGTAAATGTTTCCCATGTATGGGTCTTATAAACGTGCAAGATGTCCCCACATATATATATGTGTGTAAAAATACTTTTTTCATGCTTTGGGTTTTACCAAATGCATTAATGCTTGATATATGGAAAGGAAAACTTCAAGGGAATGAAATAGATGTCATATATATCCTGAAAATAATAGGAAATCAAACCATTGTATATCCTTGAAAGTGATTACCAATTCCTTTCTCTGTATTTATCAAACTCCAAGAACCAACTTAGAGAATTTCTTCAATAGATATTCTTTACCAGTATTTCCAAATGACTATTGGCTCCCTATTTCACTCCATGTGAGTGATATATCTCCACCTGATTCAACTAAATTAGTTTCCAAAATGCATATCCAACAATGGAAACATAAAGTGAAATAGGGAGATATCAAAAACCTTCTTCCAAACACAAAGGTTAAAAACTCCTTTCTTATCAACACAAGTAGGAATCCCAAAATAGTGTTTAAAGGTTAAATAAATCATGTTAATCAATACCATAATAATGCAATTAAAACTATCCAAGAAACCAGTTTACCAAATCAAGGGTTGACCCCTCTTCCTAGTTCAACAACTTGAATAGAAGGCTACACCATAATCAAACCTCCTTCATTACGAGGTAGTGATGAAACCTCTTGTTTTCAAAGACTTCTTAATATTTCCAAAACAAGGAATATTTCCCTTCCAAAAAAGTCACACAAAGGTTATCCAATCAAACATGGATATCAAAATTGTGTAAATAGCCATTTTCTCATAGATAAGAAATGTTGGAATAGTTTTACCTTCCTTCAAAACTGTGAACTGTACACCCTGTTTGAGAAAGGTTGGGATATTGTTGGATTTTTTTTTAAACAACTTAATGATTACTTCCAACAATACTTAACTAAAAATGTATTGTACCCAATTTGAATATATAAATAAACTTAACCAACCAATTAGTACCCAATATTAATCAAGTGAAAAAATTGTCCAATTTCTAAACAATGTCCATTTTCCATTCTCCATATCTTACCATGGAAATTGGTCTTTTCACTTGCTTCCTATTTCAAAGGACATAGGTTTTAAAAATACAATTACTTCACCAAAAATAAAGGCTACACAACATGGTTATCAAAACATTGTGTCAAATACCAATACAAATTGGATCCATCTCCATACCTTCATCACCATATAAGCAAGTTTCTCCTTGTTTTGACATCCTACCCATAGTTCACACATGTGCATGTATCTCACACAGATATTAAACCAATGCAATAATAGCAAGTAAATATGTCAAACCAAATTATTAACCAATAGGCAACTAATATTATTAAAAACTTGTTGATTAATCAGCTTTCATACCAAACTTGATTCGCATAAACTAACATTGATCCCATGTATAAATAGTTTATTAAAAATGGATACTTACAAATAATCTTATTTTCCCGAAATTTAATCAAATAGAAATTGATTTAAAAAATTGATCCAAATTGTTTTATGATGTGTTTAAAAACTCATGAATCGAAAATCCATTTTAACTCATTCGTTTCCAGTTGCACATTCAAACTGATCAAATCAAATTTCCCGTAAATTTTGTAAAAGTGTGATTATTGCATCAAAATATTCATCCAAAGTTGCATAAAAATCATAAAGAGAAACTGATTGCAAAACTAAAACACACAAGGAATGTGATAATGGAGTTCAATAGTTGGCTATATCTCTGAGATCGCTAAAAACACAATTCGATCCATTAAAATATCATTTGCAAGTACAAATAATAATCTCATAAAATGATTAATAGACCTTAAACCTGCAAATAGAGCTGAAAAAATATGTGAAGACTCTGAACCTTATTAGAAAATGTCTTAAAATACATTTGTGGCTCCGCAAGGCTTCTTTCGAAAAAATTGAGGTTCTATTTCGTCAAAATGAGTGCAAAAAACTTTAAAATGGTCTGAACATCACATTCATGAATTGCAATATGAATCACAGACACCATTGTCTCAGAATTTTGAACAACTTTCTAGACCTGTGAAAATCATAAAAAATGCCACTAAATGGGGCTAGAAAATAGGATCAAATCTCCACTCTTCCCCTTTATACAATCATCTACGGATCAACCAATCTTTAATAACAAGAATTCACCTTTTATATTACTTACAATTCACATGTGATTTGGTTTAAAAACTTATCTTTTTTCTTCAAGATCAGGATTTGAATCCCTCCAAAACTCATGGGATGTGTTTAAGGGTGGGAATAATCCCACATTGGTGGGATATGTATGTGTTATAGGCTTTAAATAGTCATTGTGTTGTATGTTTAACTCATGGATTAGGCCACGTCCCACTCTGTTTTTTTTAATTTGGGGGGTTCTCCCCCACGTCGAGCTCAACTGGTTGGTTGGGGGCAACAGGTGAGCCCACTTGGCTCATGAATGTGACTTAGGAAATTTAAGTGACTATTGTAGGTTCATTGAGATGAGTGTTGGCATATCAGCTAGACTGTTGCATTAAGTCTCAAGTTTACATGCCGAGTTAGTTGCATGCATGACTTACCGAGTTTCAAGTTGGTTGGAACATTTGGTTTTTTGGTGGCAGGTTTAGCTTAGAGAATGAAAATGTGGTTTTACCCATAAAGTTCAACTTGTCCTCCTTCAATCCTACCACATGTCAACTAGAAAATGCACCAAAAATAACATAGTGCAAAAATGAGAAACTGAATACCAATAATAGTAATATAGCGGTCGGGTCTCCTTCCGAAACAAGAGTAGAGCCCATTGTTGAAACCCAATTTTTTGTTACACCTATTGAATACCAAAGTATAAAAATGTAACCATTATTTTTCCTTACTCTGCTTTCACATTGCCACTTTTCGACTTCTTATGGGTCGATTGGTTGTTCATTGTGCTTATCAGGGTACTTACGTGTCATTTTCCTACTAATCATGTGCGGGTTGTATCTTACACATACAGTATTTTTTTTAACTTGTTCAAAATGTGATGAAAAGATTACTCTGATATCTTCTGTAAGGAATGTATAGTGGAATTTTTTGGGAACATTTGTTCACTTGAAATGACCTCTAAATCACTGAAAGATGAGGAATTTTACAAGATCTCATCTTTCGATCCCAAGTTTGAAGAGGCCTTAGATCATAATCCAGAGGATCTTACAGAATATCCTTAGAAGATATTATTACAAGTTAGATGCCCACAATATAAAGATCTACTCTGCAAGCCCCGAACCTTCTTCATCCACTACAAAACCACCTCATACTACTACAGTGACCATTGTTCCCACTCAATCTAATATTGTCCACACACACATCATATTCCTGCTATAAGTGTCACACAACCTCTTGTGTTTCATTCTTATGCAACAATACCTACTTTTACTCATAACATTCCGCCCACTTCCTCATCCTTTGCTTATATATATCCTTTATTTTCTCACACTTATAATCATATACCAAATCATTCTTCTACTCGACTGCTCCAAGATCATGTCTTTCAACATGCACAAATTATCGATCAAGAACTGATGGATATAATTCATAACCTTGAACTTCAAAATCATGGTATGGGAGTTCCTAAACTCATATACAGTGATCTTTGTAATGAACCTAATCATCCATTAGTACCCATGATATCATATCCAACTCATTTTGAGATGCCTAAATTTGATAAATTCAAGGGTAAAGAAGACCCTCAAAACCATTTATGTATGTTCAAGTACACTTGCTACCTCATTAGTCACGACAATGCACTTATGTTGTGAACATTCCCCTTGTCATTAGGTGGTCAAGCTTTAGATTGGTATACCAACCTTACTCAACATAGCATCATTTCATTTGAACAGCTAGCCAGATTATTCCTTGAACATTTTTCAGTCAATGTTGTCAAACATACTACCTTATCTTATCTCTACAATCTAAAACAATTCAATGATGAGCCCATAACCAATTATGTATCATGTTTGAGATCATTTGTTCATGAGCTTACTTTCCCTATTCCTCAACCGAAACTTACTCGAGTATTCACCCATAGATTGTGCCGAAAATATATCACACTTTTCAAATTCAACACTTTCAGTCATTTGAGCAAGCTATACTAATGGCTAAGAGAATAAAATATGTCCATGTTAGTATTGGAGAGGTCAAGCTTGGCAAGAAGAATGATTTATCTAAGTTCACCAAGAAGACTCCTCAAGTAAATCAGGTCTTCATCCAATCTAATCAAGTCTCTCCTCTACGAATAATTTTATGGCTCCTAATAACCCACAACAATGAGCCACATAAAGTATATCACAAGATCCATTTCAAACCATTGCCAATGCACTCATTTGACTGAATTACTCTCTAGTATTCTACAAAAATGCCTTGCAATGCCCAACTTATCTCACTCCCACCAATACGATAAGAAGATTCTAACACAGAAAAACCATTATGGCATAAAAAATCTAATAAAAAATGTGCCTACCATAGGATCATGGGTCACACAACTAATAAATTTCCCCAATTGCGTAATTATTATTCAAGACTTAATTGACAAAGGTTCTATTCAAGTTGATACGATGTCCATGCCCCCACAAAATAAAAAATTTAAATGTATTCAAGAATTCACTCCCACCACACATTGATTCAACCAACTAGGTTAGAAATGACGTGTCATCATCATCATCTCACCAAGATTTTTTTCAGCATGATTCACATTGTGACAATAAATCAAGCTATTGCAATACGAACCCTTAATCTACACATAAACTGGCATCCATGATTTTTCCATCACCAAGTGTGGATTTTTCTTCAAAATCAATCATTAATCTCAAGAATACTTTGGTATCAATCAATTAAAGAGTATGCCAGATCAAGATGTCATTATATGATCTCTTAATTCAATATTCCAATCATCATGAATGACTTACTAAGGATTTAACAGTCGATCGAATTGATCCACACAAAATACCAACAACATTTTCACACTTCATGGGAGAATATTCATACCTTGCGGACTTCATCATCATCTCATGTCTTATGACTGTGATATCAAGTTCTGAATCACCTCTTATTACATGTTGGATGGAATTTAACCTCATAATCCACCCGTGTATTCATCATTTCTGAAATTGAATACAAAAAATTCAAATGTGTATTGATTGATGATAAATCAAATCATCAATATCACATCATATATACACCATTACATCATCTCAACATACTGCTATCTCACCTTTCGGCCTCCAACATTACAATTACAGTGTATTCAATGATGCCTCCTTACACTACATTGGGTACTATATGTTTTACCTATTGAAAGTTCAGATCTAAGACACTCGATACCATTTTATATGTTATAGAAGGAGAAATACAATACACCATATCTTGTTGGGATATCCTTGGATTCATGAAATGAAATGTATTTCATTTAGTCTTCATCAATATCTCCAATATACAAAAGACAGAGTTACACATTATGTCACCACTAAAACCGAACCATTTAAATAATGAAATAATATCACTATTCTCATTCAAAATATTGGTTCCTATTACATCTATCACACCAATCATTTCATCTCCCGTGGACATATCTAACACATCTACTCATATACTTACTCACAATTGAACCATCAATTTTAATCAACAAAACATTATGATTCACCTCAATCAAATGATCACATCTAATTCTTCTTCATCATACCATGATCAACTATCAACGTACACATTCTGGAAGTAATCATACCCCCTCCACCACCCTCGTCATCCTCGCCATCAATGGATTCGAGTTCTATTCTTTCTAGTAGCAAAAACTTGTATCTAGCAGTATACCTCAAGATCACACTAAGGCTACCAATAAAAAAATGACAGCACAACTCTATTGACATTAGGGAAAATAAAATCCCTTACGCCACCATATTATCTACCTAATATGGTGACTATTAAAGTAATAATTAGACCATCCTCTACCCAACATGTCTCAAAGGGTAATTGGTGTCTTTTGGAATTCATTTCAAAAACACTTATTTTGTGTATGGGGGATATGATACTGCAAATCATCCACCAATCAACAACATATCTATTGTAAAATCTCAGTTCAAATATGAAATTTCATACCTTTCAAATCCATATTTTTCTATGCATCACCTAATTGACCAAGGGTGGAAAGGTTACAGTTTGGGAAAGTTTAAATAAGTAATTTCCAATCCTTTTCATACAAATTACAAACTAGCTAATGAAAAATAATGATTAAGATATACGAAGATTGATGATGATATTCAAAATCTCATAGAAGCTTTTACTGATATGAGTTTCCAATCAAGATGGATAGAGCCAATTATTCATATTCATGTGGTTCTTAGTCATTCTTTCATACTAGATCATTCACACATATTCCTCAACGAAGTCACACGGTTCCATTTTTCAAAACTATTCCATGAATTATGAACAATGCTTGATTGGTCTATTAATCATCCCATTCCATACCAATTACCTTCACATCACGATGATATTTCTCGATCTCCTACTTCACCCCCTACAGATTGTCTTATCCTCCAAAATAACATTATCATCTTTAGAGTTTAGACATTTCCCATCATTTATCAGCTTGCAGACAAGCCAATACCCTTAGATCTATTCACTTTACAGGAATCAATTTTATTTCACTTGTGTGTTAGGGAAAAGGAACCTTACAAATCTATTCCACTGAACACTCAATTCCATAACGAAGCAAACTTTGGAGGCATTGATGACATATCCCTAAAACCTACCAATGAGCTCCCCACTTTCGACCATCTTGGCGAGGCATTTCATATGTTTATTAAAGAAACTATTGAAGTCAACATCGGTACTCCTGAGGAACCTCGCATAGTCCTCCTTGGAAAGTACTTATAGAACGAGGAACACCCCGAGTACACATCACTCTTATAAGATTTTGTCAATGTATTTAGTTGGTCATATGTTGATATGCCAGGAATGGATCTGGACATAATTGTTCACAACTTGGTATTAAAACCCGATGCAAGGCCCGTCAAACAAAAGCTACGCAAGATGCACACTCGCATTGCATTACTAGTCAAAGATGAGTTACAAAACTCCTCGATGTTGGTTTCATCCAACCAATTAACTATGCAAAATGGGTCTCTAACATGGTCCCCGTGGGAAAGAAAACTAGTGGTCTACGTGTTTGCACTAATTTTAGCGATGTTAATAAAGCTTGTCTTAAGGAAGACTTTCATTTGCCGAATATTGATATTATTGTCGATAATACCACCAGTCACAAAATGTTTTCTTTCATGGATGGTTTCTTTGGTTACAATCATATTAGAATCGTTCCTGAAGACCAACATAAGAATGCTTTCACCACTCCTTGGGGGAAATTTTGCTATAAATTTATGCCCTTTGGAATCATAAATGTTGGTGTGACCTATCAACATGCTATGACCTATGTATTCCATGACTACATTCATGACATTGTAGAATATTATGTTGATGATCTTCTCACCAAGTCCAAACTATGTTTTGACCACATAAAATTTCTATGCAAAATCTTTGTACATCTTTTAGAATACAAAATTTGGTTGAATCCTAAGAAATGCGTTTTCATAGTAACATTAGTAAATTTACTTGGCTTCATTGTCTCATGTCAAGGCATTGATGTGGATCCAGCTAATGTTAAAGTCATCGTTGACATGCCTCTCCCTACAATAATCAAGCAATTACCCAGCCTCGAAGGAAAGATACATGTTATACAATGCTTCATTGCACAACTTTATGACCATTTTCATCCTTTTAATCAACCCCATAGAAAAGGTGTTACCTTTGACAGGGGAAGGAGTGTCACACTGAATTTGAACAAATTAAGAAGTATCTTCTCACTTCTCCTGTGTTATCACCTCCGTAACCTAAACTACCATTCTACCAGTACATTTTTGTTACCAAATTCACTCTAGGAGGTATGTTATCTCAACGAAATGCTGACAATCATGAATCAACCATCTATTACATCAGTCACACACTAGTCGAGCTTATGATCATAACTATGCACACAATGAGAACCTTTATTTGGCCATAATATTCTCCACCCAGAAACTTTGGCATTACAAGCTCAATCGTATGACATATGTTGTTGTTAAAACCGATCCTTTCCATTATATGATGAGTAATACATATCACAATATCTGCACATCTAAGTGGATCATGTTACTCACCAAATTCGACCTACACTTTGTTTCACATAAGGCTATTAAAGGTTAGCTGATTGTTGATCAGTTAGCCAAAGTTCCTCTTCATGATTCAAGACCACTCAATATTGATCTACTAGATGATTCCATATTTATTGTATTTGAAAGTGAGGGTTATATTGATGCCAACAATGAATTTGATATGAATTTACATTTCGATGGATCCAAAACTGACCAAGGTTATGGCATAGGAGTAATCTTTGTCACACCCCAAGGAACCTTTATTCCATTATCATTCAAACTTTAATTTTCTTGCACAAACAACATGGCTAAGTACGAGGCTCTTGTCATTAGTATTCAATTAGCTATTATTCTCAAAATCAAATGATTACAAATTATCGGTGATTCTCAATTAGTTGTCAATCAAATCCTAGGGTCCTACTAGTGTCGTAATGACACGTTACAACAATATAAGACCCTTGTTGATTCATCGCTCACTCAATTTTCCCATTTTGAGATTGAGACTACTCCACGTTCCACTAATCACTTTGCAGACACCATGTCCTCTTTAGGATCATATATAACTTTATAAAAATAAGCTAACATTATCAATGTTCCTATTCATGTACTAGCGCAACCATCTTTTGATCATAATCAAATGCTCGACATTTTTCAAATTGAATCTATATCACCACTACTTTGGTATGAATAAATTGTTAATTGTTTGAAATTCAATACTCTACCACCTGGCTTTAATAAAGTTGGACATCATATTTTACGTCAGCGAGCTACTCATTTTGTTCACATTGGATGTCTTCTCTACAAATGTGGTTATGATGGTACATATTACTACAATGCTTGCTTACATGGCTATCGCTCAATGCATCTTGAATGCATGGGTTATTATTGGCCTTTCTTAGAACAAAATGCCTGCACATATGTCTAACGCTATGGGAAGTGTCAAAAGTTTACAAATCTCTCACATCTTCCCACACAAGAGTTGCAACCCCTTCAGTCCATTTGGCCTTTCTCCCAATTTGGACTTAACATTATGGGTAATTTTTCCCCACTATCTTCTGATGGTCACGCATTTATTATTATTGCTACTGAATACTTCACAAAGTGGGTTGAGGATCCACCACTTACACGTACCACATGACCCTAAATTGACAAATTTATTGCCCAACATATCATTTATCATTTCGACATTCCCACTAAGATCATTTCAGACAAGGGAAGCTCATTCGAGAATAAGGATGTCGAAGCATTATGTGACAAGTATAAAATTCAACATATCTTTTCCACACCCTATTATCTACAAGTTAACAAACGGGAAGAAACTTCTAATATTATAACCATTAAAAATATCTTCCAAAAATTTGTCAACGCTTCCCATAGAGATTGGCACAAACGATTTCCTTACACCTACAAAAGCTATACCTTTTTCCTTAGTATATGGGGCTGAAGTTGTTATACCCCTTGAGCTTGAAATCCCATCCTTGCTTATCACTTTACAAGAATCAGTTATTGATGATGATTACCCTTGTGATCACCTCACACGACTTGATATGCTTGATGAAAGGTGCGTTAATGCTCTTGAACACCTCTAAGTCTACCGTGATCGCATAACAAGATCTTATCACAAAAAGGTTTATATTTGCGAGTTTGAATTAGGTGATCTTGTTTTTAAAGAAAATCAACATAATTCATCCCAAGCACCTGACCAACAGGACAAGTTTTCCCTTAATTGGTTTGGACCGTATGTGATCATTCGAAAATATGGGTCTGGGGCTTACAAGTTAGTTGACATGGATGTCAATGAAGAACTTGAGCCATTAAATGTCATGCATTTGCGGTGGTTTTATGCCTAAAAATAACAAAAATGTTCAATAAAATATTTATGAAAAAAAAATCCAAAAATTTATAAAACTTTCAAAAACATACAAATAATACAATATTGCAAAAATCCAAAAACAATATAAAATCTGGAAAATACAAAAAAAAAGAGTCATGTGACTATCTATATGTGTTGTTGATTTTGTTCGATCCATATGTACATATCAATTCATCCACAAAACCATCTTTTCAAAATTCATTTGTATATAGGTGTCTCAATGCTTTTAGGCACGATGTACTCATTGTGGACACCTTCGTTTTAGTTTTCATATGGATAACTTCAGCCTTTTGAACTTAGTCTTCGTTACTTGGCGGATTTAAGAACGACTTCATCTTTTGAGAAATCTTTGCACTTTACACACAACACTAGAGGACCTTATTTGTTGCATGCTAGCCAATGCCGTCTCATAATCACTTCCACCTCCTCCATCGAGTTATAGTGGTTCTCAACCCCTAAGAGAGAGAGTTGAATATCATGTCAAAAAACAAAAAAAGGATGAAAAATCAATATACAAAAGGATGCAAAAGAGAAAAATAAAGAAATATTAGCAAAATAAAAGCGATATCAATAACTATCTTAAAGGGGTCTTTCCAGCATGTCTATCGGGGTTATGGATGCATGGCTGGTAGTAGAGCAATGCTGCGAATAGAATCAAATGTATATCCGTCAAGGACATGGATGCATGGCTGGCAACAGAGCAATGCACGAATCACAATTACCTTCTATCATTCACAATACACAACAACTATTTTCCTCTACATACCTATACATTGGCTAGTGTGTCCTCACATACAACTTCATGACATTTTTTTTCCAAGCAGGTAATAATCTTGCAAATACACACACTCGATCTTGACGAAATGAAAGGCTAATATATCATCGTGTATCTTTTATGTTAAGAATTTAATATTTTTAGTGTGAACATTAATAATGTGAGTAGAATTATATTATCTAAATGATAATATAATAATGAAATAGTTAGAAGAGTGTGTGGAATAATATAGTGAGTTCGCTAAACAAACAACTCACGTATGTATTGTGGAGTGAGTTGAGATATCTTAACGGATAAGTAGAGAGAATAATGGAGATTGGGTGAGAGACTCTAGGAGTGTTATGAGATTATATGTGGACTCGTCCTATTAATAGATTATGGGGATGCATTGAGTCATCCGTGATTAAGGATTGATATCCTTTGTAATATAGATTAAAATCTCTCAATATGAAGTGTGTATCTCTCATAATGTAATGATTTATCCCGAATAAATACAATTATGTGTTTTTATTATTATATGTATACAATCTGAGTATCATGTTGTTGAGTTTATTTGCAAAGACTCTGACCTAAATTTAATATTTGGTATCAGAGCAGAGAATGTCCTCTGCCTTTGTGATGGAGTAAGAATCCGTATGAGAGGTGTCGCCATTGAAGACTTTGAAGAGATCTGATGTAGCAGATCATTGAAGATCTACCTGCTCATGCATTGATCTTCAAGCTCGTACATTTGCAGTACGGGGATTCCACCCATAGCTTGCTCAACGCCTAGTCATGATACTTAGATCTGTGCATTTACTTCTGTCAGCATTGTATATGGACCTAATTTGGTATTGCACTTTGTGTTTGTGGTTTGAACATTCAGTGTTTTGTATCTTATGTCATAGTCATGTTACACTCGGTATATCTGTGGCATCTCTGTCCTCATACATTCACAGTGTTTTAGCTGTCTATGGACAACATAGGAGCATACAATCTGTCCTTGAAGGATTTGTTCGATGCATCAAAGCTGCTAAAAGCATAGGAAATATGGACTCCCAAAGTTGCATGAATTCATGTCGAGGGTGTTATTCCTCCATGATACGGGACCCGTTAACACGTTTGATGTTTCGAGTGCATGTTCATGACGTTCCAATGTGCAACGTATATTCTTCAATTGACAATGTGTGCACATTTAAAGATCGACTTTGCTATCATTATCATTAGGAATGCCTATGCTCAGTCTGATTCTTCCGTCTGGGTGTCAGTGGTGGAAAAGATACCTGTGCACTATTTAGAGCAGACTTCTTTCACATCTACTCAAACAGTCTCGGCTATCCAGCTTCATTGCATATGGTCATATAAGCATGCATCAAGATGTGGTTTTTTTTCTGACAAAAGTATCTAATGCCTTGAATTCTTAAGTTGCAAATAGTAATTTCAATATGCTCTTGTAGTATATCGACTATGCCTGCATATCGACTCATACGCAAATATGGTTTCAATGCTATCACGTAGCCTTCGATAGAGAGTCATAGTTGTCTTAGTCAAAGGCATTAAAAAAAGTCCTCTGGACGTTTGTCAATTTAAAAAATTAGAATCCATGTCATCATTCTTTCATAATGTGTAAGAGTCAACTTTATATAAGTGTTTTATTCTAATAGTATAGTTTATCGATTAAAATTCTAATCTTAACTAATATGTTATATTCAGAATCTTCAAAGTTGACCTGTCAAATTTATAAGTTTTGTTTTGTCTCAAAATCATTAGATAGTTGTTTAATAAAAGAGTCAAAAGTCAAGTGTCGTCAAATGTCAATTGTTAATGAGTCATTAAGTGTCAAAATTGAAAGTCCAAGTTGTCACTTATTTAATGTCTTGTCATTGTCAAAAAGTCTGAAACAATTAAATAAATAAATAAAATTGCCTTACGAATGCATATTCGGTGGAACCCGACGTTTGATTTAGTGTAAAATAATTTTGAGCTTCTAAATTTTAATCATGCTAAGTTGAGTTAAGTATCGACATGATGGAGACAGGAGGCAACGGAGGTAGGAGGTTGATCAACAACCTCTCATCAGTCACTAACGACAAGGCTGCTTATGATTTAGTGACAAATTTTTTATTTTCTTGTATGGTGTGCAAATAAAACTTGGAATGTGACTATATATCCCTATATTTTCCCTTGATGTCAAAGAAAATGTGGAGATTCAAGGAATAATTATGTAACAGTCAAGAGTCTTGACAAAAGTTGTTGTTTCAGTTGATAATAGTTCCCATTCTAGTTTGGTTCCCAAGAGGTGGGGATGATGTCTGACTATCAATTGGTTGATGTATCCATATGAAATAGTTGTTGGATATGTTCTTGATCACCAGTGTATGAGTGTTAAGCATAATGGTGATATATTACAGTTTCATTGTGACTTGATTTACTCCCCATGTTCACACTAAGGGGGTGAATGTTAGGAATTTAATATTGTTAGTGTGGACATTAATAATGTGAGTAGAATTATATTATCTAAATGATAATATAATAATGTAATAGTTAGAAGAGTGTGTGGAATAATATAGTGAATTTGTTGAATAAACAACTCACGTATCTATTGTGGAGTGAGTTGAGATATCTTATGGATTGTGAGAGTCTATAGGGAATAGTTAAGAGATATGGGTAATATAGATTAGTGTTGACTCCTTTTATTAAGGAAGGCATACACTTATATAATGTATTCTCTCAATATGAATAAAATGTCTGAAATATATTGAATATCTCATTTGAATCAAATAGTCTTTATTTTTGTATATAATCTGAGTATTATTTTGTGATCTATTTACATAGACTCTGACTAGTTTTAACATGTTAGACTTTGTTCAAATCATTGGCTTTCTCTATATTGATCTCGCATGTGTCTGTCCACTCATGAGTTTTGGTATTCCTGTAAGTATTGTGTTAGGTTCACACCATAATGAACCACCCCCACATTGCATCACTCCATTGGTATATATCGTGGATTTGCATATCTATAGTCACACATCCCTGCAAAAATATGAGAAAAGCAAAAACAAATAGTAGTTCACCACTATATATGTCCATTTCATTAACAACATCACAAGAACATGCACACATTCATTGAGCATAAGACGAGTCATTTTATACCACGACAAAAGAGTGAGATCGATGTCTCATGTATATGTGTGTCTACACACACACATAACATCATTCTGTACATACAAAATCACGAGTAGATGTCACTATAATCATGGGGCTGACCCTACATTGGTTCCTAGCCTAATGTCACCTATATGCAATCCTACTGGATGCACTCATATGCTCCTAAGAGGACCCATGTTGGTCCTATGAGTCCTGGACCTTGAACTAGATGATCTCAAAAAAGGTTGCCCCACCATATGTGGGGTGTGCAGTCATAGCAAAGCCTCATAATACCCAACATGTGCACCCTCTCTAGCAATATCTTTACCGACGCAATCCAATGCATCCTCTGCGAGATCTCAATGACCTCACTCACACTTATGTGTAGCTACCACTGCCTCTAGCTAAGTGACTCGCTCTCAATCACGCTCCCGCTCTGCCACTATGGTATCTTTCTTGTGGGTATGTCTCACATCATCTAAATGTACTATCATATGACTCTCCAAATAATCAATCCGTGCTCAATACACCTTATGACACCTCTGTAATTCAATCACCTCCCACTTTAATCTATCTCGCTCTGTCACAACCTCATCCAAAGAAGCTAACTATAACTCCACCACACTCTCTACATCTCGGCCTCTGGTTCGACGCAGTGGCTTTGGCACTTCTCGCTACCCACAACTTTCTCCAATATCTGTATATGCTACTGGATTCTTCCCTGCGTCCACCCACATGTACACCTTTTCACTCCATCAATCTCGGCTATTGGCAATTCCATCCTAACCCTGCCTCCACTACCCTCCTCTGTTGGTGCCTCCTGAATCTCTATCATGTCCTCAGCATCACCAACCCTCTATACATTGACCTATGTCGACTACACTACTCTACACCTCTAGCTTTATAGTGGTGCATCATTTTCCTTTATCTAAGTCATCTATGTTATCTTTGTCTACTCATCCTCCTCCGTACTACTATCATCATGTGACTCTCTCATTTCCAAAGCCGCTCCCACTGGACACCCGGTTGGCCCATACTTCACCCACCACATATCAAAATCTCATGTGGTACCTACATCATCACCCATGGAAATATCTAATGGGGCATCATCCTCATCACCCATCACCTCATTCAAAGGCACTAGTCACGCATCTCCACTCAAGCGTGATTATCTAACATGTTTTGATGACATTCCCTAACGTAGCCCAAACTACCTCATCAAACGCCCATATTGGAATAACTTTATCTCTCGTGTTCGCCTACCATGTAATGCATCCTCTTGCCATCCAACAAACCCTATCACCTCCCTATACGACCTTCATACAATATCACCAGGTTCTAAGTTCCTAGCATCTGTCGATAATGCTCCATCACACCCTCATATGACCTATGTATGAACACCTCCTTATCCACCCTCTATTGCAGACATAATGGTTCCTCCGTTGAGAACTGGTCATGGATCAAATAATATAACCCATGTGGCATGTTAACTGTTATATGTTTCCACGCCCACACCAGTAATAACACCCTCATACTCAAGCCCATGCTCAACATGCTCATATATTATTGCAACTCTGAATATGTATGTGTCAGTAGTGCCTTCCGCTATGCATAGATTGTCCCATGTTGTATCATCTCATCCAATACCTCACCTAGTCCCGATGGGAATGTGTACTCTGATGAATTTGGCCATATAATACTACAAATCACGTTGCACAAATATGCCATGACCCATGTACCTACACCCTGATCATATAACTTGTGATATCAGAATCCTCCAATCTCCACCTCAATCCCCTCAACTACAAGCCCTATAATTTCCATAATTTCCTATCTTGCATAGTAACATCTGCCACCAATACCACCTACTCACCCTCAATCAAAATGTGAAATATTTTCCATACATCCTTAAGGGTGATCATCATCTCATCAGTCACCAAATGAAATGTATTGGTGTCACTGTCCCATCTCTCCATCAGCACAGTCAGTAAACACTTGCTGTAGACACCTATAATTACGCCCAACCAATTTAAATACTTAAATAGCGCTAATTATCCCCTTTCTCGCAAATCAACGACATATCATAAAAAGCACTCATTTTCCCTCATATCATCATTAATTAATTACACTAAGTTAATAAATTAAGGTACTTATCCAACAAATACCCTAATTAACGACCTTCCGTTAATAAATCACCCCTTCTACCTAGACTAATTAATTATTATTAATTAATTAGTTTTCATTTCCATTTAACCAATAAATCAATATTTAATTGATTTAATTCCCTTATAATAGCCTAAATCGTACTAATATTTCTCTAATTATCTTCTATAAGCTTACATCTACCTATTAGTTAGTCACATTTGATTAATTAAAACACCCCCCAACTCCCATGACTTGCTAAGCATAAATTAAACCCTTCTGAAGTAAGGTTACCTTTAATAAAGCAACTTTATCCATTCTTAATCATGTTTTACCTTTATCCCACATTCATGAGAATGTGTTGAATCATTTATCTTTTGGGCTATATAAAGAGCCCTCCACCTACCTTTTTACTTACACCTAAACTCCTTAGAGAGTAAATGCGAAGCATATAGCAAAGAGACTAAGAGTTTGCACCTTGTTTTCTTGAGATTTCATCATCTTGAAGAGTTAAGCCTCTTTCTTAAAGTGCTTGGGTCATATGAGAGGTTTCAAAAGGGTCTTGTAGCCCAAGTTTGATTAGTCCCCATTCCTAGGTTCTTGGAACATTAATGATAACTGTTTTTGATAGCCATGGAACCTACCTAGGTTTCTTCATTTATATGTTGTTAGCGAATAGAGGATATTTAGGTGCTTAACATAGTTGATTTCATAGTTTTGTATTGATAAATGTTAGCATCTAACCCTTGATTAATTATTATCATGATGGTGTTTATAATGTTGTTTAATTCTTGCTAATTAAGACTATTTAGGTGTTAGTCTTTGTTTACATTAGCATTAGTTTAAAAACAACACTTGCACACATTTGGCACGCCCAGTGGGACTTACTCCATTGTCTTTTGCACTTAATTTCAAGTTTTTGTAGTTAAGTTTCATTTTTGGTTACTAACCCTCTTTTACACATGTTGATCTAACTTGTTTTTCTTAACTTGTTTTGTTGAGTTTGCATGTGTTGAGTCTTCTTTGTAGGTATAAAGGAGGTGAAGTGCTATCAAAATTGGAATTGATGGGAAAATTTTAAGATTTCTCCATGTTTTCATTTTTAGAGCTTACTTTTTCAACATTCTACATGCTAGTTTTGTCAATTTCTTGAAAATTTTAAATTCTTGAGCATGTAGGTTAGTGTTTGATAGTGCTGAGTCTTCTATTTACATATAATGTGGTGGGTTGCTGTCAAAATTTAATCTTGGTGAGAAAATTTCAAGATTTCATCATGTTTTCATTTTTAGAGCTTACTTTTTCATCATTCTACATGCTAGTTTTGTAAATTTCTTGAAAATTTTAAATTATTGAGCATGTATGTTAATGTTTGATAGCGTTGAGTCTTCTATTCATATATTAATGTGATGGGTTGTTGTAAAAATTGAATCTTGGTTGGAAATTTTTTCCCATTTTGCAGATTAAGAGACGTTTTTTTTTTACATTTTTTGAGTGCATGTCAAGTGCATACCCGTGAGCATAAGAGCATATGCATAACCCATCTTTTGAAGGCCATAACTTTTGCTCCCGAACTTGAAATGACTCCATTGTTTTTGCGTTGGAAAGGTATTGAAGTTAATTATGCAATGAAAACATAAATTTGGGATTTATACTTATAAAAATTATAGGTTTTTCTGTTAGTTTAAAACCGGTCAATTTCTAACATGTCTAATGTTTTGATGAATGTTGTATTTCCATGCTTCCTCAATTTAGACCAAAGCGTGTGTATGCTCTTCTCTTGCACCTTTTTGTGATCTTGAGAATCAAAAACAACTTTGATATATGTCTTTTTAACATTGGGATTAAACTTGGAAATTTGATTATTCATTTTGCTTAAGGGAATGAACCTTTTACAAAGCATTTTTCAATGGTTCTTTGATTTGAAGTTTTTCATTTCTATATAGTTGGGATAAAGTTTGTGTATGCTCTTCTCTTCCACCTTAGGGTGATCTTGAGAATCAAAAGCAACTTTAGTCTTCATTTTATAACATTTGGTAAATTAGAAACTTCATCTTTCGCTTTTGGTTTAGGGGAATGAACATTTATCAAGAATTTTGTATGGTTCATTGATTGAAAAGATTTTCTTTAATTTTTAGTTGAATTATTTGTTGTGTATGCTCTTATCTTACATCCTTGGATGATCTTGAGAATCAAAATCAACTCTTAATCCTCTTTTAAATAATGTGATTTTCTTGGATAACTACTAACGCTTAAGTGCAGGACCTAAAAATGCTTGTCAAAGAAAGAAGGAATCAAAACGAAATCAAAAACTACTAATACAGTTGTTATACAGGTTGTCAAAAGGTGTTCAAGCAAACCACACCTAATTAAACAAGATAAAAAGAACAACATATTCAAAACACTATATTGCAGGTTTCGGAAAATGGTACGTCCCTCTCCGCTCAACTAGAACATAACCCATTTGGCATAATGCCTTAAGCTACAAAAATGGGGGTGGTTCCAAGAACCCCAAAGTAGTCCACGCAAGAGGCAACCTTGTGGACGAAACGGGAAGTGCTCCGCACTACCTACCTGACTAGTAATTCCTTTGTGAGATAGTGTTACAGGTTGTCCGTTGTAGCGACCCCAGTGATAGTACATGTAGACGCACTAGTTGCCTACTCTTCTTGAAGGGGGTAAAGTAAAGCCGAGATACTCCCAAACTAGTCAGTGTGACTTTTTGGGTAAATCGTACTCGCTCATGGCAACTTTGTAACACCTAGGGCGAGAGAACCCCTGGGAGAATATCCTTTCACCAGGAGTCCACTTTGACCATTTTAAAACAGTGTTGAGTTGTGAACCGTCTTTTTGAGAAACGTGTGACGTATTACTTTCGCCTTGTTTTTACTTACCTTAGGGTGAGGCGAAACTCTGCCAAAGTGAGGCTAGCATTTTTCGTCATTTTTTCTTGATTTATTTCCTTCATATTATTTTGACACTTTGTTGATCAAAAGAGGTGTGATTACCTTTGTGTTTCCATTTGACTGTTTCTCTCACTTTTATGTCTGTTTACACCCATCCATGTTTGCGGCTGGGTTAGTTAAACGTCTAAAGTGAGCGGAGGCGTTTTCACGTCATTTGGTAGCCATTGTGATCTTGATACCCACGTCAAGATCGTCATTGTAGTTAGGCGTGGTTCATCACCACGGACTTCCATAGAGGAGTTAGCTTGTTTGTCTCGTATCATTACGATTTCGATATTTACATCTTGTTTCTTGTAAACTCGACATAAATACTTATATTGTACGGTTACGATGCACACTTTTTTAACTATTCCTAGCTATACTTTGAGATTTTTATTTTGGTTCTATTATTACCTTGATTTAAAAGAGTGCTAGGTGTTACCATTTGTGCATGTTATATCAATAACACCTCGGTATCAATACTTCACTTTCTAGCAAAGTGGGTTAACATATCTTGGTGATATTGTTGTGTCATTCACGAATTGAAATTGGCACTTTTTGAGATATACCTGTCTTAATCAAGTTTTAGCTCACTCATCGTATATCTTGATTAGCGAGATCGCATTGACTTCTTGTATTTACTGACGTTTTGTTCATTTCCTTGAACTTGGCATAAGTGAAAACATCTTGTTGATCATCTTGCGACACAAACTACTTTTTGAAATGTAGTCTAGGAAGTACTTCCTTTGATCAAGTTTTAATACCAAATGCTTGTATCACGGGTGATTTATCACTCTATCATATTGGTATTCTCACATTGTTGACATATTCATACTCTTAGCAATTTCATTTTGCATTTCACTTAGGGGTAGTCACTAAGCTTTGCACATATCTACAACTCACCCTAGTGAAACTATCATCAAAACATGGCTCCCAAAACACATCTAGCGTTGAAGAAATAGACATATGAGGAACAACAAGTGCACACTTGGGAGACCTCTAACAGACAAGGGTCAAACCACTTCATTGGACAGGACTTAGGGCCACTATTTTCTGCACAAAAGGAAACTGAAGAGATAGTCGATCATAGTGGAAATGAATTAGAATCACCACACGCAGACTTTGATTTTGACCCCACTCTACTAGATGGGTTTCTCCTTAGAAACAAAGATAGAGTTTTGGCATGGGTCGTGGAATTAGGGGCCAAATTGCCCACCAAGAATGAACCAATATTACCTACAAATGACACTACTGAGGAAGAACGCCCCCTTATCAATATGGAAGATATTTTAACAGGCGGACATGCTTCCACTTCTTCCGCAAAAAATGATAAAGTGGTAGGGCATAGAATACCCCTCATCAAAGTGCCACGAAGAAACAAGATAGAACATGAGACAAGGGAATAACCTCTGCAATATGAAGAGGAAGAACCTTTAGAAGAAGAAGACACAAACCAAGTCACAATCCAACAACAACTCAGTAACCTAAGCGGACAACTAGCTTTGCTTACTTGCCAAGTACAGAAATACACAAACAAGAACATTCAAAAGTCAAGGCCTAAGTTTAGGATCCACAAACTCCATCGAGAAAACCAAGGAGAAGAAGACACTAGGTATCATCGTGTACACGCCCCCGCTTCTCCCACTAGAGAACAATTGCTCACACAAGAAGTGAAATCTATGAAAGCAACACTTGCGAGCATACAAGAAAGTAATATAGGGAGTATTAGGAAATACCAATATGAAGAACTATGCCCCTATCCTTTTGACAAGACAATGACCCTTCAACCCTTTCCAAAGAAATTTGATATGCCAAAGTTCGAAAAATACAAAGGAAAGGGAGACCCAAGGGATCATGTTAAAGATTTCTACATGGCATGTCAAGAGGTGTCTTATAGTGATAATTACCTCATCAGACTTTTTCCTAAGAGTCTCAGAGGTCAAGCATTGGAATGGTTTACGCGCTTACCATGAGGATCAATTTTCACCTGGCCAGAATTGGCAGAAAGATTCGTGCGTCATTTCTCGTATAACATAGAGAGTGATGTCACCATGGCAGACTTGTGTGGCGCAAAACAATGCCCAAATGAGACCTTCACCAGCTTCCTCCAACGATGGAGAGGGATAGCTAGTCGCTTCCCTTGCGCTTTCCCTTAGAAGCAGCTGGTCAGTATTTTCATCCCTAATCTCAACCCAGATATAGCTTTCCACCTCCAAATGCATTGTGTCTGCACCTTTGAGGAGGTTATCGAGAAAGGGATTCAAATAGAAAAGGCTCTCATTGCCAAAGGCACCCTCAAAACCCAATCTAAAGACAACCAAAGTGTCAAACCCGCTGAAAAGCTGAAGATCTTTAACAAAAACAAAAACGTGGTGGGAGACAGAATCACTGATTCCAAACGTGTTCAAACGGTCCAAACCAGTCAACCTTTTAAACTGACCAAGGGCCCAATTCAACCACCACCAAAGTGACGAACATTCACCTCCCTCAATGAACCGTTGTCCGTCATACTAAAACAGTTGGATGCGGCCCACATGATGACCTATCCTACAACACAACCGTTTGATGACAACGCTCCTAAACCTTCATGGTATAAGGAGCATGAATACTGTGAAATGCATCACGTTAAAGGTCATAAGACAGACAAATGTCTGTGACTTCACCACTATATTCAGGACCTCATTGATAATGGGGAGATAGAGGTGGATAACCCTGGAAAAATGCAAACACCTAATGAGAAAATGGGGATTTATAAGGAACCATTCCCTAAGCATGATAAGTCGGAAAAGACAAAGCCGGATCGGGGAGACTCATCCCAAACCTATAAAGCCACGAATTACTTGTATACCAAAAGAGATAACAATCATTACGATTCGCTTATCAGATGTATTCACTCCCCTACTGACCGTGTCAATACCATCCGGATCAAGGGAAAGGACTGCGCTGCAGTAACAAGGCATGCCCGCCTCGTGATTTCGGAACCCTCTCTGTTGACCCCCGCAAACTGGTAAATATAACCTTTTAGAACAACTTGAGAGGACACCTGCTAAGATCTCGATCTTAGATCTTCTCAAGATATCCAATGTGCATAAGGACATTTTGTATCAAACTCTTCAGGGGTCGGGAGTGCCTTTAGAATTCGATCCTACGTACCTTCAAGCCGCGGTGGAAAATATTGCACCAAGTGAGCATCTCACTTTTAACCATAGGGAGGTCCCTACATGAGAATCCTACACATAATCTTCCCTTATACATTGAGGTAGTTGTCACCCGTAGGAAAATCAAACGGGTGCTTGTGGATAATGGATCTGGATTGAACATCTGCACGCTTAAATTAGTCAAACAATTGGGACATACAGAGGTAGATCTTGAGTCCCATATCATCACTATCACCGCATACGACAATGCGGAAAGAGAGTCAGCAGGCACCATTACACTACCCATGGAGGTGGGCCCCACTTGCCATCAGACGAAGTTTCACGTCCTAGACTTGGAACTTCCATATAATATGCTTCTAGGCCGACCATGGATCCATGCCATGCAGGCCGTGCCATCAACATTTCATCAATGCATCAAGCTGAAGCATGAGGGACATACGGTAACAATACCAGGAGACTCAGAGCCCTTTGCTCATTGTAGAGATCTCAATAGCTTTACACGAAATGGTACATACGCATGTCCCTCCATGGATATGGCCATTCCTTTTCAGTCTGAGGCTATGGAATCCCAACTGGATTCAGATTCTCTTAGGTCTTGCGCTCATGGGGCGTCCACTTCCACATCTCCATTTGATTCATGGGAGATGAAAATTCTGGAATATGGCTGTGGGGAGTATAATGTACAACAAGTGCTCTTGGTTTCTGACCTCTCTTTGTCACCCAAGACTAGAGGTCGACCCAACTACCACTTCAGGAGACCTAGAGAGGAACACACTATTGGGTCGTTCCTACCTGGAGGCTTGTTAGCTGAGGAAAAATTTCTTGATCCACCTACTACTTGGGTCCCTGAGGACACTCATCCATCTTGTTATCAAACCCTGGAATATGAAAAATCTAGCAGAATGATGTACTCCATGGGCTACAAAGGCCTAGGATGTGGGAGGAATGAACAAGGACAAAGAGAACCAGTCCCTCTTCCACATTTCAAAATAGAAAGATATGGCATTGGGATTCGCCCTTATGGAGCACACCCCAATGATCAAGATGTGACTTGTTCTGAGCATGAGGATAGCTCCGAGTACCTAGACAGTGATACGGATTCCCATTGTAGCCTATATGAGGATCTAGCCTCCACGAACCTTTTCATGAACAATGTTGTCCTAACCATAACCCTCACTGAACCGACCCTTGACCTTGTGTACCCTTCCCTTGTTGAATGGGACCAACAATGTCATGTGCCACTAGATTTATTCGAGAATGACGAGGCTATTGCAGAGTTCATGGGCATAAGGGATACAATTCCCATTGGAGATCACAAGAAGGGTTTCTTTATCGACTTAGACACCTGCACCTA
This sequence comes from Taxus chinensis, assembly GCA_019776745.2. Taxonomy (NCBI): domain Eukaryota; kingdom Viridiplantae; phylum Streptophyta; class Pinopsida; order Cupressales; family Taxaceae; genus Taxus; species Taxus chinensis. Next base: position 782,804,310 of record CM034148.1, on the reverse strand, counting down.
CTTCGGCGAGGAGGCTGAACTTCATGGTCAGCAAAATTTAAAGAAAAGTGAGGGCAAGAGTTCTAAAGAAAAGCCTCGGAAAAAATCAAAGTCCAAGTCACACAGTGAAAACCTCTTTGAGGCACTGGCTGACAAATAAATAAGAAAATCAAAGGACAAACAAAGTGACCACGCCAAGGATGAAAATCTCGTAGAGACATCCTTGGATGAAGATCTCAACCTACCTCCCGATCCTACGCGTATGGAGGATTTATCAAAATTGTTAGTCGAAGAAACCATTGATGTCAACATTGGTACTGAAGAAGATCCCAAGATAGTAAAATTGGGGGCATCACTCTCAGCTAGAGAACAAAAGACGTTCACTATGTTGTTGCGAGAGTTCATTGATGTGTTTGCATGGTCTTACCAAGACATGCCTGGCCTAGATCCGACTTTGGTCATGCACAACCTGGTCATGCACATAGATGCCAAGCCTATCAAACAGAAACTCTGAAAGATGCATCCAAGAGTGGCCTTGTTGGTCAAGGAAGAGTTGGAAAGGTTGCTTGCAGCAGGATTCATCCGACCAATTGACTATTCTGAATGGATATCGAACATTGTTCCTGTCCAGAAGAAACCTGTCGGTATCCGAATCTATACGGATTTTAGAGACATCAATAAGGCTTTCCCTAAAGATGACTTTCCATTACCCAACATTGATATGATTGTTGACTCAACAGCAGGATATGAAATGCTATCGCTCATGGATGGATTTTCGGGTTATAATCAGATTAAAATCGCTGAGGAGGACCAACACAAAACAACTTTCACAACTCCTTGGGGCACCTTCTGCTATCAGGTGATGCCATTTGGCCTTAAGAATGTGGGAGAAACTTATCAGCGGGCCATGACAGTAATATTTCATGATATGATTCATGACATCATGGAAGACTACGTAGATGACATCCTGGGAAAGTCCAAAACAAGAGAGGATCATCCTATCATTTTGCGGCATATCTTTGAACACCTGCATGAATACAAAGTCAGGTTGAATCCAAAGAAGTGTGTCTTCAGTGTGCTATCTGGGAAACTATTAGGCTTCATCGTGTCAAGACGAGGTATTGAGGTAGACCCTGCTAAAGTGTCTGCCATCACAGAAATGCCTCCACCTGAGAATATCAAGCAACTGCATAGCTTGCAAGGGAAAATTCAAGCCATTCACCACTTTATCTCCCAGCTTGCAGATAAATGTCACTCATTCACTCATTTTCTTAAGAAGGACGTCGCTTTCATCTGGGGACCCGAGCAACAACAAGCCTTTGCTTTGCTTAAACAGTACCTGGCTAATCCACCTGTCCTCATGCCTCCCACTCCGGGAGAACCACTTTTGCTCTATATTTCTGCTACGCAATATGCTATTGGTGCACTGCTCACCCAATACACCTTAGCCATAAAGAGAAAGTAGTGTACTATCTGAGTCACACCCTCATCACCTATGAACTTAATTATCCTTAGATTGAAAAGGATTGCTTGGCCGTTGTTTTTACCTTTCAGAAACTTCACCATTACCTGCTAAATACTAAGACCAAGCTCATATCCAAGGTCGACCCACTCAAGTATTTGTTGTCCAAACCCACCCTCACAGGTAGAATGGCTAATTGGATCATTCTACTTAGTGAGTTTGATATAGAATTTGTCCATCAAAAATCAGTTAAAGGACAAGTACTTGCTGACCAGCTAGCAGAAGCACCTTTGCAAAGCACAGAACCTTTGAGTCTGGATCTGCCAGATGCATCTTTGCTCTACATTGAAGAATCTATTGTATGGAAGATACATTTTGATGGATCTTTTACGTTTCATGGTTCAGGTGCAGGAGTGGTCCTTATTACTCCTTCGGGTGATCCTATACCACAAGCTTTCCACCTGGCCTTCCCTTGCACGAACAACATTGTGGAATATGAAGCACTCATTGCAGGGATGAAGCTAGCCATCAAGTGGAATATTCAACATGTTAAGGTTGTAGGTGATTCACAGCTAATCATCAAACAGGTTAATGATGAGTATAAAGTTAAGGATGACAAGCTCATACCTTACAAGAAGTTGGTGGAAACTCTGAAGGAGTATTTTGTGTGCATTACCTTTGAGCAGATCCCAAGAGCGTAGAACAGATCGCAGATGCCATGGCAATGGTGGGATCTATGCTTCGTATTCCACCAAGGAACAATGATATGCCATTTTTCATAGAAAATCTACACCAGCCCGCGTATGACGTGCTGGAATCTTGCCTGGCTTGTGAGGTTGTTGGTCCCTATTCCCCGTGGTACGAACCCATTTTCACCTATCTTAAGGATAGTACTTTCCCTCCCAATATCTCCCGTTCTGAAAAGCAAAGCCTGATTCACCAGATAGCCTGTTACACCCTTTTAGGAGGTACACTTTATCGTCGTGGCTATGATGGGAATCTATTACGTTGTCTGGATGTGATGGAGTCAATCCAGGCAATTAAAGAAGTACACGAAGGAGTATGCAGAGCACATACAAACGGAATGGTCTTGGCTAAGAAACTGTTAAGAGTAGGTTACTATTGGCCCACCATGGAAACTGATTGTTGTAATTATGTTAGAAAATGTGTGCTTTGCCAAAAGTATGGAAATTTCATCCATGCTCCATCGCAACCATTGCAACCAATCACTACCCCGTGGCCATTCTCCAAGTGGGGACTTGATCTAATAGGGAAGCTTACTCCTACCTCATCTGATGGTCATACACATATCATCACAGCTACAGAATACTTTACAAAATGGGTGGAGGATTGTCCCTTTAACCTATGTCACAGGAGCACAGATTTCTAAATTCATCATGAATCACATTATTTGCCGATATGGTATCCCTGCAGCCATTGTCACAGATAATGGGAAGTCATTTAAGAACAAAACTATGAAAGGTCTTTGCCAACGGTTCCAAATCAGATTGAAATGGTCCACGCCATATTACCCTCAGGGTAATGGACAAGCTGAGGCAACAAACAAGACTTTGGTAAGGATAATGGAGAAGATGGTTAGCAAAACTAATCAAAACTGGCACCTACAAATCCACCCAGCCCTCTGGGCCTACCGAACATCAATTCACACTCCTACAGGTGCGACGCCATATTCCCTAGTGTTCGGGACAGAATCTATCATCCCTTTAGAGATCAAACTCCCATCCCTGCGAATTTCTCTTTGGGACTATTTGGATAAGGATGAAGATTATCGAGTGGCAAGATTGGCTGAGTTAGAGCTCCTGGATGAGAGGTGCATTCGCATGCTCTTAATCACCTGAAGGTATATCAACATAGAATCTCCCACAACTACAACAAGAGAATCATCCCTCGCCAGTTTGAGGTGGGTGATTTAGTTATGAAGGAGAACCAGTTCAACACCAGAGCAGAGTGAGAAAAGAAAGGGAAGTTCGAACCACACTGGTTAGGACCCTATGTCATAGTTGCCAAGTACGGCACCGGGGCATACAAACTGGCTCACCCCAATGGTGATGAGCTCCGAGAGCCAATGAATGCCATGCATCTTAAGAAGTTCTATGCTTGAACATGGCACAAAAATAAAAAAAAAAATACAAAAACATAAAAAAAAATCAGAAAAAGAAAAAGAGAAAACAGGTCGTCCACTAGTGAAAACCACACAATTGTGGCACTTTGGACAAGTCCTTGGGTGAAAACCAGTTTCCGGCGCCTCAGGAGGATTCATTGTTCACAAGACATTCTATATTAGAAGGGTAGTTGTCTTTGGCCTAGACCTAGTTCTGCCTTCGAGTTTCCTTGTGCACACCATCTTGTCCAGCCTTGATCTGGCTTTGCCTTCTTCTATTCGTCTGTAAGGGACGTGGTCTTTCGTTATTTCCCATCTTACGCTGGGGGCAACTCAACGACTTCACCTTCTTGTTCATAAGCGTGGCTTCTGCCCTTGTATATTCCCCACCTAACACTGGGGGCATCCATGCTTTCTTGGTTACCTACACATAGCTTTGGAAAACTGTTAAAAACAGAAAAATAATATAAAATTGTTTCGAGAAAAACACAAAAACAATAGAAAATTGTTTCTTGAGAAAAACACAAAAACAATAGAACATTGTTTCACAAAACACAAAAACAATATAAAATTATTTCAAGAAAAACACAAAAACAATAGAAAAAACACAAAAACAATAGAAAATTGTTTCACAAAACACAAAAACAATATAAAATTGTTTCACAAAAACCTAAACAATAGAAAATCGGTTTATGAAAACATATCTTACAAAAACATTTACTTGCATTGTCTTGTTTTCTTGCTTTGCTTGTTGCTTGTATAGTGTTTTGCGTGCTTTCTTTTGAGTTGTTTGTTGCTTGGGTGTACTTTGTCATAGTTTATCTTTTCTTTCTTAGAATAGATTCATTCTTGCTTGTGCATATTGTAGTGGGTTTCGACATGCTAGTGTGTTAATTCATTATTTCTTTCTTAATGCATTTGGTTGTGTTTTGTTACTTGTTAATAAGGCATGGTGATTCATGGTGTATTGCATTAATTCCTGGTGTTCTTTGTAGCATTTGGATGTGTTTCTTGCATGTGCTCTATTTTTTTATCATTCACATCACATTACCATCACTATCATCACATCTAGCATCATCTATACATCATATATAAACAAAAATGCTAAGTTTTACATCATGCATGTATGCTAAGCTAATCATCACATATCATATCATCAATGGGGGCAAGAGGGGTTGCGCATAATCAAAAATCTATCCCCCCCCACACCAATATCATCATATCATCCCATCCATATACATCAAAATAACACTTGAAAACAACATTTGATATTGTCTACAGATCTATCATCTACAATCTACAACACGCCTCAAACGATCATGTGCGATCACCATCTCTCCTGAGTGTCAGAGCCTCACGGTAAGTTTTCTAAACTGAGCGGTTAAAATGAACTGATTGTGATGTTTTTACCCCCCTGGGGGGGTATATTAACCTGTTTTTCACCGATCGGACGGCCGGGACACCCGTTTAGCTCACCGTTTTCTCCTCTGTTCGCTGTGGAATAATTATTTTTAATTAAATAATTATTTTTCTCTTATTTTTCACCGTATTGGGGCATTTTTTGTCCAATACCCCTTTCTTCTCCCCCAGACAATTTTATTGCTCCCTGGTGATTTTTATTCTTCTTCACACCCTCGTAAATAATTATTTTTCAAATAATTATTTTTTCTTAATTTTTCCACTAAACAAGGACATTATTTGTCGTTTGTTTCTCTTTTCTTCCACCTAGGGCACTTTCTGTTGCCCCTAGGCCCTTATTTTTCTTCTTCTCCTTTCTTCTATTTTTTATCACGGTTCAGAAAGCCAAAACAATACAAACATTTACTATATCAAAAAAATCCAAAAACAAGGCAAAAATTTTTCAAAAAATTCCTAAAAAGTAAAACACCCTACAAAATGGTAACTTGCTTCTTACGGCTGAAACTTGTGTCTTGCACATGGTATTTTCTCCATATCCTGTTGGTTTGTCTCACATCTTCCCCAATTAATATGACTCGTGGATCACCGGATTCACAACCATTCACAAAAGCTAGCTGCTTGCTTCGTCTATACTCTGGGGCACTTTTGGTTGCCTGGTGCTGTTTCGTTGCGCACAAACACTTTTCATGGACCCCGTGTCCATTTTCATTTCCCCTTGCATGTATCCTTTCTTGGGGCATCATTTTTTAACCCTTTTCATCAATCATGAACTTGTGGATCTCTCCAGCACTGATAACAAAACATTTGTACAACTGTCTTGACCGTTGTTGGGTTGGATATGTGCGTTCGTACTTGTTTTCCCTGTTAGATGAGCTTGTTTCCTTCTTGTATTGCATTACATTTTTGTATGTTGCATGGAGTTGGTATTTTCAGTAATGGACAATTGTTCATATTATGGCTTTTCATGTCATTCTACCTTTGTCGTATGCTTATATTTTTCATAAGGACCGATGACGTAGTTCCTATGGCAATATGATGACATCCAAATTGTTTCAAACAAATATGTGGCTAGAGGCTAAGCTCTTCTCCCCCCTCATCCATATTTCTTCTACACCACTTCCCTTTCACCCCTAATTCTCCCTCTCATCGAGGCATCCTACCTCATCCCCCTTCTTCTGCCTATATCTCACCTTTTTCGATCGTCGATCGGCTTCTTCCATCACCCCATCGACACTCGAGGGGGCATCTCTCCCTCCTACTAATTTTTCTTCTATCCCTTCAAAATCTCTTCTGTCTACTATCTTTGAAGTGGCATCACTTACGCCACCCCAAAGAGGGGCAAATGTAGACACCTATAATTACGCCCAAGCAATTTAAATACTTAAATTGCGCTAATTATCCCCTTTCTCACAAATCAATGACATATCATCAAAAGCACTCATTTTACCTCATATCATCATTAATTAATTACACTAAGCTAATTAATTAAGTTTCCTATCCAACAAATACCCTAATTAATGACCTTCCGTTAATAAATCACCCCTTCTACCTAGACTAATTAATTATTATTAATTAATTAGCTTTCCCTTCCATTTAACCAATAAATCAATATTTAATTGATTTAATCCCCTTATAATAGCCTAAATCGTACTAATATTCCTCTAATTATCTTCTATAAGCTTACATCTACCTATTAGTTAATCACCTTTGATTAATTAAAACACCCCCCAACTCCCATGACTTGCTAAGCATAAATTAAACCCTTCTAAAGTAAGGTTACCTTTAATAAAGCAACCTTATCCATTCCTAATCATGTTTTACCTTTATCCCACATTCATGAGAATGTGTTGAATCCTTTATCCTTTGGGCTATATAAAGAGCCCTCCACCTACCTTTTTACTTACACCTAAACTCCTTAAGAGAGCAAATGCAAAGCATATAGCAAAGAGACTAAGAGCTTGCACTTTGTTTTCTTGAGAGTTCATCATCTTGAAGAGTTAAGCCTCTTTCTTAAAGTGCTTAGGTCATATGGGAGGTGTCAAAAGGGTCTTGTAGCCCAACTTTGATTAGCCCCCATTCCTAGGTTCTTGGAACATTAAGGACAACTATTTTTGATAGCCATGGAACCTTACTTAGGTCCATTCATTTATTTGTTGTTAGAGAATAGAGGATATTTAGATGCTTAACATTGTTAGTTTCAAAGTTTTGTATTGATGAATGCTAGCATCTAACCCTTGATTAATTCTTATCATGATGGTGTTTATAATGTTGTTTAATTCTTGCTAATTAAGACTATTTAGGTGTTAGTCTTTGTTTACATTAGCATTAGTTTAAAAACAACACTTGCACACACTTAAAATTTAAAAAATACCACAAAAGTTGCCTACCTCTAACAAGGCAACCCTTTGTCTTGGTGTCAATCTCTCACGTGGGAATTTCATCTCCACTACACCTCGTGCTCCTACAGTCTCCACATGGCCAAATATTCCCTCATCTCCACCTCACCTCTATATATGCCCCACGACTCACACCCAGATCACACGCCAATCTCTATCGAGTCATGTCTACAAATTGCGTGGCGCTATACCCGGTCGCACTTATGATCATCACCTCCTCCACACTTACAGCATTAATGTTGTTGACATGTCTGTCAATGGCTCGGGTCTACTCCTGGTCATATTCTCATCACCAATAGGTCACACATGTGACACTATGCTCCCAAAATCCACCGTCGCACACCTCTCTATGTGGGTCGCAAGTGCGACCTGCGCCTTTCACCCACCCTTGCCCCAACTTTACACCCTATTCTCCTCACCCATACACCCCGGTAGTATGTCCTCTACACACTTTATGGGTCACACCCGCAACTTGCCATGTTTTCCGCCCCAACAGTTGTCACGTATTAGATCTTCCACTCACATGACACCATACCTCGATGACCCACCCCAAAAATTCCACACACCCTACAATCGTTGGTGCAACTTCCCCTCCACCACCCAGCCAACTATCCCACGCCTCACCACCATGCCTCCAACCCTCCTCGGTCACAAACATGACCTACTATTAACCACCTTTGTCACTGTCACGACCCACACCACCGATGACATCTCTTCCATGTGTTCCGTCACACTACACTTCCTCGCCGCCAATTTCCCTATCTGTGTAGGTTACACCCACGAATCACACCACCACCCCTAAACAAATTGCCTCAAATCCACCACCTTTCCACCTCATGATCAATCTTCTCAACTTCAACTTTCCACTCTATACTCCCTCTGCTTTGTCCACCTCCACACATACTCCTTTCTTCCCACCTCCACGTCTACTCCTCACTCCAGATTACCCACTCCCTACCTCATATCGCCCATCCACTGCCTTTCAACATTTTTCTTCACCCCACCACCTTTCAACCTCTGTCTTCCCCTCTCCACCCTCCCACACTCGTTATCCCATATCTGCTCTCCCGCAGCATCGCTACCCACTCCTACATGTTGTGTTATCCTCCCTTTGTTGCACATGCAAATCTCGCACAACCCCTCACTCTCTCAACTCGTCCAAACTCATGCACCGTTGTCTTTCCTCATAACCACCTCAAGTCATTACCACGACACATTATCACCCCAATCCCTCCCCTTTGTACACGGCTCTTTCTATTCACATGTCCTAAATGTCCACCCCATTTCCCCATTGACCCATTACAAAAATCCTTCCCCTAATCACTTGTGCGACGCGTGACCCATTAGTGTGACTCGTATAACCTCTCAACCTCATTCATGTAAACTCCTCAACCCAGCGAGTCACCTAAGCAACTCATTGGGTTTCCTATATCTTGCTTCATGCCTTCTTCCATTAGCTTTGTCCCTAGCTTGGTCGTTGTAGCGACCGAGCTCAATTGCCACATCACCCTCACCCCAGTCATGATTTTGATCAGGTTTTTTATTCTCAGATGTGCCCACATCCCCTACACCAAATCCCTATCCTAACACATCTTAACCTACCCCACCCCTGCTCGGTCGCTATAGCAACCGAGCACAATCATCATACCCAACCTACCCCGCAACCAACCCCCTCTTGGTCATTGTCACGCCGAGCTCGTCAACCTTACCTAGGCCTAACCTTTTATCTTTGATGCTACCACCTCACCCTGAGTCACTCGAGTGACTCACCTCCGCGAGCTCTACTGACTCGCCCACTCAAGTCACCCCTTCTATCCATGCAACTTTTGCCTCACCTTGAGCTCACTGACTCCCCTTCTCACTCAGTGCTCCAACTCTGGCTCGCCCTTCCCCACCCACTGACCTAGTGAGTCACTCATGCAACATGCTTCGCCCCACTTACTGATTTATTCCCTCTCCACTCCAACTCACACTTGCCTCTGTCCTACGTGACTCACCTCTGAGTCACATGAGTGACTCACTTCGTCCTGACGTCGACTCTCTACACCACTATACACTACCTCATGCCCCGTCGAGCTCCACCCTAAGCTCATTCTCTCCTCGCTCCTAACCAACCAACTTACCAAACCGGCTCACCTAGGTAGCTACCAATTAGCTAAATCACCTAGCCAAATCCCAACAAGCCAACTTGCCTAGCCAACTCGCCCGACTTATCGCCTCGCCGCACCACTCACCCAACTGACTACCCCACCTGCGTCGGTCACGTTGCTTATGCAACTGATTGTGTCACTCCCCAATTTGTCGTGACACTCTCCCGACTCGTCACCCAACCTATAAATGTAGCTCGCCACATAGCTCGCCGATTCTCTACAATCACCGTTTATACATCCTATCACTTGCATCCACTTTTGTACATACTCGTCGTCTTATTTTCTTCTGCAGATGAGTGGGCAACCTTGTCAGCACATCCATTCATCTTTCCTTTACCAAGGTTCATTTTCTATCATTTTGAACTACCACTTTTCTTTTCACGTTATGTTGGGGCAACCTACAGCTCCAAAAACTTTCACTTGAGGGGGAATCATACAAGAACCCTTCCCGTCAATCCTTATGACATCCAATCATCAAATCCTCAAATTAATATTCTTTACCTCGTGAAATCAACCTATCGAACCCTTCATAGACTCTAGATGAAGTGGCCCATCAATCTCATTTCCAGGATTTTGTCTATCCAGTCAACCATCTAAGCCCACAATTCCGGTAACCATTATTATAGGGTTAGATGACCCCGATCTCGTCTTCAGTTTTTGTGTTGCATCCTAACTAATGCAACACACAACCCAAAAAGGGGCAAGATGTATACACTAGAAAACACGCCTTGCGCATTAGATCTTTAATTCAAAAATACCCAAAACATCATAAAACACAAAAAAATCCCAAAACAATCAAATAATCTGACAAAAACAAATAAAAAATATAAAACCCCACAAAAATGGGGATAAAAGACACCTCATCACTCATTTACTAACCCTCACCCATTCACATTTAATTATGTCCACCCCTCCTACCCATGTGCATGCCTAATGTACTATGGACCCTATCATTGTACCCATATGTGTCCCACTCCCCTATGCACTCAAAAACTTTATAATACCACTCACCCCCCTCGTTACAGCCCATGCCTCTTTGTGCACTCAGACTATACTTGATTTTTCTTGCTCTCTTGATCGCATATCTCGATTTTACAGGTTTGAAGAAGTGAAAGCGAATTTCAAAGGATATACCCAACTTGCTACAACACTATTTTAGCATAATTTCAACACATGCGGAATTGCAATTGTGATTGGCTTGCAATCTCCGTGTGATTTTCAGTGAATCACAACTGCGATTGTCCTGCGATCTGAGTTAGGTATATTTTTCATTTTCATTTATTATTTTGACATGTTACATCAATAAAAAAATTATTATATCCTTATAAGGGTTAGGGATCTAACTAGGCAGGTCCCCTAACCACCAAAAATAACTAACATTTTTCAAGTGTGCTTGTGTGTAGGTTTAGATTCAGATATGAAAGACTTTTACCCACTTTATTCAATGAAAGAAACTACAATTATCCCTCTCTTCACAATGACATCACAAGACCATTTTTTTTAGTAGCATTGATTTGGAGTTCTCATATTAACCAATCCATCTTACATGTGATCCAAATCTAGGCATACAAGAGGAAGACATCTTGGACACTTGAAGCTCATGAAATACTCAAATTTCAGATTTTAAGAGTGCTATCAATTGTGCATGTGACTGGCTAGTGAATGTTGTGTGATTTTCAACGATTGTGCCATGATTGAGCTACGATTGTGACAAGCTCTAAATCATCCAAGACATTATCAAAAATCATCCATGATAAAACTCTATATTGTGACTTGGTCCCCTCGGGACCCCAAATACACATATCATTTCACTTATTTTCATTTATCAATTGCATGTTCTTCTTTCAACCTTGAAAAGGGTAGGGATTTGATCAAGGCAAGTCCCCTAGCCACAAAAAATAACTAATATTTTTCTAAGTGTTTGCATATAAATATAGATTTAGATCTCAGAAGTTTTACCCTGCTTTATTCAATGAAAGAGCCTATAATTGTCCCTCACATATCTAATGGTGGCAGTGTAAGCCTAATTTATTTAGTAGCATTTTATTTTTGTTAGATATTGTGTTATCTAACACATCTTATAGGGTGATCCAATTCAAGACATACAAGAACAAATTATATTGTGAAAATAAATTATCCATTCAAAACAAATGTGTTAGTTGTGTCAAAGGTGTTTTCCCAACTAGATCAAATAAGGAAAAATTTGATAGGTTGTAAAGGCATAAACGGTTCAAATCTTTTTTGTTATTGATGTACACTAACCATGATTCGTTGATTTGTTTGGTTCTCATAAGGGATTTGCCCTTGATCCACTCTATCATACGAATTACCCCCACGAGATGGATGTTTTTATTTACCTTTCATTGGCGTGGAGCGCACGAGTGGAGTGAAGTGAAGTGGACTGTGGGGGTGAGTGTTGACTCTTAAACAAAAACAATGGTGGACAAAAGACTTAGTAAAATAAGAATAAAGGGAGGAATATTCTAACATTATATTTCAATTGCTTATTTCAAATCCATGGCAATTCATGGACACCGACAAAAATGGTAGTAGCCATAGGGCGAGCCAGTGGCTACAGGAGTTGAGTCTATTCTAGAATTTTTTTTGGATGCCTTTAAATTGAAGAGGTAAGATTTTAGTATTTTATATTTGTCAAGTCATTTTGGTTAGTGGGTTTTGAAGGCAATACACGAAATCCCACTAATTACGTCATCATTGAAATAAAGACGAATTATGTTGCTTGAAAGTGCAGTTTCAATATTTTTAACTTTATCGTTGTATTTTGATGATGGATTGGTAGAAATAGCCCTCACAATTAATGGTGTAGTTTTTTAATATTTTCAAATTTTATTAATTTTCTTATATTTAATATATATGCTTATGAGATTAACACACTTAGTTGTTTGGATAAAGATTGTGTTTTTCAAATTTAATATATATATTTATGAGATAAATGTACTTAGTTATGTGGGTAAAGATTTGGTTTAATATTTATTTTTTATTGCACCAAAAGGTGTTTAGAAATGGGAGTGAAGATGGTTGTGTCTAACACACATCAGGTGGATGGACAGTGGTGATCATGTGATGGTGGTCGTTGACATTCGGTGGTTTTTGAAGCGTTGATTTATGTGAACGGCCATCCAGTAACTCCATAACTATAGTATATGTTAAATCTCAATTGCATGTCCTCAATCACCACCAACTGTGTATAGATTCTTCTCTCACTCCGCCTAATTTTGAGTAATCATGTCTATTGACCAAGCCTACTGCATTACATTATTTTCCCTCACAACAATTGTTCGTTCTCCTATGACTATTGACATTAACATTGAAGCAACGTTGATTATAACCATATGCTTATAATTGAAGCTAGAAAATTTGCATTGTTATTTTTTTGATCTGCTCTGTTGTCATGTAAATGTAAATGTGCAACATGAAAATTTCAAATTTTCAAGCATTATAACAGACCCAAGTGTCAAAATTTTGCCCCTAAGCCTTCCTAAACCCTCTTTGGATCAGTTTACCCTCTTTGTGGTGTCTATCTTATCCTTGCAAGTCTGAATATGTGTTGTACATACCTTCCCAAGTGTTCAAAATGTTGAGACAAGGTGACTCGTGCCATTTCAATATAGTACTTCTAAAGTTGATTTCTTTAGTAAGCCTAAAAAGACTATACTTAGCCTTCTCGGGACAAGTGGGCACCCTCTGGGACTTATCAAGAACACTAAAACCACATGGAGATGTTATGGAAGAGATTAGGATGCAATGTAATTGATTTAGGAAAGTTTAGGAAAGATTTCAAAGGTTTTGGTGCAAGAACAATGAAAGTGGGTTTTGGAGGCTTAATGAGTTTGCAGGGGAAAAAGGTACCTAAACTTCAACGAATGATTTTGGGAGGTACAGGATGATTCAAGAGGAAAACAAGATATCATCGGAAAGCTTAACGAATCCTATACATGATGGAGTTTTCACATCCTTCACAAAACTCAAGTGTTTCTCTATAAATACCAATCTCAGCAAACTCGCCTTGTGGTCTTGAAAGAAAAAAAATGAGGAAGAATCAAGTCTTGAAACCCTCTCATTGATCTTAAAATTTTCTTATGAGTCAAATTTATATAAAAAAATTCTAAAAACAAGTTCCTATAACTCCAGGAAAGTTGGTTTCATGATTTTAGGAGTTAGTCAAATTCACAGTTAGATGGTTGTCACATTTTGGTGTCCAGATTATCTTGACTGTCCCAACTATCCGGGACAGTGGGGACAACAAAATATGCCCTACCCCCCAGTTGTAGCCCTTAGACCCTCATGTGACCCTGTTCCTTCCTAGCAAAGTGCTAAATGATCCTTAGTACAAATTTGGCTAAGTCTTTTCCTTCTAACCCTTGGGCGCATTTTTCTACCCCAAATGTCCTAACTGTCCGAGACAGTTGGGATAAAAAAAATGTGCCCCACCCCCAGCTCTTTCCCAGTTCTTCATGTGACCTCAAACTTTACCATCTGGATGCTTAAGCCTTTCTCTCTTATCCTCCCAGCTCTCCACTCACTTCCCGCCACTTGTCAAGCTTGGAGAAGGGGGTGAATTTAGCTGCCCCAACTGTCCCAAATTTCCCAGGGATAGTGGGGAAAGTTGGGACAACAAAATGTGCCTCTTGGCTAGATTTTCTGCATAGCATCAAACCTAGGCAGTCATGAGATAAATCTCCCTCATTTAATCGGTGAGGCTCCCGTGTCAGATTTGTCAATAAAAATGTGTTATTATCTATCAGGGGTTTTACTTTAACCACTTAGTTCATGAACCATAACTAAGAAGTTCTGCAGCAAGTAAGCAGTTGTTCAAGAAAGGAAGTATTTTATAGAAGAAGGAAGTAAAGGAAATACAGAGAAGAAATGGGGAAGATGTGCATCCCAATTAGTAGATAGCAGAGCTAATTGCATGCACATAGAAGAAACTTAATAGATATGAACACACAGAATTATAAAACAAAGGCAAGCTCTAGATCCAGATCTAAAATAACACAAAGTTTATCAAGAGATCTAAGATTCAAAGCAAGAAACACAGTACACCGTGACACAAAGTTCTCCGGAAACCTGCTCCTTTGTATTCCTTTGCTCCAAGTTGCTCTCAAGGGTTCAGCACAAAGTCTAGAACACAAGATTGCTGCTTACAAATTCTGATCGATCTTTTAACCCGGAGGTTCTTCTCCTACTTATAGAATGTAGGAGGGAAAGTACAAATGGAAAACTCAAACTGAACTAAAGCTATGAACAACAAGTAAAGATGACATTTGGCAATCATCCTCAACTAACTTCTTCTTAAGTGACACATGTATCACTTAACTAATAGAATGGTTCCACATGACTTCAAGTAATGGTTGCAAAACCAATAACTTAGAAGTTTTACAATTTCATCCGGGAACATAGAAAATAGAAGAAGAAAGAATAGAAGAAGTCATGCCAGCTGTAATGTCTACATCTTCTTGTTCTGATATCTGATATACTTGTCGAACATATAATTCAACATCCTTCCATCTGTTTTAGCCACTGCTTCTTTCTCTGTCCTGAATTGCAGCAAACCCTTCATTCAACACTTTGATGCACGCTTCCACATCTTCCAAACTCAGCCCAAACCTCGCAATGTCTGCCTGCAGCGCCACCAGTCTACTGATAGAATTCATCGTGAAAGGCTTGGTAGCTTTATCAATTCTCTTTTGTACCATCAGAAGAGAACCTTCCAGGGAATTAGGCACCTTAGTTGAGACGATCCGCACGTATGAAGTGACATTCCCGTCCATTATCTCTTCAGTGAAAGAAATGACACTGTCTGGTAAATCTGATGTTCTACTCTCAAGTGCCTGCATCCTCTTCAGCAAAACTCTGACAGATTTCCAAACGGAAAGATACTGCAAACTCTAGCTGCTTCCCCTTCTCGACTGATCCGTCCGGTACAATCTGTTCCGCAATCAATACATCTCCCGGCAGCTTGTTGATCTCGGCCAAAATACTCAGGTTACTCTCTGCAACTGTATTCATGCCTTCTATGTTTGCCATCAGTTGCTTTAGTTGATTTGCTGCATCGTTCATAACCTTTAGGCGGGCTGACACTTCCCCAAGTTGTACAGAAGCTTGACGAATAATCAAATCCTTCCATTCGTCAATGGCCTTTACTTGATTGCTTGCATCTTCCATTTCCTGCATAAGATGATCACTCACCTGCTTCTGAAATGGGCTGAATGGAAGGTTTAGCAACCTTGGCTATGATCTCACATAATTGAGATACTTGCTTCTGCAACTCTTCTTTCTCCGCCTTCTCACTGTCAAGCCTAAGGAATAAAGCATCTATCAATGTCTGTGTGTCCTGCTTCAATCCTTCAGTGGTGGCTTGACCGAGTGGTACTTTGGTCACTGTCACATCTTCTGCCGTGAGCTCCTCCTCTATCTTTCCTTCTGCCGGAATTGATATCTCAGCAAACTTCTCTCCCGAATTCTCGATGATCAACCTAGAAGTTGCTTTAGCAACTTTAGGCCTTCTGTCTCTTCTGCTCAGATCCTGGAGTAGCTGCAAGTCGTGCTCCTCTAAGTTCATCTCCATTCTCGCTTCTGGAACAAACTGCAAAGCTAACCATTCTGAGAAATTACTTCTCGGAGAGTGAGAAGTCGCTGAGTGCACTACCATCTCCCGCTCTGCATCCTCTCTGTCAGAAAGTGCCACAGTGTTATGGCTGCCATCTTCTGAGTCATCCAAGGACAAAGCCCTTTCAAATTCCGCCATCTGCAGCTTCAACGTATCCTCTGGAACAGGCGCTGAACGAAGTGGCTGAGGGGAGAAGATGAATGTCGCTGGATTTAGTGGAGGCATGGAAGCATCCTGCTGCTGCGGTGCAATAGTTGGTGAAGCATTGGGTACTGGAGAAACTGGAGTTAAAGTCATGGTCGTAGAAGTGATCCTCTCCTTGGATTGAGATCTTCTATGTACTTTCAACTTCTCGACTTTCCTGCTGCTTTCTCCTCCGTGCTTTCGCTTGAGGGAATCTCCTGCGCCGAAGTTGCCCGTGACTTGATTCATCAATGCTTCATCAAGGCAATATCCCTTCGTCAGCAACCAGTTTGAAGTATTCACCAACACAGCTCTCGACCTTTCTTCAATTGTGTTGCAGCCTCCTATGTTATTCTGCAGTATGGCTTTATCTCCTCCCATTTGATGGTAAGTGTCAAGTACCACATTCCCATCATCTTTAAGATCCACAGGTATCCGCACTAGTCCAAAGTCGAACACTTGCTTTGCTGATAGCCTGCTGAAATCTTTCTTTTCTAACCTCGTACTCACTTTTGCACTTCATCCAGAAATCTTCTAATGAAGGCACATGTGCGTACTGCTAGGAGATTGTCTTCCTGGCTACTCCAAATGGATCGAAGTTCAGCCGTGCAGGGAAGAACTCTTGCTCATACTCGGATAACATTTGCGCTTCCATCCCTCGAGCTCTGTGAATGCTAATGCAGCTGTAATATCCCACAGTGATTGGGAAGAAGCCCGTAGACTTGTGCCGCTTTGACTGAAGGTCGTGTAACTCCACAAGTTGCCTGCTTAGCTCCATGGCGATCAATCTATCATTCGGATACCTGGGCATCTTTATTGGTTCTCCAGAAAAGCCCGTAACCCTGAGGTATGTGAAATCTGCAAATTGAATGAATAGACTTCCAATCTTGGACACAGCTTCCCACGCTTCCTTGCTTACCCTGTTGGCCTTCAAGTCTTTGTCTAGCCTGCAGATGAAATCGTAGAAGAAGTCATCGTTGATCACTTTGAAGTCTTTCTCGCCTGTAGGTGCAGTAAGCTGCGGGTAGCATTCGAAAATGGGGTCCTTGGAAAGAACACCACATCTATCCAGCTTGGAAAAGACGCCCTGTGAAGCTGCAGCATACACCAAGTATGAAGTCATCTTGAAGCTGAAAGTACGCTTCACATTCCGGAGTTGCTCACCGATGTTGTTGCTAATAATTTCTGACCAATTGATTATGGAATCAACCTTGTTGATTTCAATGGTCCTGATGAAAGCATACATCCATGTACGGAAAGTGTAGGCATTCGCTTCGCCATTCATCCTGCATAGCAATTTGACGACATCATCTACCTCCTGCACCAAATTGGACCGCGGAAGAGTTCTCGGGAACTTCGAAGGAGATCTAGGCTTCTTCATGTATCGGCTATTCATGATGCTCACGCAATCAGCTCTATGCTTCTCCCATCTACTGTCAGCATCCTGAATGCTAATGGAAGTCACCACCTTTCGCACTGGAATCTTCAAACAATAATTGATGAACTCTGCGTCCAAACGAATTATTGTCTTTCCCGAAGCATCACGCACTGATCTGGATGAAGGATGATAAGATCTAGCACACTCCATCACGAACTCTGGCAATTGGGCTGTACATGGGAAAGCTGCAGCTCGGATAATTCCACTGCTTTTGACCGCACGCATGAGTGAAGTCTTTCCCGCTCTGGATCTATCAATCAAATCGGAAAGAGGTTCCGGGCCTAGATCTGTGTCTCCTATGTCTGCAAGTTTGGAAGCAATGCATGACTCCATCGTGCTTTCTTTTTCATCTCTTTTCACCATAGCTTTGTCTATCTTCGTCTGAATAATTCTTTTTCTTCTTATTTGGCCGGATTTCTTCAATACTGGTGCAGATCTGGACAATTCTTCAGATTCGGAGGATATTTGCAATGTGTTGGACATTGATAAAAACTCCTTTTCTTTTGTAAAGCACCTGTAATGAATTCCTGCAATTTATTCAGACAAAAATGGCCACCGGAGCATGAATAGTGAATTTTAAATTGTAAAAATCTGCACTTTTCAAGCCTGCTGCCCCAAAAATTGGTGTTTAATTTGCACATAAAGAGAGCATGAATCCTTTCAATCAACACCTGAGCTCCTGTAACACCTATGCAAACAATTATGCAGACAAAGATCAACCTCCTTCAAAGCATGCGCCAAATCTGGAAGCTTTTAGCCTTGTTGTCACCTTGTCTGAGCAAAATCCTTCCTCTAATGGGGGCGCACTTTTCCACTTGGCTGCAATTCTTCACCTGTGATTTGAATAATTCACCCATATGGCTGCCCATGCTTATATAACCTTCACAATTCTATAATTAATAATTGCCCTAACAATTAAAGGCAATTAATTAATTAAAAATCATGCTTTTCTCTTTTAAAAATAGCATGTTTAAGGACAACCATCCAATAAATTAAATTAATCCAATTTAATCCTTCACACATCACTTCACTTAAGCTTCACAGTGTGCTTTGACCATAGCCACTGAAAATAGAAATTAATTTAATGTTTTAATGCCTTAAAAAACATTAAATAATACCCAAATGGGGCGCACTTTTTGAGAGGAAGAGGGCAGCCATTAAATAAATTAAATTTAATGCTTTTAAATCCTTTCTTTTATTTCAACTTTGACTTGTTGACTTCCTCCAAGCTTGGGCGCACTTTTTGAGAGAATAGATTAATTAAAATAATCAATTTAAGGCTGCCATTCTCTCACCAAAGGGGGCGCACTTTTTTGCACATGTAATTCTATTTTTAAGAATTTTTCCACAATGGGATTCTTTACCCTGCAAGGCAGGCACCAAAATCCCGTGATCCACTTAAGTGATTTGACTTTGACAATGGGATTATTTACCCTGCAAGGCAGGCACTAAAATCCCATGATTTCACTTAAGTCACTTTCCTTTTATTTTATCATGGGAATTTTCACCCTGCAAGGCAGGCAATAAATTCCCACCTGCCTGCAGCCTCTATTTTCCCACTGCAGCTTAAGTGACTTTTATAACACGGGAAAAAGTACCCTGCTAGGCAGGTATAAAATTCCCACCCTGCCTGCGGCTTATATTTTTCCCCTTGCAGCTTAAATCCTTTGTTTTCCAAAAATGCGCCCATCCCCGCAGGGGCTTTTCTGTGCACGACTTCGCTTTTTCCCAGTGATCCAGACCTCCGATGGCGACTTCCTCCGGGCATAATGTGCGTATATGTTTTCCAGCTGCTCCAGGCCAAAAATCGGGCTTACCCGGCAAAGGAATTGTTCCAGAGAAATTTCACAGAAAACGAAACGGGACACCACAAAAACACGAAAAATTGCCAAAAGTTACAAATAAAGCCCAAAACTTAATACAAGTTAAAACCCTTCTGGCACATAGGAATAATAACATATTCGCTCATAATAGAGTTAAAACAGAGCACAAATAGCCTCATACGGGGCTCAAAATAATTAAATACAAATTTCCCGCAGACAAATCCCGACGATAGAATAAAACAATTTTGGGCATCTGGGTATTTGGCGAAAAAGGCTAATATGGCTCTTTGGGATTATCTTGACGCAATATAAGAACTTTCAGGCAATAAAAACACAAAACGACCCATTATTTTAAAAGTACGAAAATTTTCCCGATAGGGTAGTCGCAGATTTCAGGGTGAAATCTGAGTGACACCAGTGCCACACCTCCAAGTTGGGTTGAAAACTAAAAAATTGACTAATTGTTCATACCTTGTTTTTTCTCGTTTCTTCTTCATATAGTACTGCCAAAAGTTCCAAAACATGAAATAACTTATGCCCACTTCATATTTTATCATGAACTCCATGATTTCTCAAGAACCTCCATTAAGCCTACAAATTTTTTAGATACCATATCAAACTTTGCTCAGAGCATCCATAGTTGCAAGAATGAAGACTTTTCACTGCCGACAAAAAAATAAATTGATCGTACCAAGGTTTTGAGCTAATTTCTCTTCTCTAGAGCATCTCTGTGACAAAGGAATCTCAATGACTCCATTAATGGCTTCCATGGAAGCTTTGGTCCTAAGACCCTAACCCTGGAAATCTAATTTTTTTATTTCCAAGCATTTCAGCGGGCGAAAACAGTGAAGTTTAGAGCACAAGATCGTGTCGAAGAGGCCGAATATAAAGAATAATGTTTCCATCACAAACCAAGGTCATTTTTGTCACTTATTAAAAATAAAAATGTTATGCCCCTCCACATGCTAAAAGTTGTAATTCTATCAATTTACAAGCTATAATCACCCATTAACACTCAAAAATAGTCCAAAATGGTAAGCAAGGTAAAATTGTCAATTTTCCCAAAATAACAAGTCTGGAAAAGGCACCTATTAAAAATAGAAAGTGGATAAAAATATAAATGCATCATCAATAGAGGGAAATTGGAATGTGCCAAAAGGTTCAGAAGATCAAATTTGAGCAAAACAGATGATATGTCCCAAAATAGCAAGTCCCGACCCTACCTACTAAAAATAGAAAGTCTCTATTTTGGATGTAGAAAGTTATGGATGGCTCCATTTTCACTCATCATAGGGTTATAGGATGATCTCGTAGCTCAAACAAATAAATGGAATCTCCATAAGGGTATTGGAAGCATCTTTTAGATCATAATTGTGCCTAGGAGCATGGTGAAGCATAACAAAGGAATGTGCAGATCACTAATCAAATGGAAAGGATTCAAAGGGTGTCGAGGACTCCATTGATTCATTAGATAAGGTCGTCATAGCTCATTGGTCAAGTTGGATCCATCATCATCTCTTAGTGAGCTGGTTGAAGTAAGCTCAGTGAGCCGAGTGAGTTCAGCTCGGTGAGGTGGGTGGGTTGAAGTGAGCTGGTTGTAGTAAGTTTGAGTTGGGCTAGTTGTGGAGATGAGCTAGTTAAGAACTTGTCCTTTTTCATGAAGAACCTATGCAAGTGAGTTAGGTCAAGCAAGCTAGGTGAGCTAGTTGAATTACAGTGAACCAAATGAGATCAGGCAAGCTCAATGAGCTAAGGGAGTTTATCAATAAAGCATCAAGGGGATCATCATAAGAAATGTTTGCAGTCATCTCGAGCGCACATCAAGTGATCTCTCAATAGTGTTTTTAAACACTCATTCAGAAGCCCTGGGTGTCTGTGCATCATGCAAAAGGAGGAGATTGTGATAATCATCGACAAGTTCTTAATTATAAAGAGCTTATTCAACAAGATCAATCAATCCCTTTCCATCCTTCTCTTCTCCCCCTTTCTTCTAACTCTTTATTGTACACAATCATTGCATTTTGTCTTATTCACTTAAGTGATAATATTTGTAATTTGTAAAAGTATTCTCTCAAAATTATAAGAGAGATACTAAATTTGTCTCTTCTAGGGGAAATTGAAAGGCCACAACTGGAATAGGGAGATGAAAGGTCAATTCACAAGGCTATAAATTGGGATGGCTTCTCCATTCCAAGGAATCCTGAATTTTAGTTCTCGGTATCAATTGTGAATTGTTGTAGATTGATTGATGTGTTGTATTCATCACTACACAAGAAATGAAAGCTACATTCTTCCTTTTTCTTTGCACATGTTTCCTCTATTATCTCTTTTACAACTTTGCAAGTATGGTGATCGAGAAGGAACTTGATGTCCTTGATAAATGAATCTAAGGAGCCGTGTGTCTGGATTTTTTAGTCTCACTAGGTTCTTCATTATTGCTTCCCTCCAATTGAATGTTGAACTACTTTGGTTATTGGGTGTGAACTCTTCACTTGTCTACTCACAATGATAACCTCCCCTCTCCTAATTCCTCTCCTTCATCCCCCATCGCTGTAATTTCCTCCTGTATACCCCATACAAGCACTTTACCCACAGGTTTAGTGAAGTTTATATGTGCAATCGCTGATCTGTTTGGCCACCCACAACAGTTAGATATGATTAGAAAGTTAAATTTTAATAATGGGAGTCTCCCCATACACAAGGAGGGGCGTAGCCCCATGAGCATTGGTAGAAATCCATAATTTTCCATGTGACCAGTTATTTCACCAACATGCTCTTAACAACTCTATTTTCTACCATTTTCCCCAAACATTACTAGTGTCATCTTGTTAGAACCAAAAATCCACTTGTTGGTTGTGTTATTTTTGACTTGGCATTTTCCCAATATCTTTGCTCGAGATTCATTTGAGTCATTGCTTGGCAAGGATATTGAGCTTCAATCATCTTACTTGTTGGAAATATCAGACTTGGCAGTTTTAATCACACTCTCCTCCACTTCATTCTTCAATTGACTGTAGTTTTTATAGACCCCCCAAAATTTGAACGACACCCTCCAGCCTTACTGTCAAGCAACTCACTACTCGTCAACCTCACAAAGACATCCCTCAAAATTGTTGGTATACTTCTAACACTCGACTCTCTATGGTGGCCTCTTTTACACCATCTGAAATGACTACCACTTCCTTCGTGGACATTGTAACATATAACACTTCTTGAGGTTAGTTCACAAAGTTTTTAAATTTATATGTCAAAAGGTGCTCTCTATAATTATATATGTGCTAAAAAAATAATGATAATTGTGTTTGGATTTTTTTGAATGGTCGTTGATCAAATAAATCTTTGTCATTTGTCTTTTTTTGGGCATGCATAACATGTGAAAAAAATAGTATGTCACATGTGACATGTCTACACCATTGCTTCATTGGATTGTTAGGGGAGAGTTGACAGAGATGAGGAAATGACCAATAACAAAAGGCTAATATTTCAACTTGTAGAAATTAGTTTCCCACTTTCCAGAGCAAGTAACTAAGCTTGTGAAGGTGGTGATTGACAGGTCTACCATTTTAAGTACACTTAGGGGAAAAGGGCCAGTATGTGAACACTGTCCCAATACTTGAACACTATTTTGCATTTAAAATATCCAATACTTGATGGAATAAAAACCAAAATTTTGATTATTGAAGTTCAAAAATTTGTTTTTTTATAAACCATATGTGCATAGGGTCAACATCTCAGTATTACTTAGTACACAATAAATACTGATTGGTACTTTCATTTTCTACAATAAAAGACTCATTTGTTCAAAATATAAATACAACATATCAGTTGACAAACCCATCATATCTATTTAATGGGTTGAATATTTGTCTTTCCAATTCATCTCTTTCCATATTCCAAGTTGGGTTGTTCAATCACCAGATCTTTCATATCCAGACATTAATACATACCTGCAAAAAAAGAGGGAACCTTCTTCTCAAGATTCAAATTCATCCATTAAAAACACAAACAAAATTGTACACTTGAAGGTAAAAAATAAATATGAATATCAAATCAAATAATTTCAGCCACAAGATCATCTCAAAATCAATTTCAACCTTTGATTAAAAAGACCCTACACCTTGATCCATGTCTTACATTTTGATTGGATACTCTCAAATCAATGTTGGTATTATATATTCACTTTCCTAGTCTTGTTTACTGCTGATTTACTTCTGTAGGGTGCCTGATTACAGTGGATTTTATAAGAAGAGGTTACTTCTATCAAGTTTTGAAAGGAAAGGTCCAGCAAAGCAAAAATTGCAGGTTAGTTTTCATACCTACTGCTTATAATTTCAAGCATGAGTTTCTTGTTATCCAGATGAATGCTTGTCTCCCAAATCCCTAGAGGTGTGAAGAAATCTCATAAAGTAGCTATCAAACAACTTCAAGAGGACACTTAAATATGTAAAAAATAGTCAAATTTATTACCTAAGGCCCTTTTCCCACTGGAATGTATTCATATATAACCTCAACTGCCTGTTTTCTCTGATATAAGCTAACGTATACCTTGCACTTCTGCTGAAAGCATGTTGTGATCTACTTTTTGTTTGACCAAAGATCTGTTCAATTAAGTTAGAATTAGACATAACAGATTGCTGAGCAGAACTGCAAGTTTATGGACTGATTTCTATTTAATTTATCAAAAATTGGCCCATACAGCAGAGCACATTAAAAAAATATTAAGATTGGAATTGAGTGATTCTTGATCATAGCATCCTGCTAATTAATTCTGTGAACATCTATTAGATAATGGCTTTATGTTTTCTCCCTTAAAGTACCTTAAAAGCAAATAATATTAACTTCACAATAGAATTAGTAACTTCGGAATGTAAATGAGTTTATTTTGAGATATTTTATTTGATCGATCATATGTAAGCAAATAATATTACAATATGATTCGAAATTAAAGGCTTAGGATAAAAAATTGTTTAATTATAACTAGCTGTCAAATTGGTGATCCTACATGGCAAGGAATTGGCTCCATGGACCTGCGATCATCATATGGCTTACTTATTTGACAAGTCTCTTGTTATCTAAAAATAAGTCATCTACAGATATATGAAGAATGTGCTGGACATATCAATTGGTATCGTCCTCAACCCATAGACATCTGCAAAATATAGAGAACTGAATTTTCTCACAAACAACATCCACTGCATCCTATAAAATTGAAAAACTGAAATTCAAACCATTATCAATATCCACAAGGATTAATGGTAGTGAATATAAATCAGTGTAGGTAAGAGAGAAATCATCTAACATACGTGAGCCAAAACATCTTCACCTTTAGAAATAGAGAATGTAACAAAAGTCCAAAACAGCTCAAACATATTTCAGAGTTGTGGCTTCACCTAAGACGTGATTGGCTTCACCTAAGGATGCAACAGCTCAAACATATGTCCAACACATTCTTTATATATCTCTCGCTAACTCTGTAAGATATAAAATCTGTACCATTTAATACAAAACAAAAATCTGTAACTCTATGTGAACATTGCCCAATACTAAAGAGATAAGATAAAGAGTTTCCAAACTACAGAGGATAAGATAAAGAAATGTTTATTTATAGCTAGCTGTAAAATTGATAAACCTACATGACAAGGAATTGGCCCGATGGACCCATGAACTCAGGGTGTTGACATAATGGCACTACTCCCAGAAATTAAAGATATAGGAAAGAAAAATGTTTATTTATAGAGGAGAAGGGCCAGTATGCAAACACCCTAAGTTCGCAGGCCCATGGAGCCAATTCCTTGCCACGTAGGATCACCAATTGTAATATTATTTGCTTACATATGATCGATCAAATAAAATCTCTCAAAAAAAACTCATTTACTGGTGGAGACCCGAAGTGGTTCACACAACGGGACAGGTGTTGAGCATTTAATTCAAAATAAAAGAGGGAAACAGTATCTGTCCTCCTCATCTTGACGCACGTAATAGATAAGCCACAATGAAATGCTCAACCACCATTTACCAATGCTTGTTTTGGACGCGTTCCAAACTGGTTTTCTCAACCACCATTTACCAGATTGTTCCATGGCTCGTTTTGGAGTCGTTTCAGACTGTTTTGCTCAACCACCATTTATTTAGAAGAGTTTAAGGGAGAAGGGAAAGTATGCGAACACCCTAAGTTCGCAGGTTAAGTGAACCAAATCCTTGCCACGTAGGAGTGACAGTATGCCAGCTAGGTATAAATAAACATTTTTTAATCCTATATCTTTAATTTCGAATCATATATTAATATTATTTGCTTCCATATGATCGATCAAGTAAAATATCTAAAAAAAAAACACATTTACTGGTGGAGATCCGAAGTGGTCCATACCAAGACCTACAGTAGTACAACAGATTTGCTGCCACCATAACAATATATGTAGTCAAGCTATTACAATTATGATTCTTACATGCATTCACTTCTGAAGATGATTTGATGTCACAAAACATTACATTAACAAGACCTGCGTCAATTGATCGATATGAATTACAATGTCGAAAGGGGCGACTGCATGTTCGAGTGAAACATTCTAATTAATATTGATCAATTACAAACAAGCTGATGAATGTAGTGTTATTTGATAACACCTCATCTTTAGAAGTGTTTATAGATGATCTTATTGATATATTAATACATATTTTACTAATTTTATATTGTTTCATACTGCAGCATTTAGAGAAGATGAAGAGAAAGAGGAGTTTACATCGAGCACAACGTATGCCCAAAAAATGAGGTGTACAATTTGAAATTGAACCATCTAACCATGAAACAGATGAACATGATGCTACAATAATAAGTGAAGAGGATGGTGCAACAACAAATCAAGGAGATACAAACACAACTGATGATCATCAACGAGAACCTGCTGGATGTGAACTAAATAGGCATGAACTATAGGAGACTGTGGTTGTTAGAGGCAACACTTCGACCAAGAAGGTTAGAATTTTGTCTAGTTGGTCAAAAGAAGATATGTTAAAGGCCATAGATGATATTGAGTTACTCACATTATTCAATTAGAGCTGCTGCACTGAAATATCATGTCATCCATGACATGATATTTCACTTGAACACTATTCTGCATTTAAAATATCCAATACTTGATGGAAAAAAAACCAAAATTTTGATTATTGAAATTTATATAGGGCCAGTATGCGAACACCCTAAGTTCGCAGGTCCATGGAGCCAATTCCTTGCCACGTAGGAGCGCCAATTTGACAGCTAATTTCGTATTTATAAACAGGTAAGCATTTTTGCAATTATCCTAAGCCTGATAGATAAGACACAAATAAATGCTCAACCACCATTTACCATGGCTTGTTTTGGACGCGTTACACACTGTTTCCTCTGGACGCGTTACACATTGTTTCCTTTGGACGCGTTGCATTTCCTCATGCCGAGTTGTAATGCAAATGCTGGTTGTTTGTGAGTGGGCTTACAGCCTGTGCGAGGTTTGTGTGAAGGGGTCTTTCTCAGTGCCTTGCTCGAGATGTTGACCCTATTCACATATGGTTTATAAAAACCAAATTTTTGAACTTCAATAATCAAAATTTGGGTTTTTATTCCATCAGGTATTGGATATTTTAAATGAAAAATAGTGTTCAAGTATTGGGATGTGTTCACATACTGGCCCTTCTCCCCTATGTAATCAACAACCCAGCTTATAAATTCTGTCTTTATCAAATAATATGAAATTAATAAAACATGTATTCGATCATCGTTAATGGCGCCCAATGGGGTAATCACAAGTTCACCTACAAGTTCATAATTCATACTGTCATGTATCATAAGCTTGCTAAAATTTTCCCATTGTAGATGATCTTATTGATATATTAATACATATTTTACTAATTTTATATTGTTTCATACTGCAGCGTTTAGAGAAGATGAAGAGAAAGAGGAGTTTACATCGAGCACAACGTATGCCCAAAAAACGAGGTGTACAATTTGAAATTGAACCATCTAACCATGAAACAGATGAACAGGATGCTACAATAATAAGTGAAGAGGATGGTGCAACAACAAATCAAGGAGATACAAACACAAATGATGATCATCAGCCAGAACCTGCTGGATGTGAACTAAATAGGCATGAACTACAGGAGACTGTGGTTGTTAGAGGCAACACTTTGACCAAGAAGGTTAGAATTTTGTCTAGTTGGTCAAAAGAAGATATGTTAAAGGCCATAGATGATATTGAATTCAACAATTATTCTATTAGAGCTGCTGCACTGAAATATAATTTACCTCCTACATCTGTTCATTATTGGCTGAATGGTCTGACCCATACAAAAAGGAAGGGCCCTGCACCTATTTTGAGTGAAGGAGAGGAGAAAGAGATAGTTGAATGGTGTAAGCAAAATGGCAGATTTAGGGCATGGAGTGGGATTTATGCAACTGAGGGCATGTGTTGCACAAATTTGTGAAACTAGAGAGACTCCATTTCGAGAAGGATTACCTGGAAAATCTTGGTGTGAAGGATTTAGAAAAAGACACCCAGACATAGTCCTTCGGACTGCTGAAGGTCTAGAAAGAGATCGTGCAATTGGTTTACGTCCAGAGGTGGTTAGCAAGTTTTATGAAAAACTAGCTAACATTTATATCAATTCCTATGGTGCAGGCAAAATATGGAATTGTGATGAGACAGGAATCCAAGCAAGGAGAAATTGTGGCATGAGGGTGCTTGCCACCAAGGGTTGCAGGAATGTTCCCAAAATCATTCCTCGTAGCAGAGAATGGATGACAATTCTATGTTGTGTAAATGCTGCAGGGCAATGTATCCCTAACTTTTACTTATTTAAAGGTCAGAAAGTTTCACAAAATTACATCAAGGGATGTGAACCAGGTGCTTGCATGGCTGCTCATCCAAGTGCTTGGATGACTAGAGAGCTCTTTATAAGTTGGTTGTATCATTTCAGTAAGTCTGTACCTGGAGGGGTGTGCCCTGAAAATAGGCATTTACTTATATTTGATGGTCATGGAAGCCATGTGGCATTGTCAACTATAGAAGAGGCCAGGCAATTGGGGATTGATTTATTGACATTGCCAGCACATACTACACACAGGTTGCAACCACTGGATGTTAGTGTCTTTGGTCCTTTTAAAGCATATTTCAGATCTGAGAGGATGCAGTGGATGTGTAATAATAAGTACCAAGAAGTCAAATGTTCAGACTTGGCAGAAATAGGTAGTAGAGCTCTCGCCAAGGCCTTGACACCTGCAAATATTCGTGCTGGTTTTAGACGCACAGGTATATGGCCACTTGATCCAAATGCATTACAGAATGACATGGAATGTAGTAAACTATATATCATTGAAGAAGATGCCAATGAAGAAGCTGCTGAAAATGTCACAGATGATGATACTACTGAAAACATTATGAATGTTGATGGTACTGAAAACATAATAGATGTTGATGCTGCTGAAAACATCCTAAGTTTGTCAAGAGATGTAGCTCCACCAGTTGGTGATAAAATAGGAGAAAATTACTTAATGGAATCAGTTGAGAATCTGTCAACAACAAAAGAATTCCATCCAACCATTGAAACAATGGTTGTTGCTAATACAGAGACGGAGGAACCAAGTGTACAGGGAGAAAGACAAAGTATAATGCAGACCAAAGATTATGAAGTGAACCACATTGTGAATACTCGTGACCAAGGCACATCCAGCTGCAACACTGAGGCCCAGGGATTTGGAGAGGACGATCTCTCATTTCCAAGTGCACCAGAACAACCTACTTGGCTGCAAGAGCATATTGCAGAGTTGGGACTTGATCAGATTGGAAACATTGAGGATGAAAGTATATCTTTACCTTCGATGCCAACCAACCTTGAGCCAGCAGACTTTGAACCAACAAACTTTACTCATTATTATGCTGACACAGAGGAAATTGAGGTCATTGATAAAGATAAAAACGAGGAAGAGACAACTGGCCATGATGTTGAAAGTGGTATATCAAATGATGGTGTTGCTGCAAATGAGAAGAAATTGGGTAAATTTTTAAGGTTACCGACACAATTTGTACGGGATCCTTCCAAAGGTAAGAGTGATGCTGCACTCCGGATAAGTCGTGCTTCACAATTGTTAACATCTGATGCTTATGTTTAGATGTTAAAAGATACACAACAAAAAAAACAAGAAATATGTGAAGGGAAACAACGTAAAAAGGAGCATATTGAGGCAAAAAAGCAAGAAAGGTTGGCAGCAAAGGAGCAAAAAAAGGAAGAGAGATTGCAACGCATTAAAGAGAGGCAAGAAAGGGATCTACAAAAGTTTGTTGAAAGACAGGAGCGCGAGAAACAACGGGAAGTAGCTCGCCAAAAAAAGGAATTGGAATTACAACAGAAGGAAGCCACTCGGCATCAAAGGGAGAAAGAGAAACAAGAAAGAGATAACAAGTTCAACAATCCGCAGGTTTTGTTTCCCATGCATCATTCCATGCCCATACAGAACTCCATGTTACAAGATATGTTGAAAGTTCCTATCCCAGATTACCACCCTTACTTCCTTGACACCAACAGAATGCAAATAACTTCAACTCCAACTACACACCCCATTATCCCACAACCTCCTACTTCACATACAACCTTTCATACCATATCTGGTTTTCCTATTCCACCATGGGTTCATCCAGTGAACCTCTTAATGACTCCAACAACATCTGTCAATGATACAATCGTTCCTGATAGTCCAAACTCAGGGCCTTTTTGAAGGTGTGACATGGAAATTGACTAACAAACTTATAGTAATAGTTTATAGTTGGTATGTAGTTTATAGTTTATAGTTGGTATATTTTGCTCCGAATGTAATGAATATGGACACATACAGTATAAGTTTATATGTTTTGCTCCGAATGTAATGAATATGGACACATACAGTATAAGTTTATATGTTTTGCTCCAAATGTAAGAAATATAAAGACATGCATTTTATATTAATACATTTTGCTCGAAATGTAATCGTTGTTTCAGATGTGGAAACCAAATCAGCTCAGAATTTGTTAAAGGTTTACGTTAAATTGTTGCAACTTAAAATGAACACCGTGAAATAAAAACTGAAAGACAAGGATTTATTTGAATCTTGGTGAGGTAGAAACCTCACCTCTATATGGCTTAAAAACATAGAATTGTAGGTAACATTTTCCTTGAGTATTAGTAGTGTGAATACACACTGTTTCCACCCTGCTTCAACCGATCTCGACGCATAAAACTGCCGTTCCAAAGTTTTCCATGCAATCTGCACATGCATGTTTAGCCATTTATTAAAAAACTGAATTTGTTTGAACACAGAGAATGAAAAAAGCATAAGGATCAAATAGATAAAAAAAATGGCACATGTAGAAAGGCTTAGAAAATTTGGCTCAAAACCTGTCTGAAAAGGGTCTGAGATTCAGCTCTCGGGTCCAAGCACTTCGGTCCTGGATGTGCAGCTGCCAGTACGTCTGAGCTAACAAACTGGAAAACAAAATGCAGTCAGAGCTTCAGAGAAAATGAAAGAAAAAAATGGCTAACAAAATGCAGTCAGAGCTTCAGAGAAAATGAAAGAAAAAAATGGCTAACAAAATGGCTAAAAAAACGAGTTGGATTATTTCAAAAAAAAACGAGAAAACGAGTTGGATAAGATAAAGAGTTTCCAAACTACAGAGAAAAAGAAAGAAAAAAATGCGTACCTGTAAGGTCGTATTGTTCACTGTATAATGTTGTGGGCAATATGAATCCCTTGTGCTTGAACACCTCGAGCAAGGCACTGAGAAGCCACCCTTCACGCAAACCTCGCACAGGCTGTAAGCCCACTCACAAACAACCACCATTTGCAAAGGAGACAG
Organism: Taxus chinensis; assembly: GCA_019776745.2. Classification (NCBI taxonomy): domain Eukaryota; kingdom Viridiplantae; phylum Streptophyta; class Pinopsida; order Cupressales; family Taxaceae; genus Taxus; species Taxus chinensis. The sequence continues at coordinate 782,772,846 of CM034148.1, read as the reverse complement.
TGTGTAACGCGTCCAAGGGAGACAGTGTGTAACACAGTGTGTAACGCGTCATACCTAGACAATGTGTAACACGTCCAAGGGGAGACAGTGTGTAACGCGTCCAAGGGAGACAGTGTGTAACGCGTCCAAGGGAGACAGTAGGTAACGCGTCCAGAGGAGGAGACAATGTGTAACACGTCCAGAGGAGGAGACAGTGTGTAACGCGTCTGAGCAAAACAGTCTGGAACGACTCCAAAATGCGCCATGGAACAGTATGGTAAATGGCGGTTGAGCAAAACAGTCTGAAACGACTCCAAAACGTGCCATGGAACAGTCTGGTAAATGGTGGTTGAGCAAACCAGTTTGGAACGCGTCCAAAACAAGCGCTGGTAAAGGGTGGTTGAGCATTTAATTGTGGCTTATCTATTACGCGCGTCAAGATGAGGAGGACAGATACTGTTTCCCTCTTTTATTTCGAATTAAATGCTCAACACCTGTCCCGTTGTGTGAACCACTTCGGGTCTCCACCAGTAAATGTGTTTTTTTTGAGATATTTTATTTGATCGATCATATGTAAGCAAATAATATTACAATATGTTTCAAAATTAAAGGCTTAGGATAAAAAAATGTTTATTTATAACTAGTTGTCAAATTGGTGATCCTACGTGGCAAGGAATTGGCTCCATGGGCCTGCGAACTTAGGGTGTTCGCATACTGGCCCTTCTCCCCTAGCATATTCCATGGCAAGTGTTGTTAGGATCAATGGGAATAATGTATCTTGAGGTTAAACAACTGCATTTGCTTGCATGCCCTACCCTACTTCCAACAACCACTTGCATTCGCTTGCATGCCCTGCCCTAGGCCCACCACGACCTGGCCCACATACAATTGCATTAACATAAATAATGGTTGTCATTATTTTAGGCTACCATAATGCCACATCATTAATTGCTCCATTATAAATTTTTATTTGTCTTTTTGTATTTTATTTGAGAAGTGGGTATTTGTACTCATGTCGCACCTAGAAATTGGGAACTCCCATCTGATACCGATAAGCAATCCTCATCTTAAGAAGATTTTGACATGATATTTTATGATAGAAAAATTATTACGCTGACAAGCGTTATTCCAAATTAGAAATGCACCGAGCAAACATTGATAATCCATATAAATGACACAATAAGATGACTATAAAAATCAGATGACTCACACATGAATGGGTTAAAATTAATGTTTGTAATATAGATCGTGCACATTAATAGCAACACCAAAGGTTTTTTAATTGTTTATATCAAGTCCAATTGATTCCATGCGCTATACACATGTTATCGTGTTCATGCTTTAACGTGCCTTGTAAAAATGGGAACTTTTATCCCTTAGGCAGAAGATTGATGATTTTCGCTAAGGATGTGATGTATATTGATTGCAATGGTAGTAAAGCAATTTTTTTTAAGGATCGACACTAGTGGATATTAGACTTGCCAATGTCGTGACGCAGAACATTGGTTGTGTTGTTCATGAGTAATTTGTTTTGAATGACATGATCAACATTAAGGGTTTCAAATAATAATTTTGTGTAAATTTAATGTTGGTTACCATCGCCCTAATGTTAGTGTAGGATATTTATTTTCCTTGTATTTGTTTATTTACTTGGATATTTCCTACAATGATGGGATATGCTTGCTTAGGTGTACCAGTTGAGTCGAGTTAGCTTACCAGTTATATTTAGTTAGCCTACTAGTTATGTGGAGTCAACTCTACTTCTAGTATCAGTTAGTGAGAGTTATTTCCCACTGATCTAGGAGGAGGTTGCACGTTCACCACCTATATGTACTTGACTTGCATCACTATATCCTATGGTGAATATGGAATATGGAGCATTGAGTTGATTTGGAGGCATTCTTGTCTTGTGAGTTCTTAATCATATTACATCTTATTGTTAGTTATTTCAAATTATGTAATTGCTCGTGAATTCAATTTTCATCAGAGATCTAGAAACTCTAATATGGTAACAGAGTGATTCTGGTGAACGTTTGCCATTACTGAGTTATTTGTAGTTTTTGCATACTTAGTTTGTGAAACTAACAGTTCATGTGCAAATAGATTTGACTTCGTCTCCATTCAGAATGGTTGTGAGCTTGGGTGTTTGCAGATTGATAAGTTGAGGGTTTACAAATTTTGGGGTTTCAAGCATCTTTTCTCAGCATTTTTGTCTTGCTCCTGCCTCCTTACAACTCATTCAGGCCATTATTAGGTGTTTTTTCATATGTTTGAGGCATTTTTCACATGTCTGAAGTGTTTTTTGCAAGCTTGAGGCATTTTTTGGCTTGTTAAGGGCGTTTTTTGCTTAGTGAAGGGTGTTTCAGACCTGTGGTAGTGCCTTGCATGAAGATACAAAGCTATGAGGGGTGTTTTCACCTGTGGTGGGCATTTTCACCTTTGTGAAGGGCGTTTTAGACCTTTAACATGGTTGGAAATGCATGTGCAAACATGGGAAGGGCGTTTTTTACACATGTGGTGTGTTGAAACTCGTTTTTCCACATGTGGTAGTGTTTTTCTAACCTCGATCGTCCCATACATGCTGGTGTATGCCTAAAAACGACCCTACAACATTAAAAAAACAAGCTACCATGCCTTCTTGGCCTCTCCAAACCTGAAAACGACCTCCTTGGCATCATATTGTCATTGTAAGGAGGCACCATATCAGTCCAACACAAGCAAAAATCATAAATTTCTTCAAAAACACCCATGTTTTGCCCGTAGATTGGTTTGTTGCCATGAAGGAATGTCTTGTGCCCTAGCTCACCTTCACATAAACCCGTGCCCTAGAAGATTTCTTTGACCTTTTTTGGTCAAATCCTAACTATCTGCCCTTATTTTTTAAAACTATGGTTTCCTTTAAAATTGCCTAGTTTTAATTATTATGGGTTAGTTATTTTTTCCTTCTAGAAGGAACTATTTTTTATTGCTTTTTTCTAATAAAAATAATTTCATTGGCATCATAGAGGAGTTATTATGATGTTTATATACCTTCCCATTCTTCGCATGTCAACGATGGAGGGCAAGGCCCGGTTTGGCAGGTGGCCAAACCTCCTTGTATAAACACTTTTTCCTTTATCTTGCACACGAACACATTTTCGGCTGAGCTCAATGTACCTTGATGTTCATTATCTCATCTTAATTCCAAGGAGTATACGCACGACCCCCTTTCCCCTCATTTCTGGCATTTTTTAATCAATTTGTAAAATTTTAATTAAATAAGCCATTATTTACAGGAAATTGAATTTGTTATAACTTTTGATTAGTAGTTCAAATTTGAGCATTATTTTGGTATAACATGTTTTGTCGTGCTATACATGATGGTTTCAATTATTTTTGTAAATCCACTACTTTATAAAGTGTCACATTTTGAGGGGTTTTTGCAAAACTCACAGAGGACTTGTACTTTTCACAATAAGTTATAAAGTGCCATTTGGGATAATTTTGGGGGTTTATCTGCATTATGGAGTTTCACTTTCACCATTTTGTTGTTATGCTTGACTCTGGGAACTTTATATCTTGCAAGGTAGTCATTATGAATCATTACACTATGCACCATTTGTTGCCCTACCTCCATGGTCTTGTTCCTGAGCCTGATGAGCCTCTACAGAAGTATGAGTGGTTTAACCATAATGATGAGGTATATGGCCTCCTCAGTCTTATTGTTCATAGGGATACATTGCATTTGTTTGAGCACACTAAGTGTCATTTCAATACTTGGAGCATTATTTGACAATTGTATGGTGACCTTGTTTCACCATCTGAGAGTGACACTTCTCTGGACCACTCTAGTGCCTCCATAGATTCTCCCCCTTCTCACACCCCTTTCATTGTTGAGTGTTCCTCTAGACCTGTTGATACTCATGAGTCACATGTTGACCATTCACCACATGATCTTACTATTGAGCACACTATCCCTAGTATTGCCTCCACAGAGCTCGTTGTTGTTCATGTTCATACTTCCATTCACTCTCTACAACAGTGTTTTATTGGATAACCTTCCTATGAGACAAATGTGACCATTGCCTATTGTGATCCATTGCATCGTGATTTCTCAGTTGATGACACTCCACATACATAGGTTGTCACCTTTGAGTGCAGTGTTGCTTTATCTTGGACTTCCAGTAGTTATTCAAAACCATCTTCTCCTCCTACTTCATGTTGTGATGTTAATACATTCTTTTCAGACATTTCTCTCATTGAGCAACCCCATTGGGACGAGTATCTACCCGACCTAAGTTGTCTATTTATAGATTCCACTTGTGTTGCATTACAGAAATATGCTCTGATTCAACCATCACACATTTTGGAGGACCCATTCATCTCTCTGGTTGGGAGTTCCCACCTTGGGACATTTGTCACCTCCATTATTTCAGAGATGTTTCATGATCCACATCTTCTTGTGGATCCCTTTATCAGGGTTATGAGGCCCTCTCAGACACATATATTGCAGTGGCATTACCATTGTCTTGTATGCACATATTTGTCAGACCTATGCCACCTTTGTTAGAGTAGGTATTTACCTTATCTCATGTTCACCTAGGTACTTTATTTACCTTTATTGTATTTATCCTCACCCACTTATGTGTGTGGATATTTCTTTTATCTTATTTAAATATTATGAGATATTATCTAGTTGTTAGGTATAGTTCTTTCCTTGATCTATGGTATTGACTAGATCCTTGATGTCTAGTTCTCTCCTAAATCTATGGTCTTGACTAGGTCTTTGATGACTAGTTATTTCCTTGATTCATGGCTTGATCTACGACCTTGACTGGTTCTTAGATTTTTATTGCTTGCCTATTTAAGCAAGGCCCATTCTCAATGTATTGCATTGAGTTCCATAATAATATATGATATTGTTGCTCATTTGTTTGCAAAGGTTTATGTAAAGTTATTTTGGCGAATTGGTTTCATCTTATTGATCGTGGTGTTTGATTAACATTTGCGTTCTTGGCTTGGTATGATCTAGTTATCGTTCCTTTCATGGTATCAAAGCGATAGATGATGTAGACATCCATCTGTAAGTTTTTCTTTGCAAGCAAGTGTTTATTATTTTCATGTATTTAGAATTTTGTTAGAACTTTTATGCATGTCATGAATTTTTATGCAAAACGGAGTGCTGCCATTGGATTTGGAAGGTGCCAAAACCCTAGAATCGACTGTAAACTCGACCATGTTTTGAGACAGTCAAATCTGGGTGCATTCTTTTATCCATTGGATATAAACGTGTACCTTCTGGACACATTCTTTTACCCTCTGGGTACTTTGGTTTTGGATGTAGTTTTTTATCTATTGGATGCAGATCTATACCCTCTGGGTGTATTCTTTTATCCATTGGATATAAGCGTGTACCTTCTGGATGCATTTTTTTACCCTCTAGGTATTTCGGTTTTAGATGCAGTCTTTTATCCCCTAGACACAGATCTGTACCCTATGGGTACATTCTTTTATCTATTGGATATAAGCGTGTTCCTGCCAGATGCACTCTTTTACCCTCTGGCTATTTTAGTTTTGGATGCAGTCTTTTATCCACTAGACGCAGATCTGTACCCTCTTGGTGCATTCTTTTATCCATTGGATATAAGTGTGTACCTTTCAAATGCATTCTTTTACCCTCTAGATATTTCGGTTTTGGATGCAGTCTTTTATCCACTGGACGTAGATCTGTACCCTCTTGGTGAATTCTTTTATCCATTGATATAAGCGTGTACCTTCCAGATGCATTCTTTTACCCTCTGGATATTTCGGTTTTGGATGTAGTCTTTTATCCACTAGACGTAGATCTGTACCCTCTGGGTGCATTCTTTTATCCATTGGATATAAGTGTGTACCCTCTAGACGCAATGATTTACCCTCTGGACATTTTAGGTTTTGGGTGCAGGCTTTTATCCTTTGGTCGCAAGCATGTATCGTGTGGATGCACTCTTTTACCCTTTGGACATTTGGGTGTCACGTGTACCTTTTAAAAAGATCAGCATTAAAATATTATTTTAATAGCAAAACCTTGTAGAGCTCATAACTTTTGATCCATAGCTCATATTAAGGTGATCTTTTTTTTGAAATTGTGTATTTTTTCGAGATCTACACGCATGGTGAAATTTTTATACACATATTTCAAATGTAAAAGGTATTATTACTCATTTTAATGTTTACATGCACTCAATTATAAAGTGTCAAATTCGGGAGGGTGTTGTGATCACTTGTGGATGCATTTTCGTTGAGCCCGACGTCCTAAAATTTTGGGTATTGCATTCTTGTATCTATGGGTGTATACATTTATATCTCTCTTGTTTGTTGAGATATTTTGGATTTGTATTTTTGACACTTTTTTTGGCATGTTAACAGTCTCTCTTGTGGGGGAGCTATTCTGGTGGAGCCCAGTGTTAGTTTGTCAGTGTTCGAGTAGTTGATTTTGACAACTCATATAGATCTGTGGTGTCACTCTACCATTCTGCAGTATGGGAGGGTGTGGTGTTGATACTGTTTCTTTGGGTTTCGTTGTTACCCTTGCCTTATTACCTTGGCTTTTTCTTGGATCTTGGATGGCACTCCTATTTATTTGGATCTCGTGTCCTTGCCTTGTTGCCTTGGTTTTTCTTAGATCGTGGCACACCTATTTGTAGCAGTTGATCAAATTATGTTTGGTGTTTGTTTTTCACTTTTCAACATCACTCCATTGATAGTCTCCTTGCATGGAGCTATTCTAGTGAAGCCTAGTGTCAATTGTTTTTGAGTTATATGATCGAGCATTGGATTCAGACCATAGTGTGCACCACACTTCTTCAACATTGTACAAGTTTTTGGAGTCAAGCTTCTAAGGATATCTTTGCAGCAGGATTTTGCTCTCTACTTTGTTATTACTAGTTTTAGGTACCTTGTGGTGTCCATTTTTCCCAGTTGTTGTACGTGGGTACCTCATTAGGCCTTGTTGTCCGAGACCCACCTTCTTTTTTGCCTACCTAAGCTATGCTTACGGGAGGTTGTTAGTGTAGGTTATTATTTATCCTTTTATTTATTTATCAGGATAATTCTTACACTTGTGTTAGCCCTACACTTGTTGGGTTAGCTTGCTTAGGTGTACTAGTTGTATGGGCTAATTAGTTCTCAGTTATGTGAAGTTAGCTTACTAGTATTTTGGAGTTAACTTAACTACCAGTATCAGTTAGTGGGAGTTCTTCACCACTGATTTAGGTAGTAGTTGCACTTCCCTCCTCCTATATGTACATCTTTCTTATTGAATAATTCAAGTCATTGTATTGTAATGTATTGAGCATTATGGATTATGATGGATTTCCATATATGGTATTTTAGCTCTTTTGTTTTGCAAATCTAATGTGGTGTGCTATTATCATCTGAGATCACGGCTTGGAACAATCTTCTTATCGTTCCTTTCATGGTATCAGAGCAGGATTCGTTGTTGACAGTTGTGGAAAAACCCATTAAAATCCTAGTAAAATACTTAGCCCTTGGACATATGGTATGGTCATATGAGGGATTAAATCTTGTGATTCCTACTAGTAGGTGCTTAACTTCAGTCCCCTTTAATTTTATTTGTGTGGTGAAGGCAACAACAATTTATTTAGTTTTAGTGGCAACTAAAATAAATAACAGAGCAAAATATTAAAAAGCTTGTAACTTTTGATCAGTAACTCAGTTTTGAGTGCCGTTTTTTGCAAAAGTGCTTGTTTTTTCATGCTCTTTCCATTAGAAATATTTATTTTTAGACTTGCACTATAATTATAAAGTGCCAAATATGGAGGAGTGTTGTAATCAATTGTGGATGCAATTTCAGCTGAGCTCGACGTCCTAAATTTTTGGGAGTTGCAGTTTGTACCTATCATGGATTCTGAGAATGATATGCTTTTCTCTGAAGTATGTGGACTTCAAGAGGATATTGTAAAATTTGTGGAAGAAAATAGATCACTCAAGAAGTGAAATTCTCTTCTACAATCACTCATTCACGATAAGGATACAATAATACACTCCCTGCAGAACAAACTTGCTAGCCTACAACATCACCATCATATTGTGGACAACCATATCCATGCTCCTAGTCCACTTGCAGTTATTGCTCTTGTACCCACTGACATTGATCTGTCAGTCTTTGAGCCTGAACCTGCTCTTGATGCTCATACACCTATGAGGCTTGTTACTGCATGCTCTTCCACATTTGTGCCTATTACAGTACCACATGTTGTGTATCCTACTTCTACTCAGTTGCATGGACTTTTTTGAGAAGCATACCACTGCATTCAGTTCTCGCATGCTCCGTTCTATGGGTCTCACTAGCGGAGTCATTGCAGACATTCACAGGGTATTGTTTCCTCTATTCCACATGTTAAGTGGAATTCTCGTCATGACATTGGTTTTCGAGCAGATACTTCATTGGGATCACACATTGACAGAGCTCCACTTTTTGTTCGCTCGACTCTTTCTGAGGATCATGAGCAACACATGAGTTTTGCACCTTCACTCAGGCTTGAGAAACCTGAGATTTCAACTGTCAGACATGATCAACCTAACACACATTCTGATGTTCTTTTGCATGCACCCATTGTGCATTTTATACCAAGTCATATGCAAGCATCTTCTTCATCCATCTCGTGTTGATTTGGGGTGGATATCTGATCACTCGTGGTGGCGACATAGGCATTCGTTGAGAGGACTCTACAGGCGTGGCTCCTCCACCATTTGGCCTCTTGCTCCACTTTCTATACCTTTTGCATTGTGATGCTTCTTGTTTTGAGCATTTTTCTTTAGCAGGTGTAGTGTATCTCTCTTGTTTGTTGAGAGATTTTGTATCTGTATTTTCGACACTTTTGGCATGTTGACAATATCTCTTATGGGGGATCTATTCTGGTGCAGCCCAGTGTTAGTTTGTTAGTGTTCGAGTAGTTGTTTTGACAACTCATACAGATTTGTAGCGCACTCCACCCATTCAGCAGTATGGGAGGGTGTGGTGTTGATCCTGCTTCTTCGGGTTTTGTGTCCTTGCCTTGTTACCTTGGCTTTTCTTGGATCGTGACACTCCTAAATTTTATGTCCTTGTGTCCTTGTTGTTTTGGTTATTGTTCTTGGATCGTGGCACACCTATTTACAGCAGTTGATCAAATTATGTTTGGTATTTTTTTTTGCACTTTCGACATCACTCCGTTGACAGTCTCCTTGTATGGAGCTATTCTGGTGAAGCCCAGTGTCAGTTGTTTTTGAGTTTTGTGATCGAGTAGTGGATTTAGACCACAGTGCACACCAAACTTCTTCAACATTGTACGATTTTTTTGAGCCGAGCTTCTTGGGATTCCTTGGAGTGGGTCTTTACTCTCTTTGCTTTGTTGTTACTAGTTTTGGGTACCTTGCGGTGTCCCTTTTTTCCTAGTTATTGTACATGAGTACCTCATCAGGCCTAATTTCCAGGACTCATACTATGGACATGCCACTTCTATTTTGGCCCCTAGCTTCACTTGAGGGGGGGTGTTAGAGTAGGTATTTACCTTAGCTCATGTTCACCTAGGTACTTTATTTACCTTTATTGTATTTATCCTCACCCACTTATGTGTGTGGATATTTCTTTTATCTTATTTAGATATTAGGAGATATTATCTAGTTGTTAGGTATAGTTCTTTCCTTGATCTATGGTATTGACTAGATCTTGATGTTAGTTCTCTCCTGAATCTATGGTCTTGACTAGTTCTATGACTAGTTATTTCCTTGATTTATGGCTTGATCTACGACCTTGACTGGTTCTTAGATTGTTATTCCTTGCCTATTTAAGCAAGGCCCATTCTCAATGTATTGCATTGAGTTCCATAATAATATATGATATTGTTGCTCATTTGTTTTGCAAAGGTTTATGTAAAGTTATTCTGGTGAATTGCTTTCATCTTATTGATCGTGGTGTTTGATTAACATCTGTGTTCTTGGCTTGGTACGATTTGGTTATCGTTCCTTTCACAAGTGTCGGGCTTCCGCAAACGTCCAAATGCCACAAAAGTTTTGGGGCCTATCAAAAAGTCTTCAACCTAAGAGGAGAAGGATGACTTTCAGGTACTCCTGGTTCTTGACGCAAATTTGAAAGGGTAGGAAGATTGCCCAGGTTGCGGAGGATTCTTTTCAAACTTTATGCAGAGGACCACATCCATCGTAGCAAATGGTCAAACAGGGGACAAAAGGTTCCTCACTTCTTTCGGGTCTAAAAAATTGGCTAAGTATAAAAGTGTAAGGGAGACCCTCGCCAAGTCAAGTTAGTGTGGACGCTACTTCTTCTTCTCTAGTTTTCTTGAGTGAGTTTCTTAGTCTCAAAGGCTGGGAGTTTTTTCCCAAATGAGTTTTCACAAGCTCTCCACTCTATGCCCAATATTTCCATTTGTAGGTGAGTAACTCATGGTGACTTGTTGAAAAGTACCCACAAACCTGTGGAGGCTGCCCACCTAAGTTATTGTTGTATACTCGATGCTTCCTTCAAAGGTAAAATTTTGACAATCGGAAGCTTTCATGCGAGCGCGGTGAAACTCCACGCCTGATCCAAATTGCGTAACCTTCAGAAAGGCGCACGTAGAGTCGAGTGTCGACAATGGTCAAGTTGTGCCCTGGGCGCAGGCTGGTGGAGGCATGACACAGAGTGTCGACAATGGAAAAGTTGATTCCCTTAGCGCATTGACATTGAGAGAGGTTTTTTAGATAAGTTGCTAGCCCTTGGCGCACGGAAGTGGCGCACGAGGTCAAAAAGGGTCGACACTATTTTTTTTAAAACTGTTTTGCCCGCGGCGCATTTGTAGTGGACCCAATACACAGACTGTCGACAGGGGCATAGTTGCGCCCTTGGCGCACGGAAGTGGTGCTTGACACATATTGTCAACAGGGAAAAATCTGTACACCGTTGGAAGCATCATAAAGGGATGTCCTCTATACACACGGATGCGCCTATGGCGCACCTTCAGGGGGCGCAATCATTTTTTTCAGCGCTGATAGTAAGCAGACCCTGGCGCAGATATTCAGATAGCCATAACATCTTGACTGGGAGCTCGGATTAATGCAAGGATGGACTTCTTGCCTCAAGCTTACCAGATCGGATCCTCTGATCTAACTCCGTCTAGTTATCTTCCTCCTTCAAGTGAGAACTAAATTCTTAAAGATTGCATAATACAGTTCACCAGATTTTGATTTGTTGGGTAGATTTCACCTACTGTCATAATGATATGCATTTAACATGCAGTATGGAGGTGAGCTGCAACCTGATTTTATCGAATTCTCTCTCTTTCTTCTCTCTGATTCGAGTCCTATGAATTACTAAGTTCGGGACTTCATTGTCAAAGGGTTGGACATCTCTCCCGTTTTACAGGCTCCCTCCTTTTCTTTTGGCAAAGTTGAGACTCATGGAGTATCAGACCTCCTCTTCAGAATCTGTAATGGCATGTTTCCTACCTCCTGGCCGTTAGTAATGCATGTTCTATGCAAACTTCTGCAGAGCAATAAAACACGTCTTTCGTGATGCAATTTTAGATCCCTTCTTGCTCATTCTTTTGCTTGTTTTCATCTTGTCCTTTCATTCATAGATCTGGTCATCTGTGTACATGGGTCTATTGTACACATTACAGGTATGGAGCTGTGTCCATCAACAAAATGAAGTGTTGGGATCATTCCTTCTGTGTGCAATCTATCCTTATATCTTAGTGATGCATCTGTCCATCCTATCCCTTTGCTCATCCATGTCTCCTTGGTAAAATTTTAGTATTAGGTATAGAGATAGATCCTCTGCAAGTCCTCACGTATGCACCTAAACAGAGGAATAGGAACCAACCGTTTAATCTGGAGAGCTTTTCCATTTGCAAGGTTCCCACACCTTGGGGAACTTCAATGTTATGTGGATCACACCAAATGACTCTACCTTAGAAAAGTTAGATCTGTAGAACTCATTTGGGGGTGTTGTGATCTTGCATGCACTGGACAGGTACCTCATGGCAGGCTGAGTTTACCAGCAGGACCCAGCTACTTCTTTTTCTCCTCTAGATTCCTTTCTTGAGTGAGTTTGCATGTCTCTCTTTTGGGGAGAGTGTTTTTCTCCCATTGGGTTTTCTCTTTTTCTCCACTTTATGAGAGATTTAAATTGATCAACGTGGGTACCTCATCAGCGTCCATGTTGTCGGTGACTCACTTTCCTTTTGCACTGCCCACCTAAGTTGTGCTTATGGGGGAGTGTTAGTGTAGGATATTTATTTAACTTGTATTTTTTTATTTACTTGGAGCTTTCCTACACTCATGGGATATGATTTCTTAGTTGTAGCAGTTGTCTTGAGTCTAGCTTACCAATTAGGTTGAGTTATCTTACCAGTTGTGTTCAGTTGGCTCACTAGTTGTGTGGAGTCAACTCTACTTCTAATATCAGTTAGTGAGAGTAATTCCCCACCGATCTAGGAGGAGGTTGCATATTCACCACCTATACGTACTTGACTTGCATCAATCTATCTTATGGCGAATATGGAATATTGAGCATTGAGTTGAGTTGGAGTCATTATTTTCTTGTGATTTATTGATCATATTGAATCTTATTGTTAGTTATTTCAATTTTTACAATTGTTACTTAGTGTAAGATATTTATTCTCCTGTTATTTGTTTATTTACTTGAAGATTTCCTACAATCATGGGATATGTTTGCTTAGGTGTACCAGTTGAGTCAAGTTAGCTTACCAATTATGTAGAGGTAGCCTACTAGTTACGTGGAGTCAACTCTACTTCTAGTATCAGTTAGTGAGAGTTATTCCCCAATTATCTAGGAGGAAGTTGTACATTCACAACCTATATGTACTTGACTTGCACCAGTCTATCTTATGGAGAATATGGAGCATATGGAGCATTGAGTTGATTTGGATCCATTATTTTCTTGTGATTTTTGATCATATTTCATCTTATTGTTAGTTATTTCAATTTTCTACAATTGCTCGTGCATTCGTTTTTCATCAGAGATCTGAGAAACTCTAATACCTTCATGTGATAATTGAAGCCTAGAATGCGATTATAGGTTGTGAAAGTGGGAACTAATATCGACACCATGTAGCAACTACATGTTATAGGTAATAAACATTATACAACCCACAAATCAAATATCCGATTGAATGCATTGTTACTCATCTTAGAGTTCACTCCACCATTTGACATCGTGACAAGTATTTGTCACGGTGGGTGGTGGATTCAATTTTACTAGTGTGGAAGGTGAAGAGGGTGCTTAATGTCAAGTTTGAACAATGAATCTCCCAAGTAGTTATGATAGTACATGAACTCGTGTTAGAACTCGTAAATTGGTAGAGGAAGGAGATTGTGTTTGGGTTGGAGTGTTGAAGCAAGATCTCTTATCGTGGTTGATGGCACTTGCTAGTAGACCGTAACATATGACCACCATTGGCATTGGCCATGAGGCTTGTCATTCTAAGGAATTTCTCCAAGAAAATATTATTAACTTCCTCTTGGCCAACACAGACAACACCTTGACAACACCCACCTATTTTTTTTGGCTCCTCTCCTCCCATCCTTACATAAAATATGCAATTTGCCAATAAACCACCGGTCTCATCATTGTTAGATGAGGTGACATCAACACCACCCCAAAACAAGGCCCGAGTCAACAAAATTGTGTCAGCTTGAAGATGAGTCTTAGAGCTTATTGTGTTTTTGCACGACCCAAGAAGCCAAGAAAAATTTCTCTTTACGAATTTCAAGGCCTAACAATTAAGACGATGTAGCATTGGTGTTAATTACATCATTTTTTTCAGCCTACAATTTGAGAGATTTTTTCATTGCTTTGTCGACACATACGTTAATTCATTATCAATATACTTATTTTAATTTGATGTTTTTTGTGACTTAATAACTTGTTCATATGTGTAGACACCCTAAAAATACATACTTATTTCTAGTCTATCCTCAGTTATTCATATGCCCTTTAGAATTAATTAATTAAATTAATTAATTCATACTTTGAGTATTTATCCCTTTAAGATTTAATTTAATTAAATCTATTGCACTAATTTAGAATTAATCAAATTAATTCTAATCATTCCTAAACTATACTTAGTATGACATTATAGCTAATTTAATAAATATTTATTTGATTAAATAGGTATTTACTCACTCACATCCCCTAACTAATCAAATTAGTCCCCATTTAAATAGAAATAAATCTATTTACCTACTCATCCTCCACTTGGACTCCACTTCACTATCCTAGTCACCCTACTCAACTTCACTTCTAGAATCCTAGAAAGGTGAGGGCAACAAAGTTGCACGTACAACCACCTCGGATGAACTAAAAAATAGAAGTCCCTTTACTGCCACTCAATGAATATTCAATCTATTTGAACTGTTGGAACTTCCTCTAATGCTATTTTAAGATTATGCATTCATGACTTCATTAACAACCTTCAACCACTCCATGGCCTCTCATGCAATTATAATAATAGGACATATCCTTCACAAACCATCCTTGGAAGCTTTGCATTAAACCTCTGCTAATTTGCTATTTGATATTTACATATTCAAAAAGCTTTCCTTATGTCCAAATTTGCTCGTAGCATTGCCATTTCTCCACTTGAAGATCAATTTAGAGCATCCACAATCCAAATATCATAAAAAATTCAATAAGTGTGTGTGTGTACTTTAGCAATTTACTCATTGAGGTTGCAAGAGGAGTTTGGAGAATGGTTTGTTGTTGGTTATTTGTTTATCTTTCACTTCTGCTAAGTTGTTCCTGTATACATTTCTGACATGTGCTGTGGGACTCACACCACCTTTTCTATTATTTCTAGTTTGTTTTTTTATTAAACTAACTTTACTGGTGTTTTATTTGTCTCAACATTCATATTTATTGTCCAAGTTCAATATCATTTGGTGGAGAAAACTGAGAAATATAACAAAAAAACCAATCAATTTTTTGTACTGCTAACCAAATTTTGGCCACCTATAGAAAGTTTATGCTAGTGAACTAGTGTGTGCATTAGCATTGTTCGAGAAGTACACTAGTGTCGTACTTCACGTGCTAGTTTAGATTTTTATACACTAGTGTAAGCTCTCTATGCGCTTGCTATAGTACTCTATTTTTCCTACACACACTAATGTATTTATGTATGCGTTAGCGTAAGACTTTCTGTGCTAGAATTAAGCAACTTTATCCTTTATTTTAATAGTTTTTCTTTGTTATAAAGACGCAATTCACTTGCACCGTGCTAGCGTCTTGGAGGTCATGTTAGCGCACCCTATTACACGTGCTAGCGTATCACAAGTATGCGCTTGCATTCTATTACTATTTTTTTCTTATCTCTGTATTTTTCCAACAAGTCAGCTTTGTTCTAACAACTGTTTTAGATCTATCTTAACCAATTTCTTGTAGGTTTCTAATAACTAGTCATTTATAACTCTTTATTTTGCTAATAGTTATCATTTTTTATCTAACTTGCAAACCACCGTGTATGCTCTTTTCTCATACTTTTCTAAGTGATCTTGAAAATGAGAAACAATGTATTTACATTTTGTGTTTTAGGATTGTGGTTTTTACCTGTAGGAAAAACTGCCAATTTAATGGTTTACACGACCATCTCTACAAAGGTTGCATTTAAACTACTAACTGCAAGTTGCCTTGTTCATGGAGTCAAACAAATATTTTATCACCTTTTTTATTAATTTTTATAAAACTCTTTTAATAGAAAAATTTCGGAGACAGGATTATTCCTCAATCCACTGTAAATGTGGGAGAGTGCATGGCTCAGTGGGCCAAAAAATCATTGTGAGGATTACCACATGAACCTAATTTAAGAAATATTGATATATAAATGTTAAATTCTAATTAAGTACTTGGACGCAGATATAGTACAATAAAATACAAACTTTGACACAAGCTAGTAAGCTAGAGAAAATATGAAACCATAGTTGCAAGAGAGAGGGTAAAATACTTAACTGATTCAGAAATAAATCCGAAGTTGTGCTGAGTTGGAAAAATGATGAATAAGAAAGCAGAGTGTCATGAACTGAGCCTAGAAAAATGCAGGAATGTCATAGACTAGGGCACCTGTGCAGGGTCAGGGGTGCTTGGGGTGCTGCAGACCTCCTCTGGATGCCTGTGACTACTCAGAACCTCAGAAACTCAATTTTGTAGGGTCACAAGATGTTCATTAGGTGTCACCTTTAGTTGCATGTAATCTGTTGTTTGATTGTTGAATTCACCTGAAACCTAAAACGAGAAAGAGCACCTGCAAAACCCCAAAACACATCAAGGTCCTAAAAATAAAAAAATGTAAATGGGGAGTTCAGACTGACCCTGACGGTCACCTGACTGAGTGAACTTACGATCCAGGCATTGTACTACATTTTAGACTCCATGTAGTTCTACACATGTGTGTGTGTGTAGAATCATGCCCTCAGGTGACTCTTGTGAAAGTTACATACTTGATAACGAGTAATATTTTGATGTAGAAAGATGTCAGATAGACGTGTGCATGGAAAAATGAACTTCCCCTTGCTATGAAGTGCATGACAGAAGAGTGTTCCACGTCCCTTGTCCCTTGACAATGTTAGCTAGATGAATGCTTTAATGCTCTTAGAATGCTCTTGATGCGAACCTTAGGTGATGATAGTTGATGCTTAGTGTTTGATCCTTTATTATGGTCGCATAGCTTTCATATTTATATTATTCTCTTGTTTTTATTTCATAATTAACCACTAAAAGGTTGACCACCAAGAAAATAAGATGCCCAATAGCTATAAAGGATCCAAAATATGCGAGCAAGATACAAAGAGGTTAGGGGTGCCCAAAGGGGATGGGGGCGCCTAGGCGTTGGCATCCTGGCTGGGTGTCAGTGTCTAGACTCAGAAAAACTGAAGTATAAAAGGTCAAATTAGGACAAGAAGGTGTGTAGGACCAAAAATTTTAAACTTAGAAAGCAAGCAAAGAGGCCAAAGGCATATGGTAAATTAATACTTTTCTCGCTTATTGAATCATATGAATAGTGATATGTTATCACAGACCTAGAAATGTATCCAAAGTGTGTAATTTAGTGTCTACAGAACCCCAAAGTAGTTAGCACCTGTGAGAGAACCTTGCTAATGAAATGGGTATCCCTACCTACCTATCTAAAAAATCTGTGAGAAATATAGCCAAGGTTATCCTTAGTGACGGTCCCAATTTGATTCTTTGAGCAAAGTAAAATCCAGCTTATCTAATAAAGGGGGGGTAAAGTAAAGTTGGCGACTGGCAATAGTTACCATGCTTGTTCAGATAATGTTTCATACTTAGGGAGAGAACCAATTTATAGGAAGCCCTACTTAGCCAAGGCCAAGTAAGTTAGAGGTCATCTTACCATCGTCATTATCATCCAATTTTTCACATTGGTTTAATTTATACTTCACTTTCTTTATGAACCACATTTTATTCCCCATTTCATCCAAATCAAATCTATTTTCAAACTTCACACCTTCGATTTTTGGACACCCCTTTCTGAATCAAATTTCTTTCGTCTAAGTTTTTTTCTTTGGTTTCACTTCCCAAAGTTTAAGCACATCGTCCAACTTTATGTCTAAGTATTAAGATTGGGATACCCATACCCTTATTTAAACACATCTATTTCCACTCCAAGTATTGACCATGGATATTCACCTTATCAAAGATTAAGCACAATCATAGTCAAGCGATTAATTTACAATTTGAGCCTCGACCTTTGTATATTCACTTTATCAAGTTCAACCACAATTACCATATTTGTCGTTAAGTCTTCTAGTTTAACATTCACATTGTTAAACTCTGAGTAATTTCTTATTATATGTCTTATATTTTAATATTCACTTTGTTAAACTTTAGGCACTCTCTTTCCTATCTCTTCCATCTTAATATTCACTTTCTTAAGCGTCGAGTCAAATGAATCGATTTTCATCACTACACTCTTTTGTCTTAACATTCACTTTATTATGATTCGATTCAAATCAATTTTCATCATTACGTTCTTCTATCTTAGCATTCACTTTGTTAAGGGTCGAGTTATCAATTTCATTTCCCAAAAATTTCCATCTTAACATTCACTTTGTTAAGGGTTGAGTAATCGATCTTCATTGTTAAACTCTTATATCTTAACATTCACTTTGTTAAGAGTCGAGTAAATTAATCTTATTCCCTGAACCTCTCACTTTAACATTCAAGTTGTTAATGTTTGAGCATGTACTTTCATATCCAAGTCTTCTATTTTTCACATTCACTTTGTCATAAATATAAGCACATTTTCAACATCGTTAAGACTTGATTAATCAATTCAATTTCCTAGTCTTATATTTTGGCATTCACTTTACCAAATGTTAAGTGCATCAACCAAGTTTCCACTCTATCCCCATTTTCATTACAATGGTGGATTCACACAAAACATCAAACAATGAGTTAGTCAAAAAACCTTATGGGAATGATGAAATAATTATCTCATATGACTTCCCAACTTAATGAGCAATAAAAAAAAAATCCAATCATATAACCTAATGAAGTCACTACTCTACGCAAAGTCAAATGTCAATTTACAACCCCTCGAAGAAAGTCTCTCAAGTGTCTTTCATTAATTAAAAATGATAAAATGATGAAATATCCAATCACAACACCCTTATTTAAAGGGGAATCCAAGCCAAAGTGGTATAAAGAATTAGAATATTGTGAATATCACCGCATTGAAGGCAATCCTATGGATTATTGTTAAAGTCTCTGCCTATTAGAGTTTATGGATCTCTGATGAAAAACACATGCACGAGCAATTGTAGAAATTGAAATAACTAACAATAAGATGTAATATGATCAAAACTCACAAGGCAAGAATGGCTCCAAATAAACTCAATACTCCATATGCTCTGTATTCCATGAGATAATCTGATGCAAGTCATGTACATATAGGAGGTTAATGTGTAACCTCCTCCTAGATCAATGGGAATAACTCTCACTAACTGATGCTAGAAGTAGAGTTGACTCCACACAACTAGTAGGCTAACTTAACCGAACTGGTAAGTTAACTCAACACAACTGCTACAACTAAGCAAGCATATCCCATGAGTGTAGGAAAGTTCCAAGTAAATATGAAAATACAAGGAAAATAAATATCTTACACTAATACCCCCCATAAGCACAACTTAGGTGAGTGGTGAAAAAGGAAAGTGGGTCCTGCCAACAAGGCTTAATGAGGTACACACGTACAATGAAAACCTCTCATAAAGTGGAGAAAAGGAGAAAAATGAAAACCCAGTGGGAAAAAACTCTCCCCCAAAAGAGAGACACGAAACTCACTCAAGAAAACTGGAGAAGAAGAAGAAGTAGTGGGTCTCAGTAACTCGGCGTGATGAGGTACCCACGTATAGTGATCATCCTCCAGAGTAGAGAGAGAAAGAAGTGAGGACAAGAAGGTTCTATAAGAAGAGTGTCGATGATGTGGTCCTTTGCATAAAGAATGATGAGAATATCCCTGCACCAAATAACGTTCCTACCCTTGGGAAGGATAGAAAAGGAGCACTGAAAGTCAGCCCACTCTACAAAGGAAGAAGAAACATGTAGTACTTTGATCTCTGCATCTAGTCTGTAACTGAAAGGTGGCATAGGTCTAGAAAATGTTTGTACAAAAGACAATGGTAATGCCACTGTAGTATACATGTCAGAGAGGGAAGATGGTGGGGGCCCAATAACCCTCACAAAGGGATCCACAAGAAGAGGTGGATCATGAAACATCTCTGAAATAATGAAAGTGACAAATGTCCCAAGGTGGGCACTCCCAACGAGAGAGATGAATGAGTCCTCCATAACGTGTGATGGCTTAATCAAAGCATATTCCTGTAATGCAACACAAGTGAAACATGTAAATAGAACGACTCAGGTCAGGTAGATACTTGTCCCAATGGAGTTGCTTAATGAGAGTCAGTGTCTGACAAGAATGTATTAACATCACAACATGAAGTAGAGGAGAATATTGTTGTGAAGAACTATTGGAAGTCCAAGATGAAGCAACGTTACACTCAAAGGTAGAAAACTGTGTATGTAGACTGTCATCAACCGATAAATCAAGATGCAATGGAGTGCGAGAGGCAATGGTCACATCTATCTTAGAGGAAAGTTCTCCAATAGAACATTGTTGCAGAGAGTGAATGAAAGCATACACATGAACGAAAATGAGCTTTGTGGAGGCAATAATAGGGAGAGTGTGCTCAATAGCAAGATCATATGGTGAATGGTCAATGTGGGACTCATGAGTAGTAACAGGTGCAGAGGAACACTCAAAAATGAAAGGGATGTGATAAGGGAGAGAATCTATGGAGGCACTAAAGTGGTCCAAGGAAACGTCACTCTCAGATGGTGAAATAAGGTCACCATACAACTGTTAGATAATGGTCTATGTAGTGAAAGGGCACTTAGTGTGATCAAACAAACACAATGTATCCCTAGAAAACAGTAAGACCGAGAAGGCCATAAAACTCATAATTGTGGTTAAACCACTCATAATTATGTAGAGGCTCATCAGGCTTAAGAACAAGACCATGGAGGTAGGGTAACAAACCGTGCATAATGCAATGATTGATAATGCTCTGCCTTCCAAAATAGAAAGTTTCCAGAGTCAATCATAACAATAGAACGGTGAAAGTGAAAACTCCATAACGTAGATAAACCCCCAAAATTATCCCAGATGACACTTTATAACTTAGTGTGAAAAGTACAAGTCCTTAGTGACTTTTACAAGAACCCCCCCCCCCCCCCCCCCCAAATGCGACACTTTATAAAGTAGTGCATTTATAAAAATAAATGAAGCCATCATTTAGAGCATGAGAAAATATACACTTTTGACCAGAAAAAATGCTTAAATACGAGCTACCGATAAAAAATTATAGCAAATACAAATTCCTGTAAATAATGGCTTATTTAATTAAAATTTTGCAAATTGATTTGCTAGAAACGAGAGGAAAGGGGGTCATGCGTATACTCATTAGAACCGAGACAAAATGAAGAACACGATGGTTTAATTTGTGAGGGGGAGTTGGCCTCCTGCCAACCCAGGCCTCACCCTTCGTCTTCTTCAAGTGAAGATACATGTTTAATCAAACACTTAATTCCTTCTGATGCATTTTTTTTTTCCAAATGACTTTGTTTTCAAAAAAAACAAATAATGTTAGGTTTTGAAATAACTTTAGAGTCAAAATTGGAGATAATTGCAATAAAATAAAATGTTAGATTAGCTAGGGAACATTGGAGTTGAAGACAACATACCAAGGGTCATTTTTATCATACCAAGGGGAAAAACCATGTCAAAACTGAATGATTTACACTGCCATGGAAGGGAAAATGCCTCTCCAATGGTCTATAGAGCTCCTAAAATAGTAGAAAAATTTACCTAAACAACAAAAACACTCCTCCAAACTGCAAAATGTGGCTCCAAACAACAAAACACCCTTCCCACAACAAAAATGCCCCTCCAGACTGCAAAAATGTGGCTCCAAATGACAAAAACACCCTTCACACAGCAAAAAAGCCCCTCCAAACTGTAAAAATGTGGCTCTAAACAATAAAAATGCCCTTCACACAACAAAAACGTGGCTTTGATGGTCAAAACAACTGAAAGAGGGTTTAAAATCCGTAAGCGAGGATCACGAGGGACGACTTGCACATCAACGGACGTGCGAACGACAGCGTGAAGAGATCTTGGGAGGAGCGAGCATCAACCGAATGTGCATGCAAAGATTTGAAACACGGGAAGAACCTGGTTAAGCCATAAAACTCTCCTCTATCTCATAGATCAAATGGGGTGTACATATAGGAGGTGCTGAGTAACCCCCAGTGCTGCAATCATGACAACTGGAGTAGAGAGGGGGAGTTACATTCCCAGAATAGAAGTGTAACTCCCAATGACGCATATGACACACTGACGCATAAGAGAATCTCATAATGACCCCTAAATGACACATGGACCTACAATCTCACCTAAGTGAGATGACTCACCTAATGATGTGGAAAATAATACACACCAACACCCCCCCCCCCCCTTCATCGTAACTTAGGATGAGGCGGTAAGTCAGAAACGAGAAATGGGTCCCAACACAAAGCCTGATGAGGTACCCACGTACAAGAAGAAGTCCCAAGCAGTGAAGGAAAACCCAGTGGGAAAAACATCCACCACAAGAGAACAAAAAACTCTCTAATCTAAGAAAGATGCCAAATATGGGTCCTAGCTCTAGACGAGCCTTAAAAGGTACCCATGTACAAAGAGGCAATCTCTTGGAAAGAAGAAGAAGAGAGAAGAAGAGGGAGATGAGAGGAATGCAGAAGATGCCATGGACGGATCTGAACTCTACAGCTCTAGGAGGTCTCCCAAAAGAATGTCGATGACAGGATCCTCTGCCTCTGGACTGAAGAAGAGCCACCCACACCGAACTATGTGCCTGCCCTTAGGAAGGACAGAAATGACGTGCTGGAAGTCCGCCCACTCCACAAAGGAAACTGAAGGTAGCAACACAAAGAACTTCTGAGTCTGGTGCACAGAAGTGTGGCATAGGTCTAGTGAGTGAGTGCCAAGGAACCGAAGGTAATGCCACGTGCGTAGAACTATCAGAGTGAAAAAGAGGAACACCCGCAGAAAGGATGTCCAAGTGATGTGAAGGGAACAAAACATCCTCCACAACAGAAAAGGGATCCACAGCTGAGGGTGGATCAATGAAGGTCTCTGGAAATGTGGAAGTGACATGATTCCCGGAAGGGGCACTCCCAACAATAGAGATGATGAACTCCTCTGAAACACCTGTAGATGGATGAGGGACTTGTAGTGCATCACAAGTAGACTCTACGAAAAGATGACTAAGGCTCAGGAATATACTCATCCCAATGAGGGGGCTCAACAAACAGAAGAGTGTAATGTCAGATAGGTATGAGTCATCTAATGAAGGTAGAGTGGGGGACCTCGCACACTGGAAGTGGAAAGGAGGCTGGTGTGATGAATGTATGATAGTGAGTAGGAGACTGCTCGATATCTGATGAGATGTGGTGATGTGACAACACTCTCTGGAATAGTGAGAGAAAGAGGAGAGAGAGTCCTCTGTAGATGCTCTCTGCATCAGAACTGGGTGCACAATCCTCATCATCAGAAGTAGAACCAAGTGAGTCTGTATCAGTGGAACTGTCATCACATGAAGAAATGGAGGAGACAACTGAATCAGCAGCAACAACAACGACTGCAGTATGTGAAGGGTCTCCATAGAGGGACTGAAGAATGCTCCAGACACGGTGAGGTGGATCTGAGTCTACCATGTGAAACCAGAGAGATTGAGAGACATGCATCATCATGTGACTAAAGATATGGTCACAATTGTCGAGAAAGTCCTCTAGATGACGATGATCAGCGGGTGCAGGAACTGGCCCAAGCAAGAAGGGTAAAAGACCCTCGTGGGTGAAGTAACATTCCATGGAAGCATGCCAAGATGAATAGTTCCCTCTCACGGTGAGAAGTGGCAGATGTTGTAAGGCGATCCTACGACACTCAAGTCTAGAAAGAGCACTCTCCATGATGCAATCAATGCAAGATGCACAAAAGTAAGACGTCGGACTCGGCCGATAATGCGTCTGCGTGTGAAAGCCCAAGAGTACAGTCAACCCCCCTAGAATGTGGCACTTTATAAAGTAGTGCGTTTATAAAAATGACAATGTCCATCACGTAGTGTGCGAAAAATCATGCAACTTTGACTAATGAAGTGCTTAAAAACGAGCAACGAGTCAAAAGTTATAGCATTAAAACGATTCCCGCAACTGATGGAAAAAGGCACTAGATGCTGCAAACGCATTAAAAAGTGCACGAAATGGGTGCAAAGGGTATCGTGTGTGTACTCATTGGAAACTGACATCAAATTTTAGGCATAGTTTGTTTTGACTTGCGAGGGGGGAATTAGCCTCCTGCCAACCCCGGACCTCGCCCTCCGTCTTTGACAAGCTTGTAGGAAGGTATAATAATACAAGCCAAAATGCAACCCAAAATTATTACAATGCCAATAAATGGAAATGTTTTTAATCTTAAAACATTAAAAAATAGATGATTTAACCCATACAAACAATTTTAAAAAGGGATCCAGGATGGTGCAGCCTGTAGACAAGTTAGGTCAATGGTGGCAAAAAAGAAGCTGTTGAGAGCAAGTGTTCAAGCTAGGGCATGAAGTTGCAGCAAAAAACATGTTTGTTGAGGTGAACTGTGAAAATGCCAAGCTAAGCTGGTTTGACCCAAGTGTGTAGGATCACGTTAAAATGGTTGAAGACTACAGAGTTGACATGGTACGTGCAAAATGGTTGCAACGTGGCAGGCCGAAAACAGGCTATCTGCAGATGCTACAAGCCTGAGTGGACTATGACGTGTGGATGGAGCGGAAAATGCCAAGCTGAACGTGGAGTTTGATGCGTGAGTTGTTGTGCAACACAGGCATGTAGGAGTCCGCGTGGAGCTGACCAGGACTGTCCACTGTAGGAAACAGAGACTGTGAGGTAGAATCGCTGGAGGTGTAGCTTAGAGCTTGAATGTGCCCGTATTGTAATGGTTGATGTAGAATTGAATGACGTTTGAACCAACCACTTGAGGAGTGAGTTCACCGAGGCAAGTGCAAGCTCGGCTAAACAAATGACGCAATACATTCTAACAAAACTGCGGTTCGAGCAATGAGCAGCGCAGGCAATGTTCGAGGAACAAAGAAACAACGGTAGACTTGGCACGAGGACCACAAGCAATGCCTCTAAATCGATGCAAAGGAGCTCATGGTAGGTGAGTCAAGATGTGAATGCCTGAAAATGCAAGACGAGGTTGGAAGTTATAGACCAGTTGAACAAAACCCCAAGCACAGGAGGAACGAGTGTTGCAAGAGAGCTCCAAAAATGTCAAGGTAGCCAAGGCTGTACACGTTTAAAATGGGTCGATGCCCAGTTGCAGGGTTCAAGAGTGTTTGAACAGTGAACGAACAAAACAAAATGATAATGCAGGCAGAGCAAGAGGTGAACAGTGGCAAGGACGATGCAATGCAATGCAAAAAACAAGTGAACATGAAAGCCCACAATATTTGAAGAGACAAGGTGGGTAAGTGGTTAGCGAGTTACCAAGGAGTGAGGACTGAGGCCAATCACTGAAGACTTCTAGCAAAACCAACATGGGAAAAACTCTAGATTTGAACACTATAATCAAAAGGTCCTCAAATACTACAACCAGAGACTGCACAACCACCTCAAAAGACAGCATGCAAAGGCATGAAAAACCACGAACACCTGAAAAAAAACCACGAACAACCCGAACGGAGATATAAACACCCGAATCAATGTAAGTAGAGCACGGTCAGAATTTCCATTATGACACATGCACATGAGAATCTGTAATATCACGCCGGAAGCCAGAAAACACGCACCAGAAATGCCAAGGAGTGCACGAATCCACAAGATCCGCTCTGATACCATGAAAGAGGGTTTAAAACCCTGCAAGCGAGGATCACGAGGGATGATGTGCACATCAACAGATGTGCGAATGACAGCGTGAAGAGATCTCGAGAGGAGCGAGCATCAACCGAATGTGCATGCAAAGATTTGAAACACGGGCATAACCTAGTTAAGCCATAAAACTCTCCTCTATCTCATAGATCAAATGGGGTGTACATATAGGAGGTGCTGAGTAACCCCCAGTGCTGCAATCATGACAACTCGAGTAGAGAGGGGGAGTTACATTCCTAGAATAGAAGTGTAACTCCCAATGACGCATATGACGTAACGCGCTGACGCACTGATGCGTAAGAGAATCTCATAATGACCCCTAAATGACACATGGACCTACGATCTCACCTATGTGAGATGACTCATCTAATGATGTGAAAAAATAATACACACCAACAATAACAACCCAAATTTGAGGACGCCCTAGATTTTTTTGGTTTAGCTTATCTAGCACTCACAAACTGCATGGGGTCCACGCTCTCCTCCAATAAAAAAATCAATACCAAAAAGTGCTAAAAATTATTAAATTTTTTATTGGTGGAGAGACATGGGCCCTACCTGTTTGTGAGTGCTAGATAAGGATTGCCACTGATTTCTAAGTGAAACCAAATCATAATCACGCCAAAAAATACCTTTGGAAGATTCATTGTAACAGGCGATGGCCCAAACACATTTCCAGAAGCTTTTTCTTGCATAGAAATGTCTGTCACAACAAAAAAAACTACAATATTTCTCCTTTAGAAGCAATAAAGTAATGTGATTTTGTTTTTACAAATAACAACCTCAATTGAAAAAGAACCAAGACATAGTCAGGTCTATTTGCACGTGAACTGTTAGTTTCACAAACGAAGTATTTGAAAAACTGCAAATAACTCAGTAATGGAAAACGTATCACCAAAATCACTCTGATACCATATTAGAGTTTGTGGATCTCTGATGAAAAACGAATGCATGAGCAATTGTAGAAATTGAAACAACAAACAATAAGATGTAATATGATCAAAACTCACAAGTCAATAATGGCTCCAAATCAACTCAATTCTCCATATGCTCCATATTCCATAAGATAAACTGATACGAGTCATGTGGATTTTAATGTGTAACCTCCTCCTAGATTAGTGGGGAATAACTCACACTAACTGATACTAGAAGTAGAGTTGACTCCACACAACTAGTAGGCTAACTCAACCGAACTGGTAAGTTAACTCAACAAATATGCTACAACTAAGCTAGCATATCCCATGAGTGTAGGAAAGCTCCAAGTAAATACGAAAATACAAGGAAAATAAATATCCTATACTAACACTGCCATTATGTTCAACACTTAATTGACAATAAAGTCATCAAAATATAAATTGACAACGAAGCTATCAAAATCAAAAACGTGTCAGCTACTATAACTTCTGTTGAACGTTGTCCAAAATTATTTACATGATAAAATTCAACGAGACTAAGATGAAAAGGGTCAAGGATCTATAAAACTGAAATTAATCAATCTCTCATCCAAATTTTCTTCCATTATTTCAATCATGGACATTGAAATTTTTTCAGATAAATATCTTTAAACATCAAATGATGAACTTGAACATGATTAAAAATTTCCTTTCCAACCCATGATATAAATGAAGACTCTAAAGAAAATAGTCAATCATCAAGTACTGTTGAGCTTGATTCTATCCTTTAAATGTTAGATCATACGTTTCATACATCATTGTTCTTGTTGTAGATACACAACAAGAACAAGTTTGAATACTTGAAACAACACAATCCTTCTATGTCCACAATACCTCGAACATGATCAATCTTAGAATTTAATAATGTTTCACAACTAGTTATCCATTGCTAGAGTCTTCTTATGCATTTTATAAAACATTATTAAATAGTCAACGATGATTCCTATGCTATCAATACATCCATATGCATGCACTCCATGAGGTGTGTATTCCTCATGGGTATCCTCACACAACCATTTCGATGATTTTATGGTACAAATATAGCATCTAACAAATTAATCCAATGCATGAAAGGTGTAACATTGAATATTTTCTCTCTACATCCTATAAGATGCCTTAGTATTCCCCTTTATGGGTCAATCCTTCGCTCACTCTCATTATTTACATTCACGAGATGAAGGTTGTATTGATGTAGAGAACCTGTTAAAATGTCAATCATCATAAATCTTCTATTCCACCAACATTGGAAATCATTTTCAAAGGTATTAAATAATATGGATTTTCAACATATTCATCTGCATCAACAAAATTACCTCTAACATCACATAGGTTTTTCAATCTCCTAAAAACTTATCCAATCGCATACTCATTGACTTGGACCTCATCTACCAAAGTATTGTATGTCAGGACCAGTAAAATTCTCTTCCCGTTGGCTTGGGGCTTGTCCACCCAAGTCTCGTAAATCAGGACACATCAAATCATAGGTTCATTAACAACCTTTCTATCTAATCTTTTGACTTAGACCTCATCCACCCAAGTCTTGTAAATCAGGACTACCCACATCATAAGTTTATTGAAAATATTTTGATCCACTCCATTGACTTAGACCTCACCTATAAAAGTCTCATAAATTAGGACCATTCAACTTTCCTAAACATGGACTTCTTCCTTGATGATAAGTCCATTACAAAACCTCATCCACAAAAACTCATAGAAAAATAAAAAAGCATGAAACGAGAATAAAAATCCATATCAAATCCATCATCAATGCACTATACAAAAATAAAAAACCTAGAAGTAAAAACATCTTATCCACATGTATTCTTCACAATAGGGGAAGTCGCTTAAATAGTCAATTCATCTAACAAACAATTTTAATTATTTCATCTAATGGCAGATATCTCAATCATGACATCATCATCTCTCCACATTCTTCACCTATACGACATAGGTTAATATTGTTCATCTTAGGCATTGTGTGTCTCATCCTTGTTATGGTTTACCATTCCATATTTTTTTACCTACGGTTTTATTTAGAAACTTACTAATGGAAAAACCCTCCTTTCTAAACAAGCTCTCTTTTTGACAAAAAGCACTAAACTTCTCTACCTAGGATATTTTTGAGTGCATCCATTTCAATCTATGATATTGAATCTTTGCATCCTATTAGTTGCATATGAGGCTGAGATTTGGGGGAAAATTTTCCTTCCCAATAAGCACAATATCAATAAATGAGACAAATTCAGTAAAAAATACAAACAAATAAATCACTTATTACACCTTTCGTCCTTTGTAGCCTTTTGTGATGAGCCCACACTTCTTCCTAGTAATGTGAGACTTGGAACAAAGGAAGGTATCTTTACTCACCTACATTTTGTCTTCAGTGTTGAGCCCTTGCTTCTTATCGGTGGTATGGGGCAAGATATAGGTGGTCATTTCACAAAAAAAATCACAAAAATACAAGCCTTCAATCAAAAGTGCGTATTCATATACATCCCAAAAAAGTTAGTTTCTCATGTTAAGAGAGACCACAAGTCCTTCAACTGGATCTTGCCAATTAGTAGGCCATCCATGGATCTAAGTCTAGTCAAAACCTATAAAGTGAAATAATATTGGAATCAGTTAGGTAAAATTGAATAGAAGATGAGTCACACTTTCCTAAATGGATCGATTGTTACACACTATGTCTCTGCATCCATCATCCTCCATTTTCATATCACTATCTCATTAGTCTTACATACTTAGTGGCTCTTCAATTTTGAGCCCTCGCATCTTACTAGTTGTGCAGAGTCAATATTGGAGTTAGAAATCCTATCATCCTATCATCATACAATCCATTTTTCCAATGGATTGAAATCTTTAATTTTTTTTGAACATGAGTTTGGATAGTGCACTCCTTACTAAGTCAAAAACATTCAAAAAAAATCATATAAAATCAAAAACACAAAAAATCAAAACATTAAAAAACATTCAGAAAATGTTTCACAAAATTTTGGCAACTATCAACATAGTTTAACAATATCACCATTTGACGATAATCTTAATGATCGTTCCAGATCATCCTATGATTATTATTTCTCTTACCCTTGGCATATATCATTGCTTGTGGGCAAGACCATCATTCAACCCTTTGCATGTGTATCTTCACTTAGGGGAAAATTCAACTCTCAAGTTTTTCCATTGTCATATATCCTTTCCTGGAAAAAACTAACCTAAACACATTTTTAGATTAAACTTCAATGGGATCCAATAAGAGTGTCATGAGAAGTAGTTACTCCGCTCTTTAGTCTGATCCAATCCCCTTGCATATATATTTTCTTGGGGGCATTCACAGCTACTCGTTCTTCACTGTGGAACACATTAGGGACGATAGTGTTATGTCGTTATTAGCAATTGTGTTACATTGTTGTTGTTATATGTTAACCTAGTGCAAGTAATCTTGTTAGCATTTTGGTATCACCTTGGTGTGTTTATTTTGTTGTATGCATAAGAGTTTGTTTTGTAGTCTTGTCTTTGTCTTTTCAATCATTTTTGTGTGTGTTTTTTCATCATGGTGTTATTTTTCATATGCAATAATAAAATAGAATTAAAAAAATACTCATACATCATGAATAAAAGCTAAGCTACAAACATACAAGCTAAGTTACACATATGCATCATATATATTGCAAAAATCATCAAAAACATCCAAATAATCACAAAATCCTAAACATTACAAAAACATAAAAAATCCCAACATATTAACATAATTTAATGCAATCAAACAATTAACTCTTACCCTCATGATCATTCCAAAACATCTTGCGACTATCACAAAAAATTATCTTATCCCTTGCATGTCAAATATCCTTGCTTGGGGCAAGTCAATTCAATCATTTCCCTCACACATATTCTCATTTGGGGAAATCTCGGCTCTCATTCCCTCCCATGCATTTCAGTGTCCTTTCTTGGGGGCAATGAACCTTTTAAATCTTAGATCATTTTTCAATAGGATCCAATAAGAGTGTCATGAGGAGTAGTTACTTCTACTCTTTTGTCTGATCCCATCCCTTTACATATATCGTTTCTTAGGGGCATTTAAATCTACTTACTTATCACTATGGAACACATTAGGGGCCATAGTTAATTGATTTCATTTCAAGTTGTGTTACGTTGTTGTTATTATTTATGGACCAATTGCAAGTATTTCATTATCATCTTGGCTCATTTATAGCCATGATGCATACTTTTATTGTGTATATTGGGTTTGCTTTCCTTTTTATATTTTGTCTTACTTTGGACCGATTACAAGTATTATGTTAACATATTGGTTCATTTATAACCATGGTGCATACATATACTATGTATATTGGGTTTGTTTTACTTCTTATCTTTTGTTTATTGATGTGTGTGTTTGTGTGTTTTTTACACACATAATGAGTTACACACCATGATTCTTTAATAATCATGGTGATAACTCTATTATGCAACAACAAAATAAGGTTGCTCTAACTTTCACTCTCTTAATAGAAAGCTCATGCTACAATAAAAAATCCCTCCCATTATCCTTATACTCCTTGACTCATCCGCCATTTCCCTTCTTTCTTATCAAGTTGTTGTCCACCACTTTGCCACATCACCCATCTGCTTAAGGGGGCATCCCCTTAGCATCCACACTCGTTAGGGCATCTAAATGCTTCACGGGGCACATCACACAAGTCCATCATGTTTCCCTATCTTCCACTCACTAATCTACATATGTGTACTATCTTTAAAATGTTATTACTTTGTACTAACACTTTAAAGAGGGGAAATGTAGACACCCTATTAATACATACTTATTACTAGCCTATCCTTGGATATCTATATCCTTTCCATAATGAGCTAATTTACAACTATTTATAATTAATTAAATTAATTCTATCTGACTAGAATTCACATCTATCCTTTAAGAATTAATTAAATTAATTCTATCATGTTTAGATTCATCCCTTTAGAATTAATTAAATTAATTATAATCATGCTTTAAACTATAGTTCTATGACCTTCAAGATTTAATTTAATTAAATATATCATATCCCCTTGATGTAAGGGGGATAGTTATCCCCTCAACCCTAACTTTTTCCTCTAATAAAAAAAATAAATTAAATTAATTCTAATTACACTTAAACTATACTCCTATGAACCTTGGATAATTTCATTAAATGGTCAATTACCTACTCATCCTCCACTTAAGCTCCACTTCACTATCCTAGTCACCCAACACAACTCCACTTATAGAATCCTACAAAGGTGGAAGCAACAAAGCTACACATACAACCACCTTCCCAGATATAAAATTATTTCCAGCTAAAAATTTACTACCCCTCAATGGATATTCAATCCATTCGAACTGCTATAACCTCCTTCAATGCTATTTTGAGAAAATGCATTTAGGATCTCATTGAGCATCTTCAACAACTCCATGGTCTCTCTTTCAATTATAAATAACATTCCATATCCTTTATAAACAATCCATGGAAGCTTTGTGCAATTGCAACAAACCTTTGCTCATTTGCTATTTGATATCTTCATCCTTGTGTCCATTTCTTGCTCATAACAATATTACTTCATTTATAGATCAATTTAGAGCATCCACAATCAAAAAATTATAAGAGATCCTACAAGTGTGTTTGCACTTCAACTATCTCATCATTGAGGTTATAAGAAGAGCTTGGAGAAAGGTTTGCTGCTGGTTATTTACTTATATTTCATTTCTGCTAAGTTTTTCCTATATACAATATGTTTACAAGCTAATGTATTTTCTTGAAGGTTATGTCCTTATGCGGTCTTCTATAGATGGTGGAGGGATTTGAGTTGGTATGAGTTTTCAACGAGACTGACCATCTTGCTTAACTTCATTTGTTGGCTCCTTTTTGACTCCACTCGCATTGTCCGCACCTCATTCCACATGTGAGAGCCTTCATTAGAAATATAATAAATGGTGTGGATTTGAAATCTCACATCATCAAATTTTTCGTTGTCTGATGTCGATTGCCGTGAAAGATTTATGCTCCTTTCTTCATCGGATTCATCGAATTCATACGAGGTTGTAGATGTGTCCAATACACTATTTTACTCTCGCATAACCTAAGATCCAATACGCATTCCTGATATCAAAATTCGATGATGTCAATTTTTAATTGCTTGCTCTAACAAACACAAAACACAATGATTGAGATAGGAAAAAACAACTATTGACATTGCGAGTATTGATCGACATGGACTTGCTTTCTAAGATATCTAAAAAGTACATTGCCTTAATGATTTGTGCACCACATCCCCTTTCTCCTTCAAACAATTGACAATATCATATGTGATTTATATGTCTTTCTGGAAGAAAAATAGTTTCACATACATTCCCCGCAACATTTTCCCCGCCGTTGACTCCTCCTTCAATCCCCTTCTTCACCTCCCCTCTTCCACATGTATTGTTTCAATTCCTAGAACTTCAATACTTAAAAGCATCCTTTTCGGAGTCCCCATTACACCGAATCCCGATCACGAGCAATCCCTAGTTTATTTTGGCTCGCTCAAAACGAATTAGGTAAGTAGCTACACTTGTTTGTTTAAGGGAATAAATTCAACGTGTGGGTTTTAAGGATTTTACCCTAAAGTCGCCCAAACCCTAATCTCTTTCAAACCCTAAAAGGCCATTGTTTTATTGTTCGAAGAGTGTTTGATTGTAATTTTGTTGGCAGGAGAGGGCTTATCTCGCACAGGAAGGACATTGGAGAAACTCGTCTGAGAGAAGATGAAGGTTAGCATTCATACTGATTTTTTTCTTTTTTCTTTTCAAGTTAGACATTCGGATGAGTTTTTTTGTTTGCTTGTGTATTTATCTCTTTTCGCTGAACTATCAACGCAGTTCAACATTGCAAATCCCACCACGGGATGTCAGAAGAAGTTGGAGATCGATGACGATCAAAAGCTGTGAGTTACACACATCTTACCAGTTTGATGTTTTCATCATTTTCTCACTTTTTCTACCTCCGTACGACTGGATTTCAAAGGCATTGTTAGGGTTTGAATCGAAATAATTAAAAAATGGAGGGTTTTGGCGACCTCGGTTTGTCTAAATGTTCCACTAGATTAAATGCTTTTATTATATCTGAAACCACAGATTTAGTGGGCCGTGTTTTGTCTTAAGAAAATGATAAGCTAGCGAGGTCACGAGGCCGATTCCTGTGCCTAACAATAGGCATCAACCGGAGGGCACGGTCTGCATAAACTTCAAAGCATTATTATGGAAAAGGATCGACATGAAGTTATCTACACTTTAAATTAGCAAATGGAAACTCAGATCTAAAAGGCAAACGTGTGCTAAGAAATGTGTATCTTTCGTTTTTTGCTTAGTAAATGGAGTTTTACGAGTTTGAATCAGTTGTACTATCTTTCAATTCTCTCTGTAATATTCTTGAAAAGAACTGAGACTCGCTGTAAAGTTTACATCTCTATATTTCTCAATTTTTTTATGGTCAAGAGTAAGGCTGAGCCACCTTAGGTGCAGAGCCGGATTAAAGGTTAGGATTGCACTAGACAATAATTGGAGTAGACACCCTTCTAACAATTTCAGGTTATAATATTTTTCATCGAGTACATAAATAAAAGTTGTCTGCATTTTGTAGTTTAAAATTTATATCAGGATCATAATAAATCACTAATTTAGAGGAACTGCTATAAGAAAAGAATAAAAATAGCCTATAAAATTAACACACAAGAATGAGAAATATTCCATGGATGTCAATTAATCGCAGGAGGTGCTCAGAATGTAACAAATACAAATTTTTATACAAGGTTGCTTGCAAGTCTGATTTACTTATATCAAATAGGTGATGGGACCACATGTATGAACTAAGCACCATTTTTTTGCGAAGCAATAAAATTATGTTTGTAGCAGCCATGATTTTGTGAAGAGTGGTATTTGGATTAGGACCAATTCCTCTATAAAAAAAAAATAGACATTTTCCATAAAAATTAAAAAAAGAGAAGTAAATACTTTTTTATTTCAATTATACTTGCTTCTACTAACTATACCCATGACATTATAAAAAATACATTAAACTTTTCCTAGAAAAATTACACACTTGCATAATTTGGAGCACATCGGAGAATGGGTAAGAATACCGACAAAATAATATGAGCTCAGAAATATGTCATATTTGTTTTTACTTGCAAAAATATTAGTCTCTTTTTGTGTCTATGCCTAAAAGTTATGTTACCATATAATAATAGCAATAAATGGGTCAAATAATTTTGAATCTTCAGGTAAATTGTTTAAATCCTAAGTTCTAAAAAATTGACAACAAGGGAAATATACAGATTTAGATTCCCCCTTGAATGCTGGTGCCCTAGGCAATTGACTAGTTTGCCTAGGGTTTAATCCCCCTTGCTTAGGTGCCGGGGTCTATCTTGAGCTATACATTTCAAATGTACCCCATTTTTTAATATTCCAAAACCTCAGGGACACATCATTTGGACTCCTCAACCCTTTTGAACAAGTACACGCTAGACTGCCTGGAAATGTGAAGTACACCCCCCCCCCCCCCCCCACCCCCCCCCGTACCAGGCCTGACATGTTATTGGTACGCTTCGGCTACGTTGTGGGTGTGTACTATAGTAATTAGGTTCGGCCGGATTTGGTCCAGATCCAGTCCGAAGCGAATTTTTGGAGGTGACCGGATAAATCCGATTTGGTCCACCTCAAATTTTTTTTAAAAAATATTAATAAATAAGTTTTAAAATCAAACATTACAAACACTAGCTGCAGCAGCAAAAACACACAGCACAGAGAAGAATGTAAAGGGGTGGCATTCGTTTTTCTCTCAGATCGCTGTGACATCTTCATTCCAATTTTGCAGTGTTGGGTGGCAAAGGTCTTTGTCGGCAGAGGTAACTGGCAGTGGTGTGCGGGAGACCACTTTTATGTTTTATATTTTAGGTTTAAACTTTTTTATGTTTTATGTGTTATTTTATTTGCCTTATGTCTTATGTTTTGTAATTTATTTCATTCCCCTCGCTGCTCGGGGTAAGCCTTCAACTTAACATAATTTTATAATATTTATTAACTTAATAACTAATATATAGTTATTCACGTAACAATTAATATCTTAACATTAATATATAGTTATTCTCGTAACAATTAATAACTTAATATTATTTGTTAAGTTATTAATTGTTACGTGAATAACTATATATTAGTTATTAAGTTAATAATATATTATAAAATTATGTAAATTAAAATATTTTTATTTTTTATTTGTAATAGAATAAAATTTGTTTTTTAATTATTAATGAATTATAATTAAATATTAATTATAATAATTAACATTGTTTTATTTTTATTTATAAATAAAAAATTGTTTTTAGTTTAGTATTAATAATTATATGTTAATTTTAATAATTAATATTAATATATTAATAATGAAATAAATAAGAGTTAGAACAACATAATTAATATATGCATTTATTAATTTGCAGTGTGTATATATACTATATATAATAATATTTGTATATATACCGAACCAGTTTTTTTTGAATTTTTTCAAGAACTCCAGATTTTTGGATTTTTTAGCCCTTCTGAACAAATTCAGATTTCCGAACCTGGTATCTATGGTATGTACCCACAGGCCCTGGGTATGTCTTGGGTACAGAATCAGTACCTTGGACGTACCCAGGGCTTGTGGGTTCCTACCTACAGTGTATCTGCATTTTTTTTTAAGTTAAAAAAATAAAATAAAACTTGATGGCTTTGACTGGAATTGAATTTTGGAAAATTCATGTGAGATTCAATATTGCCAACAGGCTCCGAAGGGTCAAGAGAGATGAAAAGGGACGCACTATTTGATGGCTTTCTTGTTGCTCCTCATGGGTCCTTTATTCTTCAGTCAATTTGAGAGGCATGGGAACAAGTTAAGTACTTGGTGGTTGGGCAGCCTATCTTCTCTTCCTTTGACACTAGGTGCCAAGCCGACGAATTAATTTTGTCAAATCTGAAATATAATGAGAAGATCCTTGCCTTGACAAGAGGCTGCTCTGCACACCTTTGGTTTGAGAAAGGAATTAAAATATTTCATGACTTGTACAGATTTGAGAAGTGGATGAAATGGACAGACCTTAAAGCTTAAAGCTTCCTCAATCTTATTTCATAATGTAAACAATTCTCAGATATGCTTTCGCAGCTCCCTCTACTAGACTAATCATGAAGGATGAGAATTTTGGCTCAAAGGGCCCCTTCTCCAAAAGGCTACCTCCAAATAACTCTATGAAAAGATTGTCTTCTCCCCAAACCTTTCCCTCGGCCTCAACAATCAGTGGATATTTGTGAGCCCATTAGTAGATGGACTCATAGATTTAATGTTTTGTGGTCTTCTTGAATTCAGTCAAAGAAATCTTACTTCAGATGGCTTCTGATTCTTAATAAGCTTGTTGTTGGCTTCTAATATTTTATAGGTTGTTTAGACTTGAGACTACAAGCTTGTTGTTTTCTTTAAATTTTTATATATACTTATATTTTTTACTTTTTAAAAATATATTGTACAAATGTACCCAGTGTACTGTACCCAAGGTTTTTAAAAATTTGCTGTTTTAGCATACCATACCCGTACTCGTACCGAAACAGTCTAGAGTACAGGCAATAATTAAGTGTGTCTGAATTTGATTTGGTTTGAATAGGGGGTCACTTCTCATAATGATATCCGGCATTCTAGAGCCCTAAATACTTTGGAGTTTCCCTTTCATAACAATTGCCTAAAGTGAAATAGGTGTTTTAAAAGGTGGATGGATATATGTGCATGGAAAATGTCACCTCTGTGTAACATCTATTTTGACATAAAAATAAAATATGCAGCTCTATACTGGTAGTTAAGGATGTAACATCTATTTTGATATAAAAATGGATTATGAATTTGCAGGTGAACTGAAGTGTGGGGAGCGTGTAGAGAAGAAATTAATAAAGTTGAAAGGACTTGTTGCCATGATTATTCTCTATCATTCAAACGAACAAGCAAATAATTCCAATGTTGAGTTCCTTGTTAAGCAATGAGGGTATGGTAGGATTGGAAGGGGGAGAGTTTCATTAGTCCTAAGACCAGAATATTGGCCCACTTGATTAGGAAAGTTGTCAGCAACCACTACACTGCCATTTTCTTAGATGCTTAAAATTGATATTGTCAAAGTTTGCTTTGACAGAGAGATCATGTCCTGCATTCAATCTCCAGATATGTCAAGTCTTTGTTATTGCCTTAATGACCACCTTAGAGTTTCTCTAGTATAATAATATTACTTTCATTGTTAACTATGATAAGGGATTTCCATCATTAACTATAATAATATTAGGATATAATTTTGGTTCCCATTTTGCTATTAGCCTTTTACCTAGCTGGCTGCTTTATAGGAAAAAAATTGTTTGAACTTAAAGATGTTTTCTCTCTCTCAAACTTTATCCCTTGGCAAACTAGAACCGAACTTTATCCCTTGTTGAACATGAACGCTAATCTTGAACCTTTGACTTAGCATATATGTATGCACACACACACACATATACATAGGCATGTATATACATGTCTACATATGTTTGTGTGAAGATGTATACATACATACATACATGATGTGGATTGCAAAAGCATTTGGGGAACAATATGCCGAGCTGCAGAATTCACTATGTTGCAAGTAGAATTGAATTTATGCTAAATATCATCTAGAGTATGAATATGAAACGGATTCATTCACAAAGGAAGCAAAGTGGACAACAGCGGCAAAAGTTAATATTGAATTAATGTGCAAGCTGTGCACGACAAAATCTTTAGAAGGGGATGCTGAAGTGGCTATCTTTTATAATTCAGAGTCATAAATGCATGTTTATTGCAGCAGATGTTGCCTAGAGAAAAATAAGGGGTGGGCATGACCAAATAATAAAATATAGTGCTATGTTCGCAGCAATGGTGCAGATTGGCACTTGATCCCAAGTTGGCTCATATCTGGTACTGATAGTGTAAGCTGGTGTGAGCTGGAACATGTGTGGATCACCAGTGTCAGCAATGAAATCTGTGAGTATATTTTCCAGGGAGTCAAAGTACCATA
Source organism: Taxus chinensis (assembly GCA_019776745.2). Lineage (NCBI taxonomy): Eukaryota > Viridiplantae > Streptophyta > Pinopsida > Cupressales > Taxaceae > Taxus > Taxus chinensis. The sequence continues at coordinate 782,734,290 of CM034148.1, read as the reverse complement.
AGCTGCTTCTATTAGCCATACTGCTGGTTGCACAAAATCTCTGGAGTTGCTAGCTGGATCAGTGATTAGTACAATGATGCTTTTAACAATTTGTTCAACCAGCACTGTTTCCTTTGCACACGGTGTCAATGATTTATCTATATGTTATTAATAATTAATCTGTTAATTCTTTGACGAACTGTATGACAACTGTTTTCTTATAAACACATGAGATTGCTATATAATTCCATTTCTAGTCACACCTAGATTTGAGACAGTCTTCACATCTATGTCTGTAATGCTGTGTGGGTGCTAAATAGTCTTAATCATTTACATACAGCATGTTTTGAATGTGGTGCTGGTGCTAAATAATCTTACTTACGGCATGTTTTTGGGACCAATAGAGTGTTTACCTAAATGGCTACCAGTCTTTCTAAATTTATCTCATGTTTGATTGTAACATTGTTTTGATTGATATTTTGACAGGCGTGCCTTTTTTGACAAAAGACTTTCGCAGGAAGTCAGTGGAGATTCTCTGGGAGATGTATGTGCATGTTTTTTTATTAATCTTAGTAACTTAAATTTCATTTGTAGTACTATTATTATTTCTCTGACTGGTTCTTTTGATTTTCAGGAGTTCAAGGGATATGTCTTCAAAATTATGGGAGGATGTGATAAGCAGGGATTTCCAATGAAACAGGGTGTTCTTACCCCTGGCCGAGTCCGTCTCCTGTTGCATAGAGGTGAAATTCTGTTTATAAGAGTTTTGCATGTGCATCCTCTATTGTGTAAAGTTTTGTACTAACAATGAAGTAGTTTGTCTTCAGGAACCTCCTGCTTTCGTGGACATGGCAGGCGTGATGGAGAGCGCAGGCGTAAATCTGTTCGAGGGTGCATTGTTAGCCCTGATCTCTCTGTCTTGAACTTGGTCATTGTGAAAAAGGGTATGTACCTATTTCAATTGCTAGTTGTGAACACGCGTATTTCTCAAAGCTTTTGTTTTTAATTTTAAATTTGTTGACTTTCTATTTGAATATTTTGTAGGAGATAATGATCTTCCTGGTTTAACGGATACTGAAAAGCCAAGAATGCGAGGTCCTAAGAGGGCTTCAAAGATAAGAAAACTGTTCAATCTTTCAAAGGATGATGATGTCAGAAAGTATGTCAACACATACCGTCGAACTTTTACTTCCAAATCAGGTTATCAATCATTCCCTATTTCATTACAAATTTGGCTTCAGGGACATGTTCGTGAGGTTCTTTCTGGTTTCTGTAGATTGGAGAGTTGGGTTCCTTTTGTTTTTCACACAGAAAAGTTGGTTTGAAACAGCAATTATGGCATGTATTAAATATTTTGGCTTTCAGGTAAGAAGCGAAGCAAAGCTCCAAAAATTCAGAGGCTTGTAACTCCACTGACTTTGCAACGAAAGCGTGCAAGAATTGCCGAGAAGAAGCAGCGTATTGTCAAGGCCAAGTCTGAGGCAGCTGAATATCAGAAGCTTCTTGCATCAAGGTTGAAAGAGCAGCGCGAACGCAGAAGTGAGAGTGTGGCCAAGAAGAGAGCACAGTCTCGCCTTTCAGCTGGCTCTAAACCATCAATTGCTGTTTAACTTGTTGCTTTCATTGTGGGTTGAGGCTATTGCATTAAGGCACCGTTTACTAAAAACAATGATAATTTGTGAGGATAGAGGAATCCAGTAATAGCTCAATTGGGAGGGGTCTTATAAAAACATTAAGTTTTGATTAAATGATGGGACCGTCTTGAAAGATGACAAATATTTTTTTTTAAGCATTTCACATTTACTTTCCATTGCTATAATTATTAGCAGGTTTTAACAGAAAGTGGTTTGTAATTTTTATTCTGGTTTTGGTGTTTTCCTATTCTGATACTGGCAAATGCAGATGCCAGAGTGGGTGAGGTTAGTGCTCTCTTTGGCTGTTCTGGAAAATATATGCTATTGTATTTTGTTTTTCATTCTTTTGATTGTGTAATCTTTTCCTTACAATATTGTATGTGCCTTTCTTGACCAGCCTTATTTTTCCTAGGCTTTGGCATTCTCTTGTAAGACATCACCAATGTCATTGCGGTCCTTATATTTTTTGCACGGAAACACATGCATTTTGTTTTAGTTATTTGTTGTATTGTTTCTTGAGTAGCTGAAGAAGTGTATAAATGCATAGAGAATGGAAAAACGTATGAAATTATTTTACTTTTTACTCCCTTGAAAAAGCAAAGAAGCTATATCTAGCACCCACAGATATAATTAAACTGTTGATTTTGCTAATTATTTTATTCTGATATGCGAGGGTTTGTGTTGTTTAGCAAAGGTATGGTTCTGTGTTTTTTGTGCTATATAGCGTGTTAATGCAACTTACCCATTTAATTTGATGTTGCTAATATATTTGCCAATGTGTGTAAGCTAATATATATCCTTCGATAATTGTGTTTATTCTATTCCATAAATTAACTATCTTGTGTATTTTTTTATTATATTCTCTTATGTGCCTGGTAATATTTACCCTAGTGTGTGCTATTCCATGACATTCACTAGGATGTGCGGTCGCAAAGTTTTTGTCTTTATTCCATGATGTCAAGTGTTTTACTCTAGTAATTGTGTTGCAACTACTATCTTATTTCATTTTGCTAATATATTCTTTAGTGTGTGTCTAAGCAAATATATACTTCAGTAATTATGTTTATTTTAGTCCATAAATTAGGTATTTTGTGTTTTTTATTATATTTTCTCTGATGTGCTCAGTAATATATACCCTACTGTGTGCCATTCCATGATATACACTCCAGTATGTGTACACGTAAGAACTTTTCTCTATTCCATGATATACACTCTAGTATGTGTACTTTTAAAGTATTTTACTCTATTCCATGATAACAACTGTTACTCAAGTAACTATGTTTGTGCTATTACATTATGTGCTTCGCTATTCCATGCTATATCTATCATATGTTTTATTTACTCTAGAAAATCTGTTTTTACTTTTCCATGATATACTAGTAAGGGCGTGTATTAAGTTAGTTGTTATTTTACTCTAGTAACATTGTTTGTGCTATATGACTTATTGCATATATATGGTATAATGTATGGTTAGTGTTTTTATTATATATAACATGCCCAAGTATGAATGACATTGCATATATGGTATAATATATGGTGAGTGTTTGTGTGGCTTGTTATCATTGTGTTATTTTTTCCTACATGAACATACACTCTTTAATTTTTTTGAGTGTTTGTATGGCTATGGTACTATAATGTATATATATGATGTTATGGTTATGTCACTTATTATTATTGTGTAAATATGAAAATATGATTTTATGTATGACTGACCTATTGCATATATGGTATAATGTATGGTTAGTGTGTTTATTATATATAACATGTTCAAGTATGTATGACTCATACTTATTGCATTTATTGTAAACGTATGTGGTGAGTTTTTTTATAATATTTAACATGTCCATGAGAATATAAGTGTTGTAGTGTTGGAGCCATGTGTAAGTATTAAATAATAATTTAGGAGTTTATATAGGACTTAGTGTACATGTGCTTCTATGAATATTCAATTTTTTGTTTGAGCTTCATGTATTCCTGTTTTTTAAGTAATTATATAGCAATATTGATTATTGTGTGATGGTGATTTTCCATGTATGTTTTGGTGGTTAAAAATGAAATAGATATGATGTGTTTGCTGTTCAATTATTATATTTATGGGATTGTAATAAAAATGTCAAAAAAGATAACTTCCATTATATATGATGACTATTTAACTATTAGGGTAATCTTCCTTATTGTGTGGGGAAGGTGATGGAAAAAAGTATGTTGCACACAAAAGAGGGTATTTGTTACTAGTTAATGAAAAGTTTGTGGATGTGTTAATCAATGTGGAACTTTCAATTGATGAAATTATTAGTTAACTTATATTGTTGTTAATTAACGCAGAACCCTTAATAAGTGAGTTATTTAACAAATCTGAATTAAGTTTGTTGAAAGTGATCAATATCGACATAGTCAAGATCGATGTATATGTAGTTGTGTTGGTTGGATAATTGGTTGTTGGAGACAATCAACAATTCACGGGACAATAATCCCTCCTCTTTGATGGGGAGGTTCCCTTATTAAACCAAAATGCAAGTCTTTAAACATTTACAAATATACGGGTTAACTAAAATTTGAATGAGAATATTAGTGCCTGAGAAATGATTCCATATTTTCAATACAGAAGATTAACAAATCAATGGGGGTTTTGGGGAATACACTCTTCTTATATGAGCACAGGAGGAAATGAGTAAAAGACACAAAGTGTAGGGTAATTCATCACTGGGGTTTTGGGGAATACACTCTTCTTAGTGCCTGAGAGAATATTAGTGCCTGAGAAATGATTCCATATTTTCAATACAGAAGATTAACAAATCAATGGGGTTTTGGGGGAATATACTCTTCTTATATGAGCATAGGAGGAATGAGGTAAAAGACACAAAGTGCAGGGTAATTCATTACTAAGGATACATGTGCCTCTTTGGTTATGCAATATCACACATTGACTGTAAAGAGAGAACAAAAGAAACAACACTTTCAGATAAAGAGATTGTAGATTTGTATTTTTATTTGTGCATGCACATGGAATTCAAGAACGTGTGTTAGTATGTATGAAAACCCATATTACATAAAATGCATAATGACACAAAGTTCAACACATCTCATTTCATGGATTGAACACAAGGTTTCAAACTTCACATATATCAAACAAACACATTAAACAAGTTGCAAGAAAGGAAATAGAAAGAACTTAGATGAGAGAGGGAAGTCTTCTTTAGTACTAATCAAAACTTTGTCATGTTACATTCAAGAATACCAATATTCAACCCCTTTACAAGTGAGAATGGAATCTTATATAGGCTGAGGGGGGAAATGTAATTACCTTTCTAACTATTTGTCTTTAATTAAGTGCTTAAATACTTAATTAGTTAATTATATAAGTTGGCTTTAATTTACAATTTTATTTTCAAAATAATAAAACCAACCTCAAAATAGAACAATTAGATAGTACTATACTATGACCCGGGAAGAAGAGGGAACATTAGAAACAAGTACAACTAAAACCTTTATCTTGAGTACTTGAACTCTGAACTTAGTTACAACAACTAAGATTTCCATACATTTGGAGATTAAAGTGTTTGCCATAGTAACCAACCAACGCCCAAAAGAATAATCCATTTTTTTTGCAACACCTCCATTCTGCAAAAGTCCCTTGGTGGCCTCAACAACTACATTGTGCAACTCGAAGAGTTCTTCCATATTGTTTGATTATTCTTTGAAGAGTTTCCTCTTTGATCAATGATTTAAATTTTGCTTTGATTTGATCAACTGGATTCCTTTATGCAAAATTGTCCTTGTAGAACTGACAACAGAGAGGTTGCAAATCAGCAAAGATCTTTTTCTTTAATATCTCACCTTTTTGTACCATAGCTCTTAGTTCAACTGCAACTTCTTTTAGAACTTTGATTCTCCACTCCACACTATATGGCTAATTCTTTGACAAGTTGCTCTTAGAATCATCAAATTTTTTGTGTGACAAGAGGACCTTTTCATCGGTTGTGCTCATGATACAAAGATCCTAAATATAGTTTGCCCAAAGTTTGAGTTCTTTATCAATTGTAATCCCTGAGTTAATTTGCTCCTGAGCAGAAATGATGTTGTCATATATTTTGCAAGCTTTATCAATGAATTGTAATCAGGAGATCAAAATGCCTTCAACCCATGCCTCAAAAGTTTTGCCAAATGCTGCGTATTTGTGAATTTCTATAATGGCTTTGACATCTATTCCGACAGTGGCAACAATGGATGGAAGTGAAGAGAGAGGAGTAGGAACTAGAGGAGTTCTTATCTAATGAAAGGAAGGATTTGATAAAGTTTGAGAGAACGTGAATCTACTCCTCAAGTTGTTCTTGAGTCTGCTTTCCTTTCTCCACACTTTCAATGACTTTGGAGACTGTTTCCCTTAGATTGTGCTCTTCTCCTTCCGGAGTTGATTCCCCAAGTGGAATCCTTTTTCATTCTTATCTCCTTTAGGCTTACCAATTTCTAGAAATTGTTGTCCTTTGGCATTTGAGACCAAACGAGAAGTTGCCTTGACTTTTTTTAGTTGTGCCTAGAAGAGCAACCACTACATCAAATCCTGGAGTAACTATCTGAGATGAAACCTTCCTCTTCTTTGTTATCAATCAGGGGTTGAACCCATGTGAATGAATCACTGGAAGGTAGAGCTGGAGGAGGAGGCAAAGCATGTACATTTCGAGGACCGAGAGGTTGAGAAGTGGAGACTTCAAGAGTAAGAGTTTCAACAGAAGAAGATGATGGTCTTCTAACTTCTAGCATAGGCCTTGAGGCATTAGCTTTCCCTGTATATGTTTCTATGATTTTTACCTCATCTTCTTCATTTTCACCTTCTTCATTACCTTCATATTCCTCTTCTTCTTCTTCATCATCCTTTTGTTTTTCAACTTCTTGTTCTTCAACTGCTTTTACTTCTTCAGAAGGCTGTGGGCACTTGATCAAGAGCAGGAGCAATTTCATCAGTTGATTCTGGAATCTTCTCTTGTTCTACCCTTTGCTCTCGTGTTTCTGCATTCTTCTTTGCCTCTTTTGATATATCTTTCTTCACATATACCTTAGTTTCTGAATCTAAGGGTGAGGAGGAAGGAGTTAATTGGGTTGGGACATCCTTTTGAGAAGTGGAGGCTTCATTTGAGGAATATTTCTTCATCATTTCTTTGTATTCCTTAATTTTCCTATTGAACCACTATCTTGTCCTCACTAACACAAGATTATTTAGTTTAGCAGGATCATCTTTCTCTTTTTGAGACCAGTCAATGGTTGGTATAGGTGTGTATTGAATGTGGATTTGATGTATTGCACAAAATAAAAATCAAAATCATCATCTTCAAATCCTTCAGGAACATGGTATACAGGTTGATATCTTTGATTTGTTGCAACGACAATCTACTAAAGTACCTCTTCCTCACTTCATATTCAGCTGCACAGTCTTCCTAGTAGTCCTTGAATGTGGGTATATGATAGTAGGTCATTATGAGATTCTTGGAGATAAAACCCTTGCTATCAAAGGAGGACCTCTTCTAGTAGGTATGAAATTTGAATTCTGAGATAGTTCTCTCGACATTTTGTGCATCCAAAGCAGACCTACATGTGTAGTTTCCCAGTGAGATAGGAAATTGAATGCTAGTGATTTTCTTTGTCTTTGCAAGTCCTGTGTAACATATCCAACTACCTACAAATCTCCACTAGAACCAGTTTATCATTACAATACATTGGCAACTTGTTAGGCACACCTTCAAACCCAACTATCCTTATATATGATTTTTTTTTGAATTGGATAAAGAGACTGCCATATGTAGAGATTAACTGCCTTGCCTCTGAAGAAACTCTTTCAGCTACATTTCCTGCCAATAGCCTAACCAAGAACATAGTGAACACAACATTGACTCTCCTATGGTGAGTCTTACTGTTCTCATAGGTGAGTTGGGGGTAGAATTCATACACCGGTGCATTTTTCTTATCCTCTTGCCTTGACAACCCTATCCAAACTTCGTAAGTTGCTATGGTGTACATCAAATATGATGTCATGTGGAAATTTTTGCTTCTGATGTACATCAACCAATTGTTGAGTTAGGTTCTCACATATGATTTCTCCCCAATTCAATCTTTGTTTGTCTTCATAAATGACATTGATGTACACACACATCCAATACTATGGAACTCATTAGTTGAAGGCATGCCCATCATCCTTGCGAGAAATTTGATCATATCTGATAATTCTTCCTTGAAATCACTTATGTAGAGAGTTTTGGGTAGCTTAGAACCCCCTTTCTTCTTGATTTTGAGCCAGGATTTAACAATCATGATTCTTATAAGTATCTTGATTTTGATCAAAGAGACTTTGGGCTTCATCCTTGGTCAAGATTTTGGAGTTTTTAAAAATAGGAATTCCTAAGGTTGCACTAATGTAATGGGCATCCAAGCTTGGCAATTATTTGTCCTTGAGGATCCTTAATTTCCTTAGTTTAGGATCAAAGCTTGAGGCACAGGCTAGGATAGTGTCAGTGCATTGCACTGAGGTAGGGAAATCTAGCAACATAGGACAATTTCACTATTTTTTATACATTGAGCAATCACAGTGGGGGTATTTGTAGAAATACGGGGCCAAAAAATTCATCTAGGTTCATATGCCTCAAATCACTATCTCCTATATTAGGCACAAAGGTTTCAAGAGAAGAAATGTTCTCATATCCTTTGTACTAGAACTTCATTGTGGAGGTGTGGGAAAACTTAGAGGAAATGAAGGTTTAACAACGAGTTTCCAGAGGTATTTAAAGGGGAGGGTTAAAAACACAAATAATTACCAAACTAAAGCAAGGAAGGATGAAATCACTCACCTTTAGCATAAAAAGGAAGACGCCTCCACAATGGTTTCAATGAAACTTGAATTTTTGAACTTGGATGCAAAATTGACTTAGTTATGATGAAAAACCTCCTTTTAGTGTGTGGGAGCAAAATGGATAATGCACAACGAAAAATTGATTTACAATGGGTAAAAATGACTATAAGTTTTGAGCTTTTATAACAATAGGGCTTCAAAATAGGTGTAAATAGGTGCATGGATAGTGTAATGTAGGTGTTCAGTAGACTCTTAGGAACTAATTAACCAAATTCCTGTGCTTATCGGTTATAATGAGAACGTGTTCGAGGAACTCGAAGAACATAATGAGGTGTGGGAATTATGGAGTTACGAGGAACATAGAGCTGCAGGGAATCGAAGGGCCTGAGAGAACGGTTCCATCCAAATGACCAATATTTGCATAGGTTGTGAAAAGCAAGGCTTTGCGGGCAGTGAAGAAGTGCAGGAGAACCGAGGTTGGGATGGAACACTTCCTTAGGTTCCATACAATTTCCGCAACACCCGCTACAAAGAAAAACATAAGGTTTGTGGTGAAAAATGGATATGCGGGGAACCTAGGCCAAGGAAGGAATCGTGCCACGAGTTCTAATAAACACCCACAAAAGCCATAAGGAAGAGCTAGGCAATGAATTGAGGAAGATAGGGTCATGCGGGGAACATAGGCTTGCAGAGAACAAAGACTAAGATGGAACAAGTTCCATCGGGGAATAAGAAATCCGACTAACATTATCCGGGTAGTGTATTGTGGGCCAATCGGGGAATCAGGGAATATGAGGAACAAAGGAACTGTTCCTCATGTTTCTCCAAAGTCCGCAAAAGCCACAATAAGCCCAAAATGACCCAAAATTAGCTAATTGTTGGGAAATTTTTAGCAGTTCTTTGAACTCAACAAAGGTAAGAACATCCAAGGTAAAGGGTCACTTAGCCAAAAATTCAATTTTTTTTCAAAAATTCCACATTTTTGGATAGGTGACAACAAATTTATATATATAATCTAGTGATTGAATGTTACTCTATGCAATTATGTTATGTATATTATGATCTATGTAATAATTGTTCTATATATATTATATATAATGGGACATATTTAAAATATACTTATTATAATATATATTTTTAAAATTGTGTTTTACTCCATGTAATTATATTAGGCGTCTCTATTATCTTTGTCATTTAAATGTGTCTATTTTTGTCAATTTGTGTTTGAATGAATAGGTTTGTCTTATAAATGATTTTTGTATGCTAATCTCACTATAACTTGGTAAGATTTTTAAAGATAGATGTATATTTGAGTTGTGTTTTGCACTTATTCTTTATTTACAATATTATGGTAATTTATAATTATTAAACATTACATTAGAATACAAAATGACATGACCCAATTGCAACATTAGAAAAAAGCGTTTAGACTTGCAATGAGCATTTATGGGATGTCTTTTAGATTTGAATTAACTTGTAACAATTGTTGTTTACTTTTGATAGAGCTTATTTACCTCTTATCAAACATTGCTTTTGTTAATAGTTCTTGAGGCACACTATGAATGACAATTTTTCTCAACCTTCACACATGGTCTCAAATTTTAGGTTTTATCCGTCCAAAACTTTACATTTACACCATGACATGTTTTTTTTAAAACTTTATACCTGTTACTACTTTTGATTGATTAAAACTTGTAGGGTGCCCTTAATGGCTAGTTTTCTTAACCTTAGCTTATAGTGGTCTTAAATTTGAGGTTAGTGATACCCCTTAAACTTTAGTTCCATCCTAAACCTTTAGGCTCTCTATTATATCAATCTTTAGAGACACTCTTTTTACACCCCACAATTTTCACAAAACACACTTAATCTTAGTATTGCTCAATTATCAAATGTATAATGATCATATGGGACTTTTGCCTTGTTCTTGTTTGCACTCAACACTTATTGTCAATTGACTCACAAATAGAAAGCTCAAGACAAGGTCTTCTCTAGATTGTCAATACGAATTCCTCCCACAAAATTGTCTTATAGCCAAAAAAATTCCTAAAAGTAGGTCAATACTTTCTATACATGTTTTGAGGCTATGAGAGTACAAATTAAAGTTTTTTTTATAGTTAGTGCGTATTGAAGGTTTAAGTTTACTACATTTTGATTTAACATGCTATATTTGCATTAGGACTTACATTTATGTATTGCTTTCATATTGTTTTATTCTTTAATTTATTTGTGATATAATTTTTATCTTTTATTCAAAAATATTAGCTAGATCTTGTGGTTGAAATGGGGTTATTTGCTATCTTGTTTTATTGCATTACATTATTTCTATTTGTGGTTGCAAATAGTATTGAGTAACATATAATTGTTTATTGGTTGTTTTAACACCTTTTCAAATCCTATATCTACGTTTTCAAATTGGTGTTTTCAACTGGATTTTTGATCCTCAATTTATAGTTATGTATCCCATCACAATAGATTTTAGCTACTATAGGCTAAATGAAAACCTCCGTTGCTTACGGTTAATCTTTTTAGTCATCCATGTTTTTTGCACCTATAGATTCTATATAATAAACAGACCTAGACAACATTCACTAAGTATTGTGGGTTATTCTCATTCAAGAACATATATTTGAAATCATATGTATCACTCTTACAACAATTGTGTTTGTGTTTATTGGAATTTGTATAATTGAAGTTGATTCTTGATTATGCTATTTGCTCCACCATCCAGATGTTGGTTGAATTAACATCAATGTGATAGTGGAAATGACCCATATTATTGCTAACTTCCTTAATCATTTCATCCTCATATCCATTACTCCCTCCATTTAAATCCCACAATAATATGAAATCCCCAATGAAACTCATAGAGACGTGTTCACGATGAGGCTTAAATTCCTTGATTGTTCTTATTTTGTACTGTTTAATGATTGGGTCATGGACACTTCCAACAATGGTGTGATAGTCCTTGGTGTTGAAGAACTCACTGATTAAAGCCTAAGGGTTGTGGCAAAATGATAATGAATATGACTAGTTGTTTGTTAAGACCCCAAAAAATAATTCACAAAAAAAGAAATTGATTAATTTAGTAAATCTTCAGACAATGTTTTTAAATAGAATTAACACACATTCATTTAGAGGGTGTCTTATTGGCATATGCCATGTTCCACCATACTTGGGAGCTTACTTTGGTGTTTAGAAATACCTCTGATGTGGAAACATAAAATTCTTGATGTGATATATGGGCAAAGATGCTCCCTTTAAAATCTTGACATGATAAGCGCCATGCACACACTATATTATTAGATAATAAAAAATTGATATTAGCAAAAAACAATGTTAGCTTAATAACAAATCACAACATAGATTATAAAAATAAGCAAGGTTTTAGGGGTTAAGGGATGGGTTTTTAAGGTTTAACACTTAGAGTTTGAGGTTTACACGATATGTTTTATCAAAGATTTGAGATTATTTTCGCTACTGTATAATTATTTATTTTTTTGACGTTTCGAGTCCTTTTATGCTGGACTCATCATTAGGGAGATGAAGCATTAGCCTGAGGAGGTTTAGAAAACTTAATTCAAACCTAAATATGCCAAGATGAGGTAAAAAGCGAGGGGGGGGGGGGGGTTATGGGGTTAGAATGGGTTGGCCAAATGGGGAAATGAGATAAGATTATTATTATTATTATTAAAGTTAGATTGATAATAATTTCATTATACATATTATAGATACCTTAACAATACACACTACTATTTGCACATTACTATTTGGATCATTATTCATCCACATCCCGTTAGAATTAATTAATTAATAAAACATGAACTTACATCCTTAGCTATTTAAAATAAAATAAAAGCAAAATATTCACTTACCTTCCACTCATCTCTACTTCACTAGCTCACTCACTCAAGTGCTAGAACCCAACAAAAGAGGAAGATAAATTGCACGTACAATTGAAGAATTCAAGATCCAACTACTCAAATTAAAGCCTCTTAAATTCTTATTTAGACAAGCCAACTGCACAGATCAAATTAACATGTTGAATTAAAAAAATGCATTCTTTCATCTGCAACTCAGTCAAATCTTGATCCTTAATCCATGGCCTCTCCTTTAGCTATAAATAAGAGGCTCGTCTCCTCACAATTCCATCTTTTGAAGCTTAAGGCATTTACAGTGTTACTCTGTCAAATTGACACTCAATTGCACTTACTGTTATACTCTCCATTTGATCAAGGATCTCACAATCAAGCAAACCATTCATCCATTGCTCATAGCACAATATACTTCAATTCAGAGTCATTTTTAGAGCATCCATGTTTAATCAATAATAGGGATTCAATAAGCTTGGTACTTCATTCCACGCTTCAACCATCTCATCCGAGTTTGCAAGGAGACACGAAGGAAGGAATTAGGTTTGCACTTGTTGTGTTTTTTATTCCATTATTTGTTTTTCTCTTGTTCACACACACAAAAACACACACACACACACACACACACACACACACACACACACACACACACACACACACACACACACACACACACACACAGACACACACACACACACACACACACACACAATTAATAAGGTGTTGTTTAAGGAGAAGGAACAATATTTTCAATTCAATAAACTTTTAATTTAGTTGATTAATGGAAAAAATTGAGCCACTATTTTTTAAAAAAGAAACCAATTTATGATGTTTGATTAATAAATTCAAGTAATATTTAATTAACATTATGCTATTATAACATTAGGTTAAATTAAATTATTTCAACCATGATGAAAAAGATAAACACCTTAAAAATGTTTCCGAAGAGTACACCAAGCGAAGCTAAGTTCTAATTTTTCATCGAATAATTAAGAGAGGCTTCCATGAGTTACTCAATTTCCACCCATCATCTCTGTTTATATTGTCTTGATGTTTCTCAATTTCGATAGCCTCACGAAATCTTCTATTAGCATAGTGATTTTCCATGGAAAGTAGTTTCACCTCATTTATGCAGATGGAGCGCGTAGTCTTGTTTTCATGCTCTATAAGTGTAGAATTATCTACCCTTGCATGTTTTATATCCTTGCAATGTTATTTAAGCCCAGTTTGCAATGAGCAACCCGTTTCACCAATGTAAGTTTTACCGCATGAGCATGGTATTGGATATACATCTTTTATTTGTTTTTGGCAGATGGGGTCTTTTGGATTTCTCATCTTGCTCTTAAAAGTGTTGATAAGTTTGAAACATGTTTAGGGTTTAAGGATTAATAACTAGTAATTAGGTAATAGGGTTAAGGAAATACGACTTAGGGACTAGGGTCTACAATTTTTACACCAAGGCTTAGGGTTTATAGTTTTAGGTGACAGGGTTTAAAATTTATTGTTTACTAACTACAGTTCAGGTTTTAGGTGAGTTTTAAGGTTAGACAAGTTTTTTGAGTTTTAGCATTGAGGTTTAAGCACACAAGTTTGGGTTTAAGTTTCATGGTTTTGCGTACAATGTTTAAGCGACAAGGATTTAGGTTTTAGAAAATTAACTTAGTACATTGGATAAACGTAACCTATTATAAAAACAAACAATGGTAGTTTGAATGAGGATTTTTTTGAGTCATAGAAGTAATTTCAAGATGCATTGAAGAAGCATATCCGAATTTGGGTGATTGGGAATGTATGTAGAGGAAATTCAATTGTTTTTTTTGGTATTATGAAGCCATAAAAATGAGAGGAGTGGGCCAAGCAAGTAAACATACTCATCCCACAACCAAGCAACCATTATGTTTATTGTAGGGCCATTCCCATTGTGGTGTTGGTGGAGTATAGTAGTGTGAGAAGGCGATAGAAAAATCACAATATCTTGGGTGTACTATGGAATTCATGAGAACTTTAGGTCAAATTTACATAAATTAAATACAACAATATTTCATTAACAAGTGAATTCAATAAATATCTTTATGATCTTATATAAGTTAGGAGCTAAAGCTTATCACACACTATAATATCTTCTCATGATCTACTAACTACCCCTAGAATATCCCATCCTATTTTCTCTCTCCTATCTATGTGAGTTATAACTCACACTTTATTTTCTTACACAGTTATAACTAACAAAGATATGCTCACCCATATTATTCTATGTTTGTAATAATATTTCTTAACATTTCCCCACTTAGTGGGAACCTCCCATAGTGTGAACACGAGAGAAGAGAATCACATTTTTTAGAAGCTTCACTCTAAAAATAATCTTTAGACCAGGCATAACCCCATCAAGTTATCTCTTAAATCTCATAAAGATGTATCTCCCAAGTTGAATTCTTGAGTTTTCAGATTTCACCTTTCCAATTCCCAAATTTATAACTTTCAAACTATCTAGAAAACCATCCATATTGAGCTTACCTAAGATATTTTTCTGTTCTCAAAGAACAAAATTCTTAACATACGAGTCTTTTAAAAATGTCATCATAATAGGGGATTATTTTTACACCCCACATGAAAAATACTAAAAATAGAAATAATGATATTCTAGAAATGGTATGTATTATATTTGTTGTTATTTTACTCTAGAAAGAGTATGTATTATATTTGTTGTTATTCTAATCTAGTAATAATGTTTGCACTATTACATTATGTGCTTTTCTATTCCATGGTATATGATGTGTTTTATTTACTCTAGTAATTATGTTTTTGCTTTTCCATGATATAGGAGTGTTGGTGAGAAAATTTGTCGATATGGAAAATTAGATGTCTCCACCAAAGTTCACGAGGATACACCCCTCTGCATTGAATGGTACAACTAACTCCCATTATTGAATGTAACTAATCCTAATCCTATCTAAATGCTCTGGGTGGCCGAATTGGCTGGGGATCATATAGGAACACTTCGCTGAACTTGTGGCAAATTACTTGTATGCGGTACGAGAGAGGAAATTACAGTGATGAGGGGAAAGGAGGGAAAATAGGTAAGGAATATTACTGCCATGAGTAGATCGCATAGCTCACACCCAGTAATCGGAGTAGTTCAACATTCAATATAAAAGAAAGCACAGTGAAGCTATCTAGTGAGATGGACAACCCAAGACACCAAGTTCTCATATTCTTCTATCGAAGATATATAGCTCTTGCATCTCTATGCTTGCAAAGTGCATAAAAGAGGGAAGTGGAAGGAAAACAAGGTGTTTATAACTATGCTTATTACGCCAACGACGAGAGGAAACTATGCATACAAAGCTACACACATTCATACATATTTGAAAGAAAAATCTCTATTCCTTGATTGAAATTTACACAAGTTGTATAAAGTTAGGGAAAAGAAGAAAACATGTAGAAGAAATGTAGCTTTATTTCATGCATATAGATGACACAAATTCCAACAACATATTACAATCCACTATTGCTACAAAGTACATAATTTGTAGAAATGTAATTTTTAGAAGTAATTTTCAGGATCCTTTGGAATGGAGAAGTCATTCCAATTTATTTAAATGTAGATTGGCTCTTCACCTAGCCCCCACATGACTCTTCATATTCCTATTCCACTTGTGACCTTTCGTTTGCCTCTAGAAAAGACAAATTAAGCAATTCTCTTATAATTTTGAGAAAATACTTTTACATTTACACAATATGTCACTTAAGTGAATATGACAAAACATAATGATTACACATAGTGAAGAATTAGAAAGGAGAGAGAAGAAAGAGGGAGAAAGAGAGAAGGAAGGAAAATATGCTACATTCGACGAGGAAAACTCTTGCTGTGATGAACCCTGCTGAATCATGCCTCCTGATGGTGGATCTCTGGGGTGGGTTTATTTCACTTGAATTCCTTGATGAATTGAGCTGTCACAACTGTCAGCTTGTCTTCCTCTAGAATTCAAATGCAACTTTATACCTTAGTCCATGTCTCAGGGACACCATTAATCCTTTTACATTGATGAAGCCATTCTTCGTGATCCATTGCAATTGCAGCAATGTAACTCTTGATTCTGGTTAGGGACTCTAAATTGTCTTTATTGAAGGAAAGAGAGTCACCTGCCTCCTTCTTGACCATCTCTTGAAATGCAATGATGAGTTTTTCTGATGACGAGTCCTTAGTGAGTGGAGGGAACTCAAACCTTTGAACAAAATGGTAGGCTTCATTCAAGATTCCAGATACCTGATACTCGTGGGAGTCTAATTCGGATATGGAATTTTTGAGCATTGGATACCGTGCATCCAAGATGCAGATCCAAAATTGAGACAAGTCCTCGACAATTGATACAAACACTCCATTGTTCACGAGGGTGTGAGAGTCAAAAGAACTCATTTCAGATTCCAGTGAGAGTATCTCATCCAAATGACTAACTTCTTTTGCAAGATTCTCCTCCGTCTTGTTTACTTCTGATAATGTTTCATGAGCATACTTGATGAGAGAAATGATGTTTGGACACAATGCCTTGTCTTGCTCAATGATTTCCTCAATCTACTTTTCCTAGGATTTCCCCCACATCATGTATTCATGTGTTTTCTTGATTTCCTTGGGGTTGATACCGCTGATTGGAGGGATATATTCGATTAGAAGAGGAGGTGTTGATTTTACTCCTGAGAAGGGCTGAATGTATGCACTGAGAGATCTTACATGTTCCTCTAATTGCATAATGGTTCGCTTGTATTTTTCGATTCAAGCAAGAAGATGGGAATTAGATTCTTTGAATAGGTGAATGTCACCTTTGTGAGAAGATTGACCCAATGAGATGTGGGTAAAATCATAATAGGATGAAGTCATTTCTTCCATGGGCTTATCGGTATTAGGTCTGAAAATTTCAACATACTTGTTACCTGAGGTGCCGCTGAAGAAACGTGAAGTTGTAT
Organism: Taxus chinensis; assembly: GCA_019776745.2. Lineage (NCBI taxonomy): Eukaryota > Viridiplantae > Streptophyta > Pinopsida > Cupressales > Taxaceae > Taxus > Taxus chinensis. Next base: position 782,717,008 of record CM034148.1, on the reverse strand, counting down.
GAGCCTTCTTTCTTCGCTTGGGTTTTAACATTCCGAAGATTTCTACGAGACCGGGAATGCAACGAGTTGTGTTGTTCTTGTCCCACTCTTGAGAACTTCATGAATCGATGGAAATAAATCCTCGGGAGTTTGATCACCTTGATAAGACATGTTCAGATGTTTATGCTGGAGAAGATACTGTTACAGATTACCTCTTCTTGTCTTGAGAAGCTTGATATGAATAAATCTCCTTAGAACCCTTAACCAGTGAAATTGAGCTCCATGGTGGAAAAAACAATGATATATATGTCATTACAGAGGTGACAACAAGTTTTTATAACTAGAGTTGAAAACTGCTATTTTTGGAAATCAGGCCCCAGGGGTTAGTATTTCGGGCAGGTGACTTTTTTGGTTATTTACTTTCACCGAAGTGTTTTCTCCACATCCCAATTTTTCCACAAGTGTCTTGGGGTTAATTCCAAGAACTTTCCATTTTTGGAAAGTTGTTTTTTTGCTTTTTTGATCCATGTGCCCTAATTTTTGATCTGGATGATTTTCGGTGTTTGTTATTTTGAAGGAGAAGGCTGTTTTTGGAAACTTAATAAAAATGGAAAGTGAAAACCAGAAACACTTAATATTTTTACAATATGAAAATTATGGTTTCGGATTGATGATAAAATTACATATTCTTTTTGAGTTTTCTCTTCTGATGTTATGTTCAAATTTTCAGGTCAGTCCACTACACGGTTTGACGCAAACTGAAGAAAAAGCACTCCAGGGCAGAATTGCTTGAATGGTTTATATAAAATATCTAGGTTGTATCAGATATATTTTTTTTCTTCCCCAAGGCATTTGGATAAGGAATATTTTCTCAAAATCTCACAGGAATCAGATGGACGGTTTGGAAGATATGAGTAATTTGTGATTTTCATGCCTTAGGGTTTATGACAGCTCTTGGTTATGGAGTTAGCTTGAAAATCCTCATTCTTCACGTTACAAAAACATGGAGTTATGGAGAAATGATGTTGGAGGTGATGGTAATGTTGTGGAAGCATCATAAATGGATGAGAGGAAGAGATTCTGGTAGTTACAAAAAATTGTGCGTGCGTGCAAGAAGAATGTAAACAATAAGTGACAACCCAATAGTTAGAAAAATTCACATATTTTCAATAGCTAAGAAGGAGCACACTTTTTTGCACCAGTTTCACAAAAATTTTGGTTCACTTGGTGTAAAAAAATATGCCACATTCTTATTGCACCAAATGTCGCCATGTGATTTGTTGTTGGGTTGAGCAGAGGGGCTTCGAAAAAGCACCTTTTTGGTCTTCCTGGGTCGTATGATGGACTGGGGGCTTAAGAGGGAGGGGGCGCATTTTTTTACACCATTTACACCAAAATTTTGGTGCACTTGGTGTAAAAAAGTGTTCCCTATTCTGATTGGGCCACTTGGTAGCACACAATTGCACAGAGCAGGTGTTGGGAAATGAGGCCTGGGGGGGTTAAACTAGAGGAAAGAGTTGAACCGTGGTCATGTGGAGGGTGCAAGGATCTAATAGGGAGGGGGTGATTTTTATTGCACCAGATTCACCAAAATTTTGGTGTTCTTGGTGTAAAAAAAGTGTGCCACATTCCTATTGGTTTGTTTTCTAGCCCAAAAATTGGCTATTTGTTGGAGCTTGTGCCTTGGAGAGTGACTTGTCAGGACCATAACTTGAGTTCTCAGAGGAGTGTTTTGATGAAAGTTTATATGATTCCACTTGGAAATGACCTTATGAATCTAATAGTAGTTTTATTATCTCATGAGTCATCCATTTGGTCTCTGAAAAATAGGATTTTTTCTTTGGCTCCAAGGTTATTCATGAAAAAAACTAGATGGGGACATAGTGCGCCAAGGTGTTGTGAAGAATATGATTTGACCATCATCTAGGTATATAAAATACCTTTCCAATGATATTTTTATTGAATCCTAAATCCTTCCGGAGCTCCTGGAATTGCTTCCTGAAGCTTAGTAGCTTTTTGGCCCTGTGCACTGCTTAGGCTTGTAAGACCCACTTTTGCTGAATTTGCTCCAAAACTTGTGAAAATTTCCAAAACCTTCAAAAAATGATTAAAAAATGTTATTGGCTCTCCAATACACCTTCTTGATGAGTTTTGACCTTTTTTTCTATTCCAGGGGTGCGCACCAGCCTAGAGAAGACTCGAGAACAACCTTTTCCCAAGCTTGCTAAAAAACCCGTCTTGATGGATTTTGCTTTGAAAGCTCTTGCATTTATTGGATACCCCTAAATCACATATGGGAATACTGACATGACACATTGGACTGCTTAGAGAGATGGGATAGGGCTGACTCGAGTATTAGGGTGATATGAAGGAGGGCTCAGAATGACCTTTGAGTAAAACTTTTTGGGCAGGGTATGGTTGTCATGCTTGAAAATTGGGAATTTTATTGTTACACGTTTGCATGAAAATAAGGAGTAAGGGTATGTATTATATTTGTTGTAATTTTAGGTTGCTTGAGGATTCGATCTCACAAGGAAATTGTCACATGCACATTTGATGTATGGGCATTCGAGTGTTTGTAAGGCTATTGTATTGTCATATGTTTCTATCACCTTATCATCATTGTGTGGATATACATTTTTATGTATGTTCATGTACATACATTTCCATTTATAGTGTATTCTCCAATGAAGATATGTTTGATGGAGGGTCTTTAATGTTTGAGAGGAAATTTCATTATCATGTATATGAATATTTTATGTTTGTATAGCTTATTATCATTGTGTTAATTTTCATACACGATTTATGTATATATGTTTTAATATAAACACTCTTTTATGTTTTCTTTTATGCATGCATATACGTTGTATGGTTCTTGAGTGTCCGAATGGCTATGGTATATGTTTGTGTGCATGCGCGTGTGATGTTATGGTTATGTTGCTTGTTATCATTACTTAAATGTGAAAATATGATTCAGGTATGTATGACTTATTGCATATATGGTATAATGTGATGTTATGGTATAATGTATGTATGACTTATGCAGGGTAAAAATTCCCATGATAAAATAAAAGGAAAGTGACTTAAGTGAAATCTTGGGATTTTAGTGCCTGCCTTGCAGGGTAAATAATCCCATTGTCAAAGTCAAATCACTTAAGTGGATCATCAGATTTTAGTGTCTGCCTTGCAGGGTAAAGAATCCCATTGTGAAAAATTATTAAAAATAGAATTATATCGTGCAAAAAAGTGCGCCCCCTTTGGTGAGATGATTGCAGCCTTTAAGTGATTATTTTAATTAATTTATCCTTCTAAAAAGTGCGCCCAAGCTTGGAAGAAGTCAACAGGTCAAAAGGGGAATAAAAGAAATAAATTTAAATGAACTAAATGGATTAAATTTAATTCATTTAAAAGGCTGCCCCCTTTCTTTTAAAAAGTGCGCCCCATTTGGGACATATTTAATGATTTTTAAAGCATTAAATCATTAAATTAATTTCTATTTTCAGTGGCTATAGTCAAGGCACACTGTGAAGCTTAAGTGAAGTGAAGTGTGAAGGATTAAATTGGATTAATTTAATTTATTGGATGGCTGTCCTTAAATATGCTATTTTTAAAGAGAAAAACATGATTTTTAATTAATTAATTGCCTTTAATTGTTAGGGCAATTATTAATTATAGAATTGTGAGGGTTATATAAGCATGGGCAGCCATATGGGTGAATTATTTAATTCACAGGTAAAGAATTGCAGTCAAGAGGAAAAGTGCACCCCCATTTGAAGAAGGATTTTGCTCAGGCAAGGTGGTAACAAGGCTAAAAGCTTCCAGATTTGGCGCATGCTTTGAAGGAGGTGGATCTTTGTCTGCATAATTGTTTGCATAGGTGTTACAGGTGCTCAAGTGTTGTTGAAAGGATTCATGCTCTCTTTATGTGTAAATTAAACACCCATTTTTGGGGCAGCGGGCTTGAAAAGTGTGGATTTTTACAATTAAAATTCACTATTCATGCTCCGGTGGCCATTTTGTTTGAATAAATTACAGGAATTCATTACATGTTCTTTACAATAGAAAATGAGCTTTTATAAATGTCCAATACATTGCATGTATCCTCCGAATATGAAGAGTTGTCCAGATCTACACCAATTTTGAAGAAATCCGGCCAAGTAAGAAGAAAAAGAATTATTCAGACAAAGATAGACAAAGCCATGGCGAAGAGAGATGAAAAAGAAAGCACAATGGAGTCATGCATCGCTTCCAAACTTGCAGACATAGGAGACACAGATCTAGGTCCGAAACCTCTTTCCGAATTGATTGATGGATCTAGAGCGGGAAAGACTTCACTCATGCGTGTGGTTAAAAGTAGTGGAATTATCTAAGCTGCAGCCTTTCCATGCACAACCCAGTTGCCAGAGTTTGTGATGGAGTGTGCTAGATCTTACCATCTTTCATCCAGATTAGTGCGTGATGCTATGGGAAAGACAATAATTCGTTTGGATGCAGAGCTCATCAATTATTGTTTAAAGATTCCAGTGCGAAAGGTGGTGACTTCCATTAGTTTTCAAGATACCGACAACAGGTGGGAGAAGCATAGAGTTGATTGCATGAGCATAATGAATAGCAGATACATGAAGAATCCTAGATCTCCTTTAAAGTTCCCGAGAACTCTTCCGCGGTCTAATTTGGTGCAGGAGGTAGATGATGTTGTCAAATTGCTATGCATGATGAATGGCAAGGTGAATGCTAACACTTTCCGTACATGGATGTATGCTTTCATCAGGACCATTGAAGTCAACACGGTTGATTCTATAATCAATTGGTTGGAAATTATTAGTAACAACATTGGTGAGCAACTCCGGAACGTGAAGCATACTTTCAACTTCAAAATGACTTCCTACTTGGTGTATGCTGCAGCGTCACAAGGTGTCTTTTCCAAGCTGGATAGATGTGGTGTTCTTTCTAAGGACCCCATTTTCGAGTGCTACCCATAGCTTACTGTACCTACATGTGAGAAAAATTTCAAAGTGATCAAGGATTAATTCTTCTATGATTTCATTTGTAGGATAGACAAAGACTTGAAGGCCAATAGGGTAAGCAAGGAAGCATGGGAAATTGTGTCCAAGATTGGCAGTATATTAATTTAATTTGTAGATTTCACATACCTCAGGGTTACGGGATTTTCTGGAGAACCAATAAAGATGCCGAGGTATCCAAATGATAGATTGATCACCATGGAGTTGAGCAGGTAACTTGTGGAGTTACACGACCTTCAATCAAAGTGACACAAGTCTACAGGCTTCTTCCCAATCATTGTGGGATATTATAGCTGCATTAGCATTCATAGAGCTCGAGGGATGGAGACACATATGTTATCCAAGCATGAGCAAGAATTCTTCCTTGGACGGTTGAACTTCGATCCATTTGGAGTAGCCAGGAAGATGATCTCTCAGGAGTATGCACATGTGCCTTCATTAGAATATTTTTTGATGAAGTGCAAAAGCGAGTACGAGGTTAGAAAGAGAGATTTCAGCAGGCTATCAGCAAAGCAAGTGTTTAACTTTGGACTAGTGTGGATACCTGTGGATCTTAAAGATGATGGGAATGTGGTACTTGACACTTACCATCAAATTGGAGGGGATAAAGCCATACTACAGGATAATGTAGGAGGCTGCAACACAATTGAAGAAAGGTTAGGAGCTATGTTGGTGAATAATTCAAACTGGTTGCTGACGAAGGGATATTGCCTCGATGAAGCATTGATGAATCAAGTCACGGGCAACTTCGGCGCAGGATATTTTCTCAAGCGGAAGCACGGAGGAGAAAGCAGTAGGAAATCTGAGAAGTTGAAAGTGCATAGAAGATCTCAATCAAAGGAGAGGATCACTTCTACGACCATGACTTTAGCTCCGGTTTCTCTAGTACCCAATACTTCACCAACTATTGCACCGCAGTAGGATGCTTCCATGCCTCTACTTAATCCAGTGACATTCATCTTCTCCCCTCAGCCACTTCATTTGGCACTTGTTCCAGAGGATATGTTGAAGCCACAGATGGTGGAATTCTAAAGGGCTTTGTCGTTGGATGATTCAGAAGATGGCAGCCATAACATTGTGGCACTTTCTGATGGAGGGGATGCAATGCGAGAGATGGTAGTTCACTCAACGACTCCTCGTTCTCCGAGAAGTAACTTCTCGGAATGGTTGGCTTCACAGTTGGTTCCAGAAGTGAGAATGGAGATGAACTTAGAGGAGAACGACTTGCAACTACTCCAGAATCTGGGTGGAAGAGATAGAAGGCCTAAAGTTGCTAAAGTAACTTCTAGGTTGACCATTGAGGATTCGGGAGAGAAGTTTGCTGAGATATCAATTTTGGTAGAAGGAAAGATAGAGGAGGAGCTCACGGCAGAGGATGTGATAGTAACCAAAGTACTCCTCAGTCAAGCCACCGCTGAAGGATTGAAGCCGGACACGTAGACATTGATGGATGCATTATTCCTTAGGAGTGACAGTGAAAAGGTGGAGAAAGAAGAGCTGCAGAAGCAAGTATCTCAATTATGTGAGATCATAGCCAAGGTTTCTAAACCTTCCATTCAGCCCATTTCAGAATAGGTGAGTGATCATATTATGCAAGAAATGGAGGATGCAAACAATCAATTAAAAGATATTGACGAATGGAAGGATTTGATTATTCGTCAAGCTTCTGTACAATTTGGAGAAGTGCCAACCCGCCTAAAGGTTATGGATGATGCAACAAATCAACTGAAGCAACTGATGACGAACATAGAAGGCATGAATACAGTTGTAGAGAGTAACCTGAGTATTTTGGCTGAGATCAACAAGCTGCCAGGAGATGTATTGATTGTGGAACATATTGTACTGGACGTATCAGTCAAGAAGGGGAAGCAGCTAGAGTTTGCAGTATCTTTCCGTTTGGAAATTTGTAGAGTTTTGCTGAAGAGGATGCAGGCACTTGAGAGTAGGACATCAGAATTACTAGACAATATCATTTATTTCACTGAGGAGAGAGTGGACATGAATGTTACTTCATACGTGCAGATCATCCCAACTAAGGTGCCTAATTCCCTGGAAGATTCTCTTCTGATGGTACAAAAGAGAATTGATAAAGCTACCAAGCCTTTCATGATGAATTCTATCAGTAGATTGGTGGCGCTGCAGGAAAACATTGTAAGGTTTGGGCTGAGCTTGGAAGATGTGGAAGCGTGCATCAAAGTGTTGAATGAAGGATTGCTGCAATTCAGGACAGAGAAAGAAGCAATGGCTAAAATAGATGGAAGAATGCTGAATTACATGTTCGACAAGTATATCCTATATCAGAACAAGAAGAAGACATAAACATTACAGCTAGCATGACTTCTTCTATTATTTCTTCTTCTACTTTCTATGTTCCCAGATGAAATTGTAAAACTTTAAGTTATTGGTTTTACAACCATTACTTAAAGTCATGTGGAACCATTCTATTAGTTAAGTGATACATGTGTCACATAAGGAGAAGTTAGTGGAGGATGATTGCCAAATGTCATCTTTACTTGTTGTTTATGTTTCAGTTCAGTTAGACTTCCCATTTGTACTTTCCCTCCTACATTCTATAAGTAGGAGAAGAACCTCCGTGTTAATGATCAGAATTTGTAAGCAACAATCTTGTGTTCTAGACTTTGTGCTGAACCCTTGAGAGCCACTTGGAGTAAAGGAATACAAAGGAGCAGGTTTCTAGAGAACTTTGTGTCACGGTGTACTGTGTTTCTTACTTTTAAATCTTAGATCTCTTAATAAACTTTGTGTTATTTTAGATCTGGATCTAGAGCTGCCTTTGTTTTAGAATTCTATGTTTATATCTATTGGATTCTTCTATGTGCATGCAGTCAGCTCTGCCATCTACTGATTGGGATGCACATCTTCCCCATTTCTTCTATATGTTTATGTAATTACCTTCTTCTATAAATTTTCCTTTCTTTAAACAACTTCTTACTTGCTGCAGAATTATTCAGCTATGGTTCATGAACTGAGTAATTAAAGTAAAACCCCATTTAGATATTAGCATACTTAAATTGACAAATATGACACGGGAGCCTCACCGGTTAAATGAGGGAGATTTATCTCATGACTACCTAGGTTTTGTGCTATGCAGAAAATATAGCCAACAATGTATTCTCCAATGAAGATATGTTTGATGGAGGGTCTTTAATGTTTGAGAGGAAATTTCATTATCATGTATAGGAATATTTTATGTTTGTATAGCTTATTATCATTGTGTTAATTTTCATACATGATTTATGTATATATGATTTAATATAAACACTCTTTTATGTTTTCTTTTATGCATGCATATACGTTGTAGGGTTCTTGAGTGTCCGAATGGCTATGGTATATGTTTGTGTGCGCGTGCATGTGATGTTATGGTTATGTTGCTTGTTATCATTACTTAAATGTGAAAATATGATTCAGGTATATATGACTTATTGCATATATGGTATAATGTATGGTGAGTGTTTTTATTATATATAACATGCCCATGAGAATACAAGATGTGTAGTGTTGGAGTCATGTGTAGGTGTTATATAATAATATAGGAGTTTATGTATGTCATAGTGTCCACATGCTTCGATGTATGGTGTATTCTTTAAGATGTTATATGTTTATGATAATATACTGTTGTATTATTTGAGCCCCACATGTGCTTGTTTTTTATGTAATTATATTGTAATATTAAATTTTGTGTGTTATGGTTATCTTTTATGTATGTTTTGGTGGTGAAAACTTAAAAAGATATCATGTTCAACTATTATATTTGTGGGGTTGCAATAGCGTGAGATGTCTAAAAATGACTTGAAATTATGTCAAATGACTATTTAACTATTAGGGAAATCTTCCTTCTTGTGTGGGGAAGGTGATGGTATTTTGGGCACAAAAGATGATATCTATTACTAGTTAGTGAAAAGGTTTTGGATGTGTTAATCAACATGGAACTCCTAATGAGTGAAATTATTAGTTAATTTATATTTTTGTTAATCAATGTGGAACCCTTAATAGGTGAAATTATTTGACAAATCCAAAATAAGTTTGTTGAAATTAATCAATATTGAGACATTTAAGATAGATGTATATGCAATGGTATATATTTTAATAATTGTGTACCACTCCATATAATCATGTTATGTATTTTTATGATCTATATATATATATATATATATATATATATATATATATATATATAATTTGTGATAGACATTTAAAGTATATTTATTATAATAAATATTTTAAACTCCATGCAATTATATTAGGTGTTTCTATTATGTATGTAATCTAAATATACATTTTAATAATTGTGTACCACTCCATACAATTATGTTATGTATTTCTATGATCTATATATATTATTTGTGATGGACATTTAAAGTATATTTATTAGAATACATATTTTAAACTCCATGCAATTATAAATTAGGTGTTTCTATTACCTATGTAATTCAAATCTACAAGTTCTCTTGTGTTTGAATGTTTGTTAATGTTTGTTTGAATCAACGTGTTTGTTGTATAAATGATTTTTGTATGTCAATCTCACTATTGTTTTGTATGAATTCTAAAAGATAAATACATATTTGATTTGTGTTTCTCACTTATTCCTTATTTACAATAATATGGTACTGTATAGTAATTAAACCTTAAATTAGAACACAAATGACATGGCCCAATTGCAACACTTACAAAAAGTATTTAGACTTACAATGAGCATTTATGAGATCTCTATTTTAGTTTTGAATTAATTCCTAACAATTGTTTATTTTTGTTAGAGCTACTTACCTCCTTTCAAACATTGCTTTTGTTAAATGGGATGTGAGGCACACTTGCCATGACCACTTTTCTCAACCTTCACAAATGGTCTTAAATTTTAGGATATATCCTTCCAAAATATTAGGTTTACATCATGACATGTTTTTACAAAAATATTTATACTTGTTGCTACTTGTGACTGGTTAAAAGTTTCAAGGTTCCTTTATTGTCTAGTTTTTTAACCTTAGCTTATAGTTGTCTTAAATTCGAGGTGAATTCCTACCCATAATTTTTAGGTTTATCCTAACATTTTTTACACTTTAGGTCCACCCTAACCTTTAGGTTCCATTATATCAATCTTCAATGCTCTTCTTACACCCCACAATTTTCACAAATCACTCCTAATCCCAATATTGCTCAATTATCAAATGTAGAATGATCATATGGGACTTTTTCTTGTTCTTGTTTTCACTTGACACTTATTGTCAATTGATGCATAAATAGAAAGCACAAGAAGACGTCAAGGTTTTCTCTAGTTTGGAAATACAACTTCCTCCCACAAAATTGTCTTATAGCCAAGAAATTCCTAAAAGTAGACCAATACTTTCTATTCATGTTTTGAGGCTATTGGAGTACAATATTTATTTTCTATTTATAGTTGTTAGTGCATATTGAGGGTTTGATTTAATACATTTTATTTTCCATGCTAGATTTACATTAGGACTTACATTTATGTATTGCTTTCATATTGTTTTATTTTCTAATTTATTGGTGATATAATTTTTTTCTTTTATTCAAAAATATTAGCTAAATCTTGTGGTTGAAATGAGGTTATTGCTACCTGGTTTTGTTGCATACATTATTTCTATTTATGGTTGCAAATAGTATTGAATAACAAATATTTGTTTATTGGTTGTTTTAACACACTTTCAAATCCTATATCCATGTTTTCAAATTGTGTTTTCAACCAAATTTTTTTATCTTCAATTTATAATTGTGTATCCCATCACAATAGATTTTAGCTACTATAGGCTAAATGAAAACCTATGGTTCTTTACTATTAATATTTTTAGTCATCCATGTTTCTGCATCTATGAATTCTATAATAAAAAATATAGACACCATTCTCTAACTATTGTGGGTTATTCTCATTAAAGAGCATATATTTGAAGGCATATGCACCACTCTCACAACAATTGTGTTTGTGTTTATTGGAATTTGAATAATTGATGTTGATTCTTGATTGTGCTACTTGCTCCACCATCCAGATGTCGGTTGAATTGACATCAATATGATAGTGGAGATGACCCATATCATTTCTAACTTTCTTAATCATTGCATCCTAGTATCCATTGCACCTTCTACTTAAATACCATGACAATATGAAATCCTCTATGTAGAGAATACTCATGACGAGGTTTTAAATTCTTGATTGTTCTTATGTTGTATTGTGTCTAATGATTGGGTCTTGGACACTTACAACAACAGTGTAATAGTCCTTGGTGTTGAATAAATCATTGATTAAATCCTAAGGGTTGTGGAAAAAATATAGTGAATATGACTATTTTCTTGTTAAAACCCCAAAAAAACATTCATAAAAAAAGAAATTGATTAATTTAGTAAATCTTCAGACAATTTAAAAAAATAGAATTAGCATACACTCATTTAATGGGTGTCTTATTGAGATGCCAGGTTTCACCATACTTTTGGTGTTTAGAAATACCTTTGATGTGGAAGCATAAAGTTCTTGATGTCATAAATGGGAACACATTTTCCCTGGGAAATATTGACATGATTAGTGCCATGCACACAATATATTATTGGATAATAATAAAATTGATATTGTCAAAACACAATGTCAGCTTAATAATAAATAAAAAATGTAGATTATACATATAAACAAGGGTTTAGGGTTTAAGAAATGAGTTTTTCAGGTTTAACGCTTAGAGTTTGGGGTTTAGACATTATAGTTTATTATTTTTTATTACCTTGGGTGAATTGAGTGATTTTTTCTAAGGACCCACATCCCTATTACATTAAGGGAGCCAACACAAGGAACTTGATTGAAGCAAATTATGGAGTGCTGCAACTGCAAAGTATTTCAAAAATGAGTCTAGCTAACCTAGTGAAGCCAATTTTGGAGTGTTGTGCAACGTATTTCAACAAGGATTCCAATGAGCTACATTTATAGTGGAGTGAAGCAACATCGGGAGTGTTGCAACAACAATGAAGAACCAAGTGTTGCCACTGCAATAAAGAAGAATAAAATGCTGCCACTACAACAAAATTTGGAGATGCTGCATCTTGCAGCGAAACCATGTCCAAAGAGGATCGTGCTTCAAAGAGATTTTAAACTGGGTGGACAACCACACAACCGTGTTACTTGACTACACCACTCCCACCCCATCAGAAAAAAATTGGTTTTAAACGCTTTCAATATACCAAAGCTATGAATTAGAGTGGTTGAAGGAGCACTTTCTCTCAGTGGGACATGGGGGTGGGATTGGGTCCTCAATGTTCACTGAGCAATCTACATTTGGATTGCCTCTCTATGTTCCGCTTGGTCCATATGGAGAAGTTATACCCGTACCTCAAGGTGTCCCCATGACCACCTATAAAAAGTGTCAAATGAACTCAATGGGAATGAAACTTGGGTTGGTGATTAAAAACTACTTATAACTCACCAATAGCCCAAGACCTTAAGTTTGACATTATGGTTTATTGTACAAGCGTAAGGATTTATGAATTCATGTTTAGGGTTTAGGGTTTAAGAACTAGTCATTAGGTAATAGGGTTAAGGATCTAGGGCTTAGGGACTAGAGTTTAATTTTTTTACAACAAGGCTTAAGGTTTAGAGTTTCAGGAAACGAGGTTTAAAATTTATAGTTTACAAACTATGATTTAGGTTTTAGGTAAGTTTTAAGGTTTAAAAAAGTTTTTTGAGTTTTAGCATTGAGGTTTAAGCACACAAGTTTAAGGCTTAGGTATAATGGTTTTGTGTGTAATGTTCAAGCAACAAGGATTTAGGTTTTAGAAAAATTAACTTATTACATTGGATAAACATAACCTATAATGGAAACAAGCAGTGGCAATTTGAATGAGGATTTTTTTAATTTGTAGAAGTAATTCCAAGATGCATTGAGGAAACATATCTGACTTTAGGTGATAAGACATGTATGTAGAGGAAATTTAATGTTTTTTTGGTATTATGAAGCCATAAAAGAGGAGAGGAGAGGGCCAAACAAGTAAACATATCTAATCTAGGAGGACATATAAATGCAATAAATAAATGTACTAAATGATGTAAATGGAAACAATTAAACTAAATGAAAATAGAAACCCTAATATGCAAGAGAGAAGAGGAAAGAACTCAACTGATTTGATGAAGTGATGAGACTGTGTCACAAGTGTGACTGGAAAATCAGGAAGCAGGAATGACTATGTAGGAGCCCTGAAAAGGATGGATCTGAGGTTAATTCTCTAGACTGGAGCACCTGGAGAAGGACTAGGGTGTCCTGGGGTGCTCTGGTCTACAAACTGGGCACCCTGGTCTATGCAACAACTCTGAAATTGATCTTCACAGGTTTTGATAGATGGTCTGAAACCCTCGTTGTGTGTCACATCAAGATTCGTTGCTACCACGCTTCAGATGTCACTGATTATTCCAAGATGAATGAAAGACCTGTAAAACCCTAACAAGCATCAATTCCTAAAAAAAGAAAAATGCATATGCAAGGGTCAGAATGACCTCAGCTGCCACAATAGTGGACTTACTAACTGAGCAGTGCACTACATTCCAGACCCAAATGTAGTTATTTTTGTGTGTGTGTGATCATGCCCTAGGTTGCTCTTGTGTCAGTCGCACTTTGTGATAGTAGTCTAGCTAACTATGTGTAGAAAAATGTAATAAAATGGTGCATGGAATAGAATAAATCCTCCCCTATGCTGTGTGTGATGCAGATGACCCAAGATTTGTCCCTTGTGATGGAGCTATGTGGATGGAATGATCTCCAATGTAATAGATGGATGCAACTCTAGGTGGAGTGATAGTAGTGATAGTGCTTGGTCCCTCATTATGGTCTCATAACTTTATATTTATAGGGTTCTCTTGATCTAATTTCATAATTAACCCTGAAATGGCCGACCACTAAGAAAATTCAAATGCTAAAACAGTCAAAAAGAGCCCAAAAAGTGGCAGGAAAGTTCAGAAAAGGATCGAGGCACCCTGGTGGGACCAGGGCGCCCATGGGCACCCCAGTACTACCTTGGGTGCCCCAGTCAAGGCTAAAATTATGGGAAATGATAAAATGACTGGGCATATGTTGCGGTGGAGGTCAGGGAATGATGAAATAAAATAAATAATAAGATGGCCAAAAGATGGGGGTTAATTAGTACTTTCTTCTCTCAAAAACCCTCTAAATAGTAGTATGAGACTGAGACTAAATATAACCCAAAGTGTGATTTTATGTCTACATTTCCCCCACTTTATGTTGGTGAGCGAAAAGCTTGGTAACATAAAGTAGATAGAGATGCGTACCTGAAACCATGTAGATCAATGAAGAAGGTGTGCGAAGGACTAGACAAAGCATGGAATGACAAAAAGATGATGGAGCATGGAAACTAAAGATGAAAAATGTAAAAAAGTGATGAGAGAGAATCTAGGGTGGAAACACGTGTGTAGTTGTTGATTGTGTGTGAACCTACATGGTTAGTATGCAAGGTGTAGTCTCCACGAAGTGTTATTGTTGTCATTGTCATTATTTGTTGTTGTTGTTGCCCCCAATTTGACTGCTTGTTTCTCATACGGTCTGGACCTGCAAGGAGAAAATGATCAAGTAGTCAAATATATATGTATGTATGTGTAAAAATGCTATGTAAAAGATGCATGTATATGTATGTATGTAAAAGCATGTAAATGTAAAGTATGTGAAATGAAAAATGTAAATGGAACATGTGCACCTAATCCATGTCGAGAGAAAGGGTGTAGAAGGATATCCTGTACTGTCAGGGTTTTTTGGGTGATCTGACACCATAGGCCAAAGAAGTATAGGGAGGAAATGATCTCTATCCTCCAACCTTTAATTACTTCCCTGAAATGTGTGTGAAGAGATATTTGTACCATCCTGGTTTTTTGGGTGATCCAATGCTGGTGGTAGAAGAAGTATTGGGAGGAATTCTGTTGTATCCTCCAACCATTAACTACTCCTCCGAATGCTAAGGACACCATGTCCTGTAAAATCCATGTGTATGGAGTTTGTAGACTTGGTCTGAACTCACTCGTTGTATGTAAACCCACAATGCCAAGGGTGGAAAGTGTACTAAACTGAAACTGGTGTAAATGCATTGTGTAGACTGTAAAACCCCAAATGATGCCCCCCCTCTTTGGGGCACATGCGACGTCATTGATAGGAGAATGTGGCCCAAAAGAGGACCAACTACATGAAACTTTGTGCCTTGTAGGGGGAAGGGAATGCACTTGGTAGAAACCAAGGTGCACACAAAACAAGATGGCTAGCCAAAACAAGTGTTAGTACGAAAAAGCATGCATGTAGAAAACAATGTGTAAGCTACACAAACAGTGTAAAAGCTACCAAGACAAAGTAGTGTAAACACGCAAGAAGACAAGTAAGCCACAAAAAGTGGTCACAAACATGGGACATCACTCACGATGTCACAAGACATGCAAGGCCATCATGGCCACAAATAACAAGCAAGTGTGCACACCAAACATAGGGCAAATCCCACATACAAGAAGCAAACAATGGCAGACAAGTACATAGACAAACAAAGAAGTAGTCATGGTAACATGTAATCCTACAAAACAAGTGTTGCACATGAAACACCCGTTAGTATGTTAGAGAAATAACCAATATGTCAAAGCATGTATAACCAAGTAAATGTAAAGTGCTAAGTACAAAATGAAACAATAACACCTGTGAGAGATGAATGTGGATGCCCCCAGTGACCAGTGTAGGAAGGGTAGAAGGTGAGCATCCATGCTGCGTGTAAAATTTGTATTTGCGATCACAACTAAACAAATACGTGAACTTGCATGTGTGGATGGTATAGATAATGACATATAAGAAATCAATCTAACATGTGTAGTAAAGTGATCATGTAAAACACTAGTAAACAAGAGTAAATTCCCCCAAGACAATGCAATATGTTGTGGATGGATGGAATTGAATGCAAGATGAAGTGATAGGAGCTGCATGCCCCCTGAGTGAATGGAAATGTATGCAATGAGGTTCATTTTGTTTTCCCCCTCAACAGTCAAGAATGAACCATAAATGAGAGTGCATCATTGGGAAATGGTCAAAGTGTGTGTTGTGTGTCTAACGCATTGTGATGAATGTGCATGTGTAGTGATGAGATATGACGAGCATATGACATGAACCCTATAGTGAATGTATAAAGACTTGATAAATGATGAGTGTGATATCCCTAACGAAAAATCACTACATGATGAATGTAGGAGTGATGATTTAACCTAAGCGTATATCACTACAAGATGAATAATAAGGAGTGGTGATGTAACCTAAAGTGTATACCACTACAAGATGATAGAATAGGTGACCATTTAGCCTATAACGTGTATGTCACTAACCTAGGAATGTCGCATGATGAAAGGTCAAATGTAAACATGTGATGAATGTAAGGTCCATTTTATTTGTAAACCCTTGGCAGTCGAGTATGGACTGAGGAACTAAAGTACATCATAGGGTAATGAGTGCAACATGCAAATATGAAAATGTAGTAAATGTAATGATGAAAATTGACCAGTGATGACGAGGAATGACATGTGTAATGTGACGATGTTATAAGATGTAAATGCATACAATGTTTATGCAATGTAATATGACTAAAATAGTATATATGAGTAGTGTAGTATGAAATGTATAAATGTGAAATACGTATAATGAAGACTAGTATAGGATGTTTGAATATGTATAAATGCACAAATGAAATGTAGTAATGTATGTTGTATGACACTGTAAACGCTATGTGAATTTATGGTGTATGACATGTGAATGTGTGAAGAGATGTGATGTATACAACCTAGTGGAGTGTGTGGGGTTCAGTGTAGTAGTAAGCCCTCAATAGTCAAGTGTGAACCGAAGCACAAGAGTGAGTCATCAGGTAATGACAATGCTACAACGTGTGATGAAAATTCCTATATGAAAATGCAAATATGATAGATGTAGAAATGGTATGATGAGTGGGGGGGAGTGTATAGGTGTCCATGACCCCTAAAGCATATATGAATGAGTAGACTAACCAATGATAGTGAAGGATGAGGGTCCTCCATCCTGATGCCTGTGGTGATGAAAGCGTAGGACCATGCTCTAATAGTGGTGGTATGGTAGAAAATCGGTGTGTTGGTGAATGAAGTCTATATGCATGTGAAGGATGAATATAGGATGAAGGTTGTGGCATAGTAAAATGCATCAGAGATGGAGATCTATGTGATGCCGAGTGCGAAGGTGATGAATATCTACGCATGGAATAAAATGAGGTGGTGATCAACACTGAGATGCAGTGATTGTCCTAGGAATGGGCCTATGCCTGTGTGTAGGACTAGCGGAATGATGTGGTCATGTAGACGGTACTCGAGTAGGTGAGCTAGGAGTAGATTGTGCTTTTGAGTAACATAGAATGTGATGTGCTAGAAGAAGTAGAGGATACTAGCTACTGTACAAGGAGATGATGACCATGGAGTAGATGGAGGGACATCCCAATAGAAATAACTATTATTATTATGAATAAATTTGAGTCATAAATGATTCATAGAAATGATAGATTGAGAGTGAATGAATCCAATTAAGGCCAAGTAGCATGTCACATCCATCAACTATGTTTCCAATGAGGAAAGGAACAAGTAATGTAAGAGGACCAACTGTAATATGTAGTTTGACAACACCATAGGGTTTGTTGAAAGGAAATTCAATTTCCATGATGGAGGATAACTGATAGCCTTTAAGAAGTGAAATAGATCATGCACTAATGGGCTAGGATGGGTCAACCTTAGTATTATTGATGGAGGTCAAACCAACAAATTCCTTGATATGTAAATGATTAGATGTAAAATTTGCATGATAATCAACATCAGAAAAAGAAATGATTGGTGGCAAAGCGTCAATGTTTGCAACTAAGAAATCAAGAGCCCCTGATGCAGGAGAAGGCATTACATGTGATAGACATAATTAATAGAGGGCTCAGTCATTTTCATATTATGTTTTGGTAAGGGATTATTAAAGAATCTTAAGTTTATGATTTTCATTAATAGGTGTAGAGGTTGTAGATTCCTAGAAGCTCAATTTGACCATTTTCAAGAAAATATCCTAAATGAGATATCATAACTAGAAACAATGATCAGTGGAATGTCCTATACATTGGTGATAATCACAGTAAGAACTGTCATTGTAAATTATGTCCCTTTGGTCAAGATGGATCAAGTTGTAGTGATGACGATAAGGTAGGGTAATAAGATTACTATTGATGAGTTGTGGTAGATAAATTCTTGGAGGTTTACTAAACTTAGTAAAATAAAGTACATATATATGGTTGTGGTCGAAGCTTCTTAGGAGTAGAGACTACATTGATAGTGGTTTTTCTATCAATGGGTTTAGTTGTAGAAGGTTTTAAGGTTGGCTTATTCTAAAAATGTGTGGATGATGCTTGATCCTGATATTTAAATTTTCCTATTTCTAGGAATTTAGCCTCATGAAGCTTAAGAGTTTGAAAAAGTTGATCGAACGAGGAAGAGGTCTCAAAGATAACTTTCTCTTGAAGTAGTGGTAATAGACTCTGAATAAATAAGTCTTACAAGCTAGGAATCCGCAAGGACGTTAGTCATCTTAACTGATATTGTTCTTGCATCATAAGACATAGTCAAATAAGTGCTTCATTAGACCCTTTCTTGAGTTGTGAAAGTTGAAGATAGGAAATCTTATAGCCAATGTTGATAGAGAAATGGATGAAAAAGGTGTCAGCCAGATGCGTGAAAGAGACTACCGAATGGATAGGTAGGTCATAGAACCAACACATCACATAGTCTTGTAAACTACGAGGAAAAATCTTAGCAAAAATGGTGTGATCATCTGCATAGTCAAGACATGCT
Organism: Taxus chinensis; assembly: GCA_019776745.2. Classification (NCBI taxonomy): domain Eukaryota; kingdom Viridiplantae; phylum Streptophyta; class Pinopsida; order Cupressales; family Taxaceae; genus Taxus; species Taxus chinensis. The sequence continues at coordinate 782,698,129 of CM034148.1, read as the reverse complement.
ATGTGGAAAGCTCATAGATGCTCTTGTGGGTCACCATGGCCTTTAAAAATGGGTAATTTGGGAGAGATGAAGTTAGGTGGAAATGCGTAAACGTAGATAGATGGCACAAAAGGGGTATGCAATAATGAAGTAGAATCTAAAGATGGTGATCTTCAAGAAGTAGCGGATTGGAGTTGGAAAATTTGATTTTGCAAATCCTGATATAAAGATGTTAAATCAGGAGTGTTTGAGGAAGAGCCAAGCTACATATTAGGAGTGCTAGGGTGGGTGATGGGAGCGATAGTTGTAATAATAGGAGTAGAAACATAAACAGGTGGAGTAGAGACCATGGGAACCGAAAAAGCCACGATAGAAGTGGAAGTATCATCATGTTCCCTTGGTAAAAATTAAAGCATGGAAGACATGAGGAAGATGAAGTGGCGTTTTCATGCGAAGCTTTCTGGAAGTCAGTAAACATTACAGAAGAAAAAAATGGAATTGGAGACCATGGGAGCCAAAGAAGCCACAACATAAGAGAAAGTATCACAGGTTCACTTAGCACAAATTAAAGCTTGGAAGACATGAGGAAGATCAGTGGGGTTTTTGCGCATTAAGTTTTTCTTGGTCAACATTGGTGTCTTCATCATAGGATTTCTCACTATCAGACATGCTTCAATTTTGTTAAGAGGAACATTATTGGAATTATCTAAATGGTCATTGTCAGTGCCATAGATAGTAGTAGGGTTATTAACCATTGGTTTAGAAAATATAATGGGTAAATTCAGACAACTCACAATATTGAAAAGACCCAAAATGACCACTACGGGTAACGAGGCATACAAAGGAGAAGCCCAAGAAACAAGTGTATTCGAAGATCAGGTTCACCAAAATGATTAACTAAAATATTAATATAAAATGTGAGTACTAGTTAATCTAATCTAGGAGGACAAATAAACACAACAAATAAATGTACTAAAGCAGTATGTAAATGGAATAGACAATTAAACTAATGAAAATAAAAACCCTAATATGCAAGAGAGAAGAGGAATTAACTCAGCTGAATAAATGATGCTTGTGGGACTGTGTCACAGAAGTGAACTGGAAAATTAGGAAGCAAGAATGACTATGTAGAAGCTCCGAAAAGGATGGATTGAGCAATATGGCTCGACTGGAGCGCTTGGAGAAGGACTGGGGCGCCCATGGAGTGCTCCGGTTTACAAACTGGGTATGCCTGGTCTATGCAATAGCTCTGGAAATGATCTTCACAGGCTCAGTAGATGGTCTGAAACCCTTTCCATGTGTCTTATCAAATTCACTTGTTGCCTCACTTCAAGTGTCGCTGATAATCCTATGAAGGGAAGACCTGCAAAACCCTAAACAAGCATCAATTCTTAAAAAAGAAAAATACATATGCAAGGGTCAGACTAACCTCAGATGCCATAATAGTGGAATTACTAACTAAGAGATGTACTACATTCCATACCCAAATGTAGTTTTGTGTGTGTGTGATCATGTCCCTAGGTTGCTCTTGTGCCAGTCACACTTTTTGATGTAGTGAGCTAACTATGTGTAGAAAAATGTAATAAATAGTGCATGGAATAGAATAAATCCTCCCCCTATGCTGAGTGTGATGCAGATGACCCAAGCTTTATCCCTTGTGATGGAGCTATGTGGAAAAAATGATATCCAATGCAATAGATAGATGCAACTCTAGGTGGAGTGATAGTAAGTCGATAGTGTGTCTCATTATGGTCTCATAACTTTATATTTATAGGGTTTTCTTGATCTAATTTTGTAATTAACCCTGAAATGGATGACCACTTAAAAAAGATCTCAAATGGCTAGAAAGAGCCCAAAAAGTGGCAAGAAAGTTCAAAAAGGACCGAGGCGCCCATGGTGGGACCAGGACGCCCATGGGTGCCCCAGTACTAGCCATGATGCCCCATTCAAGGCTAAAATGATGGAAGATGACTAAAACTAACTGGGCATGCGTATGGTGGAGGTCGGGAATGAAGATGGAAATCAATTAAAAATATGGCCAAGAGACGGGGGTTAATTAGTACTTTCTTCTCTCAAAAACCCTCTAAATAGTAGTATGAGACAAAGACTAAATATGACCCAAAGTGCATGATTTTATGTCTACAGTAGTGGTGTGAGAAGGCGATAGAAAAATCATAACATCTTGGGCATACTATGGAGTTAATGAGAAATTTTGTTCATAGTTACATAAATTAAATACAACAATATTTCAGTAATGAGTGAGGTCAATATATAGCTTTATGATCTTCTATAAGTTATGAGTTAAAGCTTATCACACACTATAATAACTTCTCATGATCTACTTACTACCCCTAGAATATCCCATCCTATTTGATCTCTCCTAAATTTATTTTCTTACACATTTATAACCAACAAATATATGCTCACACATATTATTCTATGTTTTTAATAATATTTCTTAACATGTCCCCACTTAGTGCAAACTCCCCATAGTGCGAACATAAGATAAGAGAATCACATTCTTTAGAAGCTTCAATCTAAAAAAAACTTTGGACTAGGTACAAACCCATCAAGTTGTAATCTTAATTCTCATAAAGATTTATCTCCCGAGTTGAATTCTCGAGTTTTTGGATTTTATCTCTCCAACTTCCAAATTCACAACTCTCAAACTATCTAGGTAACCATCCATATAAAGCTTACCTAAGATATTTTTCTATTATCAAAGAATGAGATTCTTAACATACAAGTCTTTCAAAAATGTCATCATAGTAGGGGATTATTTTTGCACCCCACATGAAAAATACGCAAAAAATAGAAATAATTAGGAATGGTTCCTCACTAGTATGTTTGTAGCCACCATTATGAATCATTGCCACTCCATGATCATGAATGACATAATTGGCATTCACTGTCACTGGTTATCAATCTTGGCATTAGCCATTTTGGCACATTTTTGTGCCATCATTACATGATGTGGCTATGTCATTAGTGGTTGATGAGAGATCACTAATTGACCTCCAACCTCCCATGCCTTTGTCCTCTAGTTTATCACTACTTAGTCAACTAATTGGAAGTTTAGAAGCTTTGCTGCATATCGTTAATATATAACCCTTATAGTTTAGAATTGAGCATCTGATTTAACTGAGAATATGTCCATTAAAAAAGGTGGTGAATATTTGACTTTGAATATTTTTAACATACAAAACTAAATCTAGACATTTTGTTAACACACATTTTACTACAGACTGTTAAATGCCTTTAATTAAGACTATATAACAAATAATTATAGACTGAACATTGAATAAACTTAAGACTAAACACTAAACTAAATGGATTCAACCAATCTTATAATGACAAAATGTTAATGAAAACTCTAGACCAAATGACATTTATTCAGACAATCAACTAAATCATTTGATCAAACTACACCAAAAGACATTTATTGACAAACAATGATATCTAGCATTGTTTTTATTTTTCTAAACAAAAAATGACTCATAAAATTAATCTATAACGTTTAAAATCAAAGTAATAACCATAGACAACTCCAATTTAATGATCTATTACAAATCTAAACAAGACTTTATAAAAACTAAATACATATAAAAATATCCTATGACCTAATTGTTAGTGTAGAAAAGTAGCACCCTAAGATTTGTGCATTACAAAACCCTACTTTTGACTAATATGGGCCTGTTTCAAGGAATGGGACCCATGTCACACAGACATGCCTCCAGAGAAAGCTGGTTCCTCTACCTATCCCTAATGCTAACACTACTCATAGAAAGGAAAAATGTGACTCTCCAATAGCTAACCTAGACTTCTAAGTGACATAGGGAGGAGAAAGAAATGCATTAAATATGAATCCTAAACTAGTGAGGGTGATAACACCAAGAAAAGTGGTGGAGAAATTTTCTAGTGAGTGAAAACATGGGAAAAATGAGGTGAGAGAGGGAAGACATGCACCACAGTCCAAAACCACATTTAAGTCTCCATTTCCTTGGATCACAACAGATCTGGGCCCTGCAAAACCTTGAACAAGACATGCACAAGATACCTGCAAATGTAATGGAAAAGTAAAGAATACAATATAACTTGAGTAAGGGTGAAAAAGGCCACACAACATCAATTTTATTGATTAAAATGATGCACACTCCATTAAAATGCAAGGAGGTAATAATCCTTCAAAAAATGCCTGTATTTGAGGCTTACAACTCACCAAAAAAATTCTGGAAAAAATTCAGGTAGAGTTGCTCTGCAAATTCTTATAAAATCACCTCTTAAAATGAGGGGGTTCAGTCCTTTATATAGTAAATTTTTCCCTAATTTCTTGCGTGAAATTCCTGACAGGTAGTTGAACCACCTCAATTACCGCCATTAATGCTATGCTCACAGCTTTGGTTGTTGAGCTGTCTTTTCATGCTTAAATGCTTGACAAGAAGCATTAAATATTCTGATAGGTAGTATCAAATGTTCTGAGCTACCCTGAAGATTGCAAAGCACTTATTTTCCCCATCAACTACCAGTACTCTAACCTGTTAAGTTGTCCATTTTGTAGGGGTGCAAAAAATGGATAACACTAATAAAACAACAAAATGCCTAAACCAAACTAACTATTGACTATTATTAATTGGCTGATAGGCCTTTCTAAAGTCAATTTTCTTTGTAACTCTCATTTTCATCGTCAGTGTGGTCTAAAATATTTTTAATTTTATTTTAAAATAAAAACCATTCAAATCCCCACTTAATTGATTTCAAATGAAGAGGCTCTCTCAGTTTGAAATATTATAATGCTAAAAATTTATGATACTATTAAGTATTTCATTTGAGTTTTTCACATGAAAAATTTGCGCCAACTTAAAATTGTAGTAGACACAACCTATTCTCGCTGGGGAGTTGGAATTTGATGGAGAGGATAGAAATATAGTGTTATACAAGAAACATTCATTTCAAAGTGCCTCATATTTCTTTTAAATTGAGAATTAGGGATATGAATATTGCAAAAAAAAAAACCCATAAATGGTTACACACTAGTTTAGTTCAATCATAAAGGAAGAAAAGTGTGATTAGTTCATATTGTTATAAGAGAGAAAATATTCCAGTCTATTGGTAAGGCATCCACTTTTGTTGCACATTTCAAGATGAATGACACATTTTTTCTCTTAGTTCTTCTTTTTTTATTTCTTGTTTTCTTTCCCTTTTTTAAAATCGTAAGTACTTATCTCATCTGAGACTCCATTTGCCCCTTTGTTTCCCTTTCTTCTTCGTTAGAGTTGTATATGTTTTTTTTAACTCACAATCACTATAATGTCAATCTTCTTTATAAAATCTTCCTCCCCAATTGCTATATTCATGTGATGCTGAAATTTCAAATGGGAAATGGTTTTTAATGTCCAATAGAAAATAAAAAATGGAACATTGTTCACATGTAATAGGACATTGTGAAAATAGTTGATCGAAAGATTACAATTCAATGTTGATCGTTATATTTAGAATAAGAAACATCAATCACACTAGTAATTTGAAGAATGTCTTGAAGACAAATTTGAAGAATGTAATCACAAGATTTGAAGAATGCATCCACATATTCACATCATGCGATTATTCTAGGAAGTTTGAAGAATGTTTCCAAAATACAGAGCACTCCAATAATGTCAATAAGAGTACAAACATCATATGCACCTTTTCCTTTAATTTTGATAAGAAATGTAAAATATTTGCTAACATCAGTCTTACAACATGGTTACATGGGATATATCTTCATTAAAAAAGCAACACAAATAATATATGTGCCTTTATTTTTGATTAAAAATGAAAAATTTGGATTTTAAGAGTTGTAAAAGTAATTCCAAGATGCATCAAAGTTTTTTGTAGTAAGACATGTATTTGGGGGCAATTGTACATAATTTCGTTTTGAATTTTGAAGCAAGCAACCAATCGTTATGTTAGTTGGAAGATGGCCACTTCCATTGTGATGTCACCCTTATTGGTATAAAAATATCATGATATAAATTAGGGTTGAGGCATATCTAATTTTGGATATTAAATCATGTATTTAGAGACAATTATATATGGTATTTTACTAAATTATGTTAGTAATATGGCCACCTCCATTGTGGTTGTCATCCCAATTAGTATAAGGATTAGGATATATTGGAGTTTATATGTTACCGTGGACTAATCCGACCAACCAATGTGGGATTATTTTTGGCTGATAGGTCTTTCTAGAGTCAATTTTCTTTGTAATTCTCATATTCATCGTCATTTTAATCCTAAACTATTTGTAATCTTATTTTCAAAATAACATTTAAATCTAACTCAAAAATTAACATAGAATGGTGGTTTATACGAAGCAATTTTGAAATAGTGTTTGTGACAATTTCTCTACCTAATCGAACATTTCATTTTAGGCACCGACAATTTGTTGATCGTACAATTCTATCAGAGCAAAACATACTTCCGTGACATTTAGTTCATGTAAATTATAGAGGATTCTATGTGACTCTTTGACGGATAATGGAAATATTTTAATTCCTTGTACAACCCCACAAATTGTTTTATGCTTCATGTTATGAGATGTAAATGATCAGTAAGATCATATATGTTTCACTTTTTTAATTCTTTGGATGTTTAAATGAAGAGCTCCATTAAATTAAATAGTAAGATTTAATAATATTGTTGGATCTGATCATGATGAAGATGGATCCTTTATTTAGTTTTACCAACTCAAGGCATTTGAATGACAAAAATGGAGATCCAATGTTAGCACAAATTCCAAGGAATTATGTGAGAATCAAGGAATATAAAACAAAAGAATAGTGCAAAGGTTTTGGTTTCCTATTCACATTTTAGTTAGCGTTGACGTACATCGTATACTTTTTAAAAGATAAAAGTTGAAATTGACAGAGGTTGAATAGAGAATTGGAGCTAAACCATACTTTTTAGGTTATTCCTTTTCTATAGTAATTGTTTGTTTGGATAATAATTTGTAATATAAAAATGTTAAATTGACAACTACCATATAAATCCTCTTTTAATACTATCATATAGAAATTTATTTATTGTAAATATAATAAAATTAAATTGAACTCTCAAATAACATCATTTAATTTTTTTTTAAAGAACATAAAATCTATAGTAACTATGCCTATTGGCATTTCACAAACACCTATTCATGGATGATTTTTCTAGTTTAAAAACTCAAACAATAACTTAGAAAGACCATGGTGGTAGGAGAATTTGACCAAAGAATAAATGGAAAATGAATTATATTAGATACAAGGATTGCAAAGAAGCATAGACATGCAAGATGATAATGAAAGTATACTAACACTTGTATCCACATGAATAAATAATAATAGATGGTGAATCCCATACTATTGAATGCCTCCATTACTCACATCCACAAACCATAGAACAAGCTAATAAGCTCAAGGTGTAATCAAATGGATGATTCATCCACAACTTTGAGGGCACGGTTATGTGATGTTATTGAAGCTACATGATCTTACATGAATTGAAACTACTTAAAAATAGGTAATTACAAAATATCAAATGAGTTAATCTCCCTAACATACAAGCTTTTAACAAAACTTGACTTGTATCTATAAGAGAAATACCAAAGGTGCATGACCTCTCGATAATTACTTTAGACTTCTGTTTCAGTGATGATAACCTTTGCTTTGATTCCGAATGAGAATTTTGGTTCAAATTTACATAAATTAAGTAAAATAATGTTTCGATACAATTTCATTAGGAAGTGTATACAATATATCTAGCTATATGAATAAGTTAGGAGCTAATGCTTATCACACCCTCTATAATATATTTTCATGATCTACTAACTACCCATAGAATATTACATCTTATTTACTCTCTTCTATTATGAGTCGTTACAACTGTAGACACTTAAATTTGACAATCTATCATTTGACCCAATGACAATTTTCACTTTACACCTTAAAGATGATTTATGCACATGTTCCAAAACCAAACGACTTATTCTTGTTTCCCTAATGTGGCTTGTTTGTCTATTCACATTGCTCAATCACTCACACAACCTATCACATTGATCCACAATAGTGTAATCTCCATAATCATCAATGTTAGAAATTGCAAAGTCTCACTAGCTACCTGTTCGGAACCATGTATTTGGGACAAAACCATTCCATGGTTTGGTCTCAGGTCAAAAGGTCCAATCTCCCACCACCAGACAATGATAAATTTTCCAATTTGATATTTTTTGGGTCGGTTCATATCCTATAGGTCAAACTTATTGCAAAATTAAACTTACATATAATTACAAAAACAAGTTCAAGTAACTTATTTACCTCACTTGGTACTCTTAATAGACCTCATTGTGAAACATATTCCTAAAGAAATCTAAGCTATCATAAACACCTTCAAAGCAACAACTCAAACTAGGAGCAATCCATACATGAGCTTTAAGAAAATCAAACTAGGTTTAAGATCCATGCTCCTCATTTTATAAGCCTTCTAAGTCAGTCTCTCATTGTCAAAGGATCAAGTGCCAAAGTAGTTGCATTCGTATAGATATCACATGCTAGGTGGAGAACTATGTGTGGTTTGAGGCTCCTTCTGAGTAGTGTCCATGTAGGTGGTGCAAGGACACTTCAACCCGAACACTATACTTTTTGTAGGATCTCCTACCCATGGTTAGGGTTTGAGGGTGTTTTTCATCACACAAAGGGTATCACAGATGTATGATACCTAGGCTTACATTATGAAGGTCATTGAAAACTATTGCAACTACCTGGAAAGTTACACAACACCAACAAATAATGGTCCAAAACCATACAACTCAAGACTAAATTGTACCACACTCCATGACAAGTTGTATGATTCCATACCTGCTAAATTTGTAGTCATAGTTCTAGAGACAAAACATCACTGGGTAATTTTTAGTTTTCTCGGCCACTCTACACTCCCACCTCACATCTTTATTTTTATAATCAATTAAGTACAGTTTTCCTCTTAAGTTTTGAGAAATAATTTGTATTGTTATATCTTACAAATTACTTTGGGAGCTATATTTTTATTTATCCATTAATGTTTATTAATTAATTAGGATATACAACCTACAATACCCTTATGACCTGTAAATAAATAAGAACCACATCATAACATCCCTAGCTTATTCATTTCTACAGGGTGTAATCATTTAGTGAACCCGATCATTGATCAAATCCCTTGCCTTGTTTAAACCCTAGTTACTCTAAGATTCTTGTTTCTACCTTGGTGCATAAATTTTTTTATTTTAGGATTTTTTAATCCTTTGTGTTTTCATAACTTAATCTCTAGTGATTTTCTCTTATTCATATCCCGAAGAGGCCAAACCTGTGTCTCTCATTGATATTGACATGTGTGAGGATATTATTGATGTGTCTAATGAAATTTCTCAATATGATTTTGATGACACATGTGAGGCTTATTCTACTACAATTCATAATATCCATGCACACATGAACCATATTACTTTTATGTTTGCTAATACTATCTCTGTTGAGCCTTCTTAAGAGGAAGGTTCTCATGATTATTATAATGCTAATACACACACCCTTATTGATGATGATGAACAAGCATTTATGAATTTCATACAACAAAGTCCTTAGCACATTGACACACTTCTATACATTTCTTGTGATGAACAAAATAATGTAAATGTATCTAAGAGCCTTAAGTCCATTGTTACATACTCTCTAATGGCAACATCTACTATCACTCTATTCTCTATGCCTATATATTCATGAACAATTCATATCCCCATCCATAGTGTTATGATGCCTATGCCCATGTCTACTACTATTCACACATCTACTTTTCTACACCCTAATTAAATCTATGTTATTGAAGTGCATAACAATAAATAGGATGTAAGGGTTTATAATAATGGATTATTTCGATCTAATTAATTTACAATTAACCATTCATAATTAGAATAATGCATTAATTTTTGCAACGATTGATAAATGATAAATAATAGCTCAAATACAAAAGAGGAGAATAATTCTTAGTTGCACATGTCAAAACAAAGAATATCTGGATGTGTAGATAGGTGGGAGAGATAGATAAAAAATTGGTGATATTTCGTTGTGAGTTTTGGGATTGGAAAATCAGCAAGGGAAGGGTTGTGTAACTTATGTATGGTCCAGACCTGGAATTGTATAGTCTTGAAATGGATTGTATGGTCTTGGACCATTTGGGGATATTTGGGATTTGAAAATTTTTGAGTGCTTTAATTTTTTTGAAAATTCCCTTTGATGTATGTTTTTATAGCTCATACAACTTCTGGATAACTTATAATCACCTGCAACAAAGTAGAAACCCTAAAAACATGTAATACCGTTCATTAGAACATTAACAAACCAAACAAAAAAGTAATGCATGTGGTGAGGTTAGACCACCTTTGGTAGTCAATTCTAGTTACTGAACCAATCCGAGTGCTGCACTACATGCCCTTAAGTGGGAACAAGCCTCATGTAGTTGTAGGTGCTTGAACAAGTTTGAGTGTAATCTAAGCCAAACCCTAGGGGTGCCCTCATGTTTTCCTTTGGATCTTAACACAAACATTCATACTTGCTTGCTCGCATAGCTTAACTAGGAGTTTAAATAATTGTATTCACCAAAATCCCTTCACACATAACCAAACCATGTCAAAATTTAACTTGCATGTAAACAATCCTTCCCAAGTGGACCTACTTGGATTTCATCACCAAGAGGATAAGCCGACTTAGTGTTCTGGCCTAGTATAAAAAATCTAGTGAGTGCTATATCAGCTAAGCACCTGATACCTTTATCGTAGCAGGACTGTGAAGTGAGGGGGTAGGCCCTAATATCATGCTTTGTACCGATACCAACACAAATTCGGTCCTCTCATATATTTAGGTATATCAATGACTCCATCATTTAACTTACATGAAACCAACCTTATACAACCTTATCTTAATACATCTTTATCCATTTTTCACATTTCATACTTTTCTTAACTTAATCAAAAAAATTGTCTCTTGTGACTTGTTTGCAGCTGTTGTAATCAACCATATATCTTTTTATTTTTCTTTAGTGATTGTTTGTTTAGTTCATGGTTCTAACCAGACAACACTCTTGTCCTCAAAACTATGACAATATGACTAGTCGCCTTCGACAATCCTTAGATGATATCCAATCTCACCTTCAAGAAATCCTATGCGTGATTGACTACTTTCGATCACCTTTAGTAGCCAATCAAGAACCCCCACATTCTCCAAGTAGCCAATCAGCCCACATCATAAATCCTAGATCCATCCAGTTCACACTTCTTCAATATTGGCGATCCAATTTTTATAGATATTATGGATACAAACCCAGTGGCCCTTAACGCCTACCTTGCTTCCCATGGTATATTCCTCAAACAACCAACACCCGAAAAATGACCTCCTATCACTACTGTCACCTTTGACACGTCCCAAATTATCAACCATAAGTAGGAGCTTCTCATCCACCAAATTCATCCTTATTCAACTATTGGTGGGTCAAGTGTGTCATCTCCTACCTCATCAGTCCCAATTATCACTTTTGACCTTAATTTGTTTAGTCGCAAGACATGTCCAATCAACAACCATCATCATCACCAGATCCTTCACTAGGTTTTTCATATTCACAAAATAACACTAACACATCCTTCCACATCTAGTCCCATTAGCCTTTACTACTTCCCAAACACCTCCAGTGAGTTTGGTTGCTATTCCCAATACAACTCCTCTTATCCCTTCACAACAACCCACGTCCATTATACAAAATGTGGTCACATCCATCCCCACATCTATGCCTCTAATTAGTACTAGTTCCATTTCTAGCACTTCACCCTTCTTCGCAACATGCATTGACTGCCACTGTCTCATAAATCTATTCTCAGTATATACCACAACCATTCCAACCATTTATCAACACTTCCATTCCATCCCAATACATACCAAAGCCGTCTCAACCTATCATTAACACCTTATATCCCTTAGTATATACCTTAACCATCCTAACATCTTATCAACACATCCATCCCCATCCCCTATCAGTATATCCAACCATCACAACCTTTGCTTTCGTAACCTACTTATAATATTCTCACGATCATTCCTCTTCAACATAATGTCTCGTTACCTTATCATCAATATCAACAACCAAACCTGCATATCCCTAATCAACCTAGCTTGTTGTCATTCAACCCCCAAAAACCATAAAAAATGTTCCTTTATAAGCATTAATGAATAAGATTTCCAATCTTGAAGCAGCCATCACGGGTCCTAAAAGCACCCTCTCATATGAAAAAATCTATAACAAACCTATTCATCCATCAATACCCTTCAAAGCATATTACCCACACTGGGAACTCCCTAAGTTCATTAATTTCTATAGTAAGGAGGACCCTCAACAACACATCCAAGCCTTCTGCCAGGTATGATATCTTATCGCACACGATCAATACCTCATGTTGAGGACATTCCCTATGTCCTTATTAGGGACAACATTGGATTAGTATAATAGTATCCCATAGTACTCCCCTCTATTACTTCACACAATTCACACAATTATTATTAGAACACTTCTCCACACACATATCATCAACGAACAAATTTAATATTTCCAAACATTTGACGAAGCCTTTACCATGGCCTGCAAATTATAACTTGGTGCCCTCGAAGATGGTAAAGTCAAAATTTGATAAAAAAAAATAAAATCTTGAGTCTTCATTCAAAACTTCCTCTAGTAGCAACAAATCTAAAGTATTAGAAAATGCAGTCATCGTAAAATCCACGTCTAAAGGTTTTTCAGATTTTGAATGCACCCGACCCCAATGTAACTATAAACCCATCGGAGAATGCTATAGTAGGGTCTTCAACAAGCTCTTAGCCAGGTGTATGATCATGCTTCCTCCTATTCCTCCCATCGACACATCAGTTTCAAAAACCTCATAGTATTGAGAAAATGACTATTAAAAATACCATCAGGTTTGAGGTTCCAAATCTCGTCACACTCTAGAAGACATACACTATGTCATCCTTACTGGGCTAGATATTCATATCGATAATACACTCTTTGCCACACAGTTTGAGGCGCACCTACATGTTGGTATCACACAAAACTGAATTGACTGAGTTGTTTTCTTGATCATGTTCCACACACATATCATCAACGAACAAATTTAATATTGCAAATGAGTTGCAAATTACACCGGAGAGGATAACAATGTTTAGTTTTTGGAGTTACAATTTGTGGTGAAATATATGCTATCTTAAATTGTTTCACGTTCATATTATAGGCAGGAGGGAGAAATATATAGTACAACTACAACATCTGGAAAGTAAAACAATTGTTTTTATGCTTTGGTGAAAGTCCACGACCTATTTTAAAGCTCCTTTTTTCTCGCAGGATGTGAGCATGTGCTAGAAAGAGATTAGACACATGTTGGTTGTATTAGGTGAAACAATGTCAACATTTGACTAACATTGAAGATTTCACATGCCGTGTGTAAATCTTCCCATTGTGAAATGTGTCACGCGTTATTATAAATCATTCAGACTAAGTACCTTGGTTCCCATAATCACCCTCCTCGTCCGTGAACTAACATTTATGAGCTTGGCATAAGATTTAACATTGAATTATATTCACACTTTAGACCAAATCAAGTTTGTTATTTAGGAATGGTGTAGACAACTCCCAATCTCAAACAGACTCTCTTAAACTCTACATTTTCTAAAATAGCAAACGAGAAAAAATCCTTGCACCAACGCCTATTACTACCATCAAACATCAAATATACTTAAGTAAAACATGCATACAAAGTTAAAATGCATAAGAAAGTGTGTGGAGTGTAGCGTATACCTACCACTGCTACTCCAACATGGTTGTGATGATCTGTAACAACACCCTGCTTACGTCATCATCCATATAAAAGGAAAACAAAGATTTATAGAGGGAAGAACCTAGAAAGGACATACTTAGGGCATGGTCCCATGGAGGAGCTGCAATTTTTTTGCCCCCTAAACTCAAGAGGCGGCTGGAGAGGGGGGTTAGGGAGTTTGTCGTTATAGTGGGATCCTATAATATCTCAACGGGTATTCTTGAGGAAAGTAATAAAAGAACATGAGACCTTAAAACTACTAAAATGCTCCTATATTTTTTCAGCAACCCCCGCTCAGATATTTATGGAGCCCCCCTCCATGGGACCATGTTCTTACCGAGTAAGGGTGAGATTGGTGCGATTGCAAAGACAAAGAAAAGTGGAAAATTGGGTGTGGTAGCCACAACTCCCTCATCCTTCGTGACAATTGAGGCAGTGAGTATTAGCCATGATGGGAATCTCATAATTCATGAGAATCCGTAGAATATATAGGGACATATGATTCACAGTTTTCAAGCATGAATCTCAACTAATATAAAGTCTAACATGGATAGTAGAAGCAAGATAATGCATGAGTGGGACACTCAACGAACCTCTTGCACAGGTAATTGTTAGTGTCACACATAGACTCAGATAATTGAGGTTGAGCAGTACAGAGGTGTGGTTGCAATTGAAATAGAGGAAATTTGTTGGTATTTGAAATAAAAAATTTTAGGGATGTGCATCGTAGCTGATATTTGCGACAACATATCTACCAATCGGTATCCTTGATTCAAGTGGGTGTTGTTGCTACACACGAATAACGAGCTGTACTCCAAAACTCCCACATCCATCATCAATGGCAAATGGGTATTCGATACCCAAATCACCACACCTTTTACACGAGTTCAAGCGGGATTAATCTTATGGAAATTTCGCAACCAATTGAGGAAAGATGATACCAAAGACCCCAATAAAGAAAAGTTGCCAGCAAACAACACCGGCAAGAAGCGAAGTATAATACAGACATTCCTTCCAGTGGACTTGCATTGGCCTCTCTCACAATAGCAGGGATATCCTTGTAGACCACCATGTCTATTGTACACACAACACTTGCACAGACTGACATGATAAGTTGCATCTCCATTACTAGAGTATACATTATTTAGGGTGAAGTTTCCCTGTAAATAAGCTCAATCAGGGGAAGGATTAATCCATAGGGGCTAGCTGTGCTCGTTACGAGGATAAACCCAACAACATAGTGTACACGGATGGCTTCCTCGGGCCTATCACTATTGTCGTTGGAAGAAAGTATACATGTGCCGAAAGTGAGAAAAATCAGAGCATTGATGGAAGAAGGAGTGCAAAACGGAAGCAGGAGAGTCCCTCCTCTGCAAGATTTTGAAAAGAGACCTCGCCTTCCTCTTTGCACGAGGTGTGCCCGCTGTAAGCAACGTAGACATTGACGGCACTTAGCAACGGAATGCTCACCACTTCGTTCACAATATCATTGCCCCTATTCCGAAAAAGTGCCACCAGAACGGCTATTGCATTTTCTTTCGCTCTCGAAGAAGCGGCACATCTTAAGAGGCTAACCAGCACTGGATTCACACAGGTTTTCTGTATTTTGGCCAACCCTTCCACTCTACTCGCCAAAACGGCCAGCACGACGAGGGCGTCGTCCGTTAACGACGGCCTCTCGTCCATCAGGAGCGTCATCGGCAATGGAACAGTGCCCGCCGCCAACGTTTTGACATCGTTGTCGAGGTAGATTGAAAGGTTGAAGAGCGCAATGGCGGCGTCACGTTTGCCCACCGCGCGTTGCCCTTCCGCATCAAATCCACCAGGGCGGGTATGGCATCGGCCTTTTCCCCGATCATTCACTTGTAATCGTCTATGACTGACAGACTGAACAGAGTGGCGGCAACGTTTTCACGGGATTCCATGCCTCGCCCGTCTTTCAGAACCCGTATAATCAGATTCGTGTGCAAAAGCTTCTGCCCCGATTTAGGACACGTACAGTGTCCTTCCTTGATCTATCTCGTGATCGAAACACGGTCATAGGTCAAACCCATGGCCACAATCGCAGGGTCGCGCATCAAATCGAGCGAAATGGGGCACTTGAAATCATCCGGCACTTGAATATTTTCCGTTGAACTCACCTCTTTAAACCCCACCACCTGTTGCTCATCCTTATCGTAGCACTCCTTCGCGGCGCCAAAGAGAACGCACTTACAATAACGCACCAGCCCGATCAAGCTATTGATCAAACAAAGTGATTGTGATTAGAAACGCTTTACCTGTGCTCCCCATAAATACAAAGCAAATCCGATTGTATTTGAGGTTGTGTGAAAGGGTTTCAGATATGATAAAATTCATATTATCATGCATTCGCTTTGATAATAGCTAGAGCGTCCACCAAGATTACATTAAGATATAAGACCGTCAATTGTTGGCAGAGAGGGTTGCAGTTTAAGACAGGCCGCCATGTTGATACTTGCAAGTTGTTCTCAACTTGGTTATAAATGCTTAAACATGTGGCTCGATGCCACAATGGAAGTTAGTCAAAAGGATAATTCAAAGCCTTATATCATTAGCCCGATGAATGAGGGATATCGCTCATCCCACTCAATGTGGAATAAATCGTTATCCTCTCACCTCGGCAAAGACTTGGGCTCACAGCAAAGACGTAGGAGTACATGGCAGACTCGAGGTCAAATGGATAGTAGAGGACCCGAGCATTGGTGGCAGCGCCAGAGCCCACGTGGCAGGTCAGTGTGCAATGATCAGGATACGTGGAGCGACACATGGACGAGTCGAGCTTGGGTCACAGCGTGGCAAGGAATTGAGATTCTTTGAGACATATTACCAGAGACAGCAGATGCCCAATTTCTCTGGAATGAAAGATGAATGATATCACGCAAGAGGATTTGCACATCCATTATCTTTATATTCAACAGAAACTTGTATCAGTTCGAATTAGCATGAGAATGAGAGAGAAATTACAATTACAGTGCATTTTTCTGGGGATGGTAGTAAATTTTCTTGGCGTTTTGAGCAGCGGTTATCAACAGGACCTGTGGATCGAGAACAGTGAAATATCCTTTTGAGTTCAGCGTCGAGTGTCCCTATAGACTGGATACCCATTGTTCTCCAAGTGGGGACGTATATCTGAAGGGGTACAAGGTTACGGATATCACAAATGAGACTGTAATCATCAATCCATGGAGTCGCCATGAGAACAGTAGCAACCTCGTATGCTTTCAGGAATTGGGTATTCTCGACGAACAGCCCGGCCCTACGTGACTGCTTGTGCAGCAGCTCCACCTGCTCTCTGACCTCATCGGTGACGTCCACGAGCTTAAGCGGCAGCACATCCAAGGCCGTAGCCATGTCCTGTGTCAACTGGTGAAATTGCACAGACATGGCCTCCGTCTGCATCCGCCGCGTGATGGCACTGGAGTTTCACCTCTGAGAAGGCATTGGGCTTCGCACAAGCACAGATTTCATTGCCCAAATCAAGCAGCGCTTTTAGCAGAGCCATCGGAGAAAGATCACTGCCGGAAAAGAGCGCTTTATGCAGCCGGGAAAGAGCCCTGCCGGAATTTGACATTTTCCAGCAGGGCTCTCTTCAAAGGAAACACCTCCGGTGTAATCATATTTAGTTGGTCCATGACATCTCATAGGCACTGAATGTCACGATCTTGGCTAGACCTGTAATTTGGATTTTATCTCTCCCAACGTTTCCTAATGTAATGCTGCGGTCTTGTGAATCCTTACTTAGGCTCATAATCTTGCTTGTATCTATTTACCTCTCTTTTTACCTGACATCTCCTAATGTTGGAATGTCATGGTATCGATTCTACCTATTTTGGCTTTGATTTTCTCTGGCCTTTCCTAGTACATCACCGTGGTCTTATGCATCATCACTTTGGTTCTTGAACTTGCTTGGATTTATTTTTCTCTGAGCACCCTGACACCCTATTATCAGTTGTCTTGGCCTCTTTCCCACCCCTTGGATTTGACACTATGACACCTTATCTATATGATCATGTGGCATGACATCCATTCCATGGGCCCCTAGTTAGGTAATTTATGTCTTAGTTTACTGATGAGCCTCTAGTGTTTCTTTTCATTTTTTCTTCTCCAGGGTTCTAGATGTAGACGCCATAAAATTACACACTTTTTTCCATCTTATCCCAATTCACTTCCTAGTTCATATCCCTTTAGGATAGATTAATCCAAATAATTAATTGTTACACCCCTTTGGATTAATTAAATTAATCCTTAGTTACCTTTAGCTATCTTAATTATCATTTATTAAATAAATGATTAATTAGTTAGTGTGCATATTATAACTTATTAAATTAGTTATCTAATTAGAAAAATACACATATTTTCCTAGTCAACTGCCACTTAGGTTCCCTTTGGACCCCACTTGGACTCCACTTCACTAGTCCATGAAAATCCACTTTACCAGTTCAGTAAACTCAAGTTATAGAATCCTAGAAAGGTGGGGGCACTTAAATTACACGTACAACCACCTTTCTAGATGCAACTTCTACTAATTAAATCC